>JAOUQW010002232.1:0-12866 GCA_028565825.1 Olivaichthys viedmensis
CTGCGCTCTGACCCCAGCTCACCAACATGCTGGGATATGCGAAGAATGAATTTCGCTGTACTTGTACTTGTATATGTGACAATAAAGGAGCTTTCTATTCTATTTCTATTTTCTATGTTCTAATTAAACGGTTCCCATAACGTATTACAGTTTTATAAGATTGTTAGGCTATTGCAAGATTGAATGTTTTTGGATTTTACTCAGATATTGTGTAAAGCAGAACGTTTGTAGGACTCCTCTCCAACGTGCCCCATATTAGGATTTAAACTTAAATAGGCAACCCATATGGAGATCAATTTAAGACAAAACTCTGCAACTGTGTAGAGCAGGTTTTATAATTGTAACTTGCGATCTGTAAATATGAAACACACACTTTTGTAGTTGTAAATCACTATTTGCAAATATGTAAAGCACATCTTGTAACGGCCTACTAGATGGCATCGGCCATGTGACTTTTTACAACATTCTTTCGCTTCCTCTCTGACAAAACTTGCAAATATGTATATCAGGATTTGTGAATAAAGAATTGTAGTAAACCACTGATACACACAGTGGGTGGCAGCATGCATTTTTGAAACTGAAGAAAGAAAGTAGCTTAATTGTAGCTAAGGAGTCAGGTGTCTGGTTAACCAAGCTAATTCTTACATCATCTACTTACACTAATTACCCCGACTACTTAGCTACAATTAAGATGTTCTCCCAACATACAATCCACCAATGCTAGCTAGATAGCTTAAATTCAAAGCGTAATCTATGTGAATTTGTTAGCTAGCTAAGTTAGCTACCTTACTTGTTGCGGAGTTGAACCATGAGTGAACCATACGGGCATCGCTTGACGTGTCTGCATATGGCGTGGTGGTCTGCATATTCCTTGTTTTGTCTGGCTGTGTGTTCCAAGTGATGGTGTGTGCTCTCCCAGACCTCTTCACTTCTCTGAAACCGTTCATCAACGGCAGGTAGGTTTGTGGTTGTGGCTTTGATGTTTTTGGAGCCGGAGCGATAGTAGATGGTGAATTTAAAGTGTGAGAAAAAGAAAACCCATCGGGTTTTTCTGGGGTTAAGGCGTTTGACTGTTTTCAGGCATTCCAATTGCGATAATCCGTAAAGACTACGAAGGGATGTTTGGCTCCCTAGAGCCAGTGACGCCATTCCTTCAATACTAATTTCACGGCTAATATCTCTCTGTTTCCAATGTCATAGTTTCTCTTCATAGGTGAGAGTTTGCAGGAAAAGAAGGCTACTGGATGCAGTATATATACAGCTCCCACCCCTGTCTCTGATGCATCCACTTCTACAATGAATGGGAGTGAAAGATCAGGGTGTTTAAGAATGGGTACTGAGGTAAATGCTTCTTTAAGCATTTGCCAAGCTTGATCAGCTTGAGTAGTCCAAATGGGCTTGCGTCTACCTCCCCATAGTATGTGAGAGGGGCAGCGATAGAACTGAATCCTCGAATGAACCTCTGATAGAAATTGGCGAATCCAAGGAATCTTTGGAAATCTTTGATTGTTTGGGGTACTGGCCATTTGGACTCATCCATAAACACCCCTTCTTTGCTTATGATGTACCCCAAAAAGGCTACTTCAGGGACCACCCCCTCCCTTTCAGAAGGCTATTTGGAGGTAAACCAGCCTCGAGTGTGATATTTAGCAGCACACAGAAGCTCAGAACACTCCACGTCAGTGTGAGGAACAGGTTCATCAGCAGCAAAGCCAAGAATTCTGACAGATGCAGTTCAGGTTTAAACTGTTATTAGCAACACAATAACAGATGTATAAAAGAAACCAAAAAGAAAATTAATAATTAAATTAATAAAAAATATTCAGCAAATAAATAAGAATGTCATTAAGTCATATTAAAGCTATATTAGTGATTATCATTATAGTAATACACTCTTAGAACAGTTCCTTAATGGTTCTTCAGATAATTAAGGGTTCTTCACTTCCTAAAAGGGTTCTACTTGAAACCCTCTCTGATAGGGAACCCCTCTGTTGTAGGGTTCTTCATAGAACATGTAAGAGTTCCTAAAAAGGGACAAACCAAAGAACCCCTTTAGGGTTCTAGATTTGACCTATCTATTCAGATAATAAATAATAGATTCTGTTGTTCTGGTACAGAGGATAATACTACAATAGTACAAAAATAAATTATTTGTATTTCTTGAATTGTGAAAGACAAGTACAAACTTATTTCTGATTCATCAAATGCACAACTGAGCATGTCATCATCTAATGTCATCATATGTTGGACAGTCTAACACTCAAATCCAATTGTTAATGAGTATTAATTCACTTAATTTCGAAATGATGCAGCATTTTTGTAACTTTGGGACGAGTCATGTTAACAAACCTGAGTTTGAAAAATCCAAAAATCAGAGAGAGAACCTGTGAAGGTGACACACGCCCCAAAGGTTCAAGGTGTCTCATTAGGTTCTGACCTTTTTGGCCTTTTGCTCACTTCGTGCCTCAGTTAGACCTCATGGTCCATAACTAACAGTGTCGGGTCTCTGCTCAGTGTTCCTACACTCGGTCAACAGCAGCAGGAAGTGGTGTGTGTGTGTGTGTGTGTGTGTGTGTGTGTGTGTGTGTGTGTGTGTGTGTGTGTGTGTGTGTGTGTGTGTGTGTGTCCAACTTCACTAATGACTCCCCGATGCCCCTGAAAAGCCTGCAGTGAAACTCCAGAATAAATGAATATCCTTTTTTCAGTTGAACAACAGCTTCACTGACGGCGTTTCATTTCGGCTCCCTGAGTTTGGAGGGTGAAAAATCTTCCACACGTTAAACGGTGGCGATAATGAAAGCGATTCGGAGGTGACAAGACGTTCACTGCTTAGCATTTTAATAAGAAGACCTGGGCAGGGAGCACACTGATGACGTCACAGATGACAGTCGGACTATGTGAATGATTAATTACCCAAAATGCATTAGGATGGCGGGCTTGTTAGCAGGATGGGCGTGGCAGGATGTCTGCCTGTGATCATATCCATATTACTGCTCCCTTTTTTCCCCACTGACTTCTAACAGGCAAAGCCGCGGCAATTAAGAGAGAATTAATGAGATTTTTGGAGGTTCTGTTAAGGAACAAAGTAGCCTGTCATTAAGAGACACAACTCTGCCTTAGCAAGTCATTATGACCCTGCTGGGGACATCCAGAGTAATGCATTATGGGTTTAGACAAAGGTGGCTAACGAGATCAGACTCATTAATGCAATTCTGTTTTGAGCTTTAAGTCTGCAGAAAGCACAAAGAAGATTAAATGACTCGAGTTAACAAAGTTTTAGAAGTTAGAAGTTTAGGGTTTAAGTTAGGTGAGGGTTATGGTTAGCTTAGACTAACATTAACTTAGCATACTATGTTAAGCCTTTGAATAGCATTAAAACAAAGCGCAAACAACACCAGTGTGAAGTGGCAGCCAGGGCCGCACAGCGTACTCACATGGGAAGTGACACACACACACACACACACACACTGCGGCGTGGAGTTGTTGCGGGACATTTGGGGCTGCTCCACACCTCCGGTGCATTCATCACTACCACAAAGGCTATTTGTCTTTTCACTCCACTACTGTTTCCCTCACTTTTGACTAATAGGAACAATAATAGGAACAATAATTGAACTTTGCATTATGCGTTGCATTGCTTTTTTGCCTCTTCTTGTTCTATTTCTGGTTGGGTTTTTTCACTATTTTTCTTCTGTTTTATGTCAGTGAGCTTATTTTTGTTGTCCTGGTTCCTGTTGTGATTTTTGTTCTGTACATCATTGGTTGCAATGTGTTTTGTTCTCTTGACTGATTTTGTAAGATGACCTTGAGCTTGGGAAAGGCGCTATATAACTAGGGGTAGGGTTAGCTTAGGGTCAAGGGTTGGGGTTAGGGTTATTTTAGGATTAGGGTTATTTTACCCCGAATTCACACGTAAGCATCGCGTCTGCATTGCGTGAGCGTTGCATAGCGACGAAAGATTTACAACATATTAGAGAAGCAGTAATCTGATATATTCTGTAACACATATATTTTTATGTACTATAGTAGCACATCAGAGTTTCCGCTCTGAATTTTTTGTGTGTCGTCACGGTGTCCGGGAACGATCCAGTTTAAGGGCCTTGCTAAAGGACCCAACAGTGGCAGCTTGGTGGTGCTGGGATTTGAACTTAAAACCTCAAACTCAGTAGCCTAAAGCCTTAACCATTGAGCCACCACTGCCACATAGGTATATTACAATATACAAAATATATTTACCAATATACAGATGGGTGACAAATGAAAAGAAAAACCAACATAAAGTGTGTTAGTAAGGTCACCACGAGCCACCAGAACAGCATCAGTGCGCCTTGGCATAGATTCTACATGTCTCTGGAACTGTACTGGAGGAACTGATGGAGCACTGTTCCAAAAGATATTCCCTCAGTTGGTGTTTTGATGATGGTGGTGGAGAGCTGCTGTCTAACACGTCACTCCAAAATCTCCCACAGGTGTTCAATTGGGTTGAGAATCTGGTGACTGCAAATGCCATAGCATATGATTTACATCATCTTCATACTCATCAAACCGTTTAGTGACGCCTCGTGCCCTGTGGCATTTGTCATCCGTCTGTATGTAAAAATACATTGAGGAAAATGTACATATATTGACACACATTGTTAAATATATTGCATAGTATTTTCCAATATATTACAATATTCATTTGTGTATTTACAACAACTGAGCAGCACCACATTTATTTACTTCTGAGGCAGCAGCCACAAGAAACAGAAAGAGAGAGAGAGAGATGGAAGAAGGAAAAGGCATGAGCACATGTACTTCACACCAACCATAATTGACATTTAGTTTAAGCAACATTAAATTTAATGTGTTACTGAGTGTGAGACACAGAGGCGAGGCGGCGTGACTGACAGGAGTGTTATGACCACCTTATAATTGAATGTGTGTTATTGTAGGTGAAAGAGCCTAGCAGGGGGAGGCGCATGGGGTTATGGGAAATGACTAATGGGTTGGCCACGATGCTTGAGCATAAAGAGAACAGGAGTGATGGAGCAGGAGAGACAGACAGTAATAACACAGAGTGGGTGTGTTGTAGAGGACTGAAGCTCAGCCATGCTTGTGCTTTCTTAATTACACTAATTACATTTCTTATTCACTAATTACATTTCTGAGTCCCAGCCAGTGGGAGACCTGAGTGCGATGTGGGGTTTAAGAGAACAAACTGCCTTAGACAGCAAATCCCGCTGTAGCGTTGTTTCTAAATGGCAGAGGCAGATTGAGTTCATTTAATAGGATCTAGTCGCTCAGAGACGGAGAAACAGATCATAAAGCGTTGATAAAACACAAACACAAATCTCAGTCCTGCAGGAATTGGATGGGTTTTACTTTCAGCACTCTATATTATTCTATGATAACAGAGTGAGTGAGTGAGTGAGTGTGTGTGTGTGTGTGTGTGTGTGTGTGTGTTAAAGGCTGCGATTTGTTAAATAAACCAACTCAAGTTCAATAAACTAAAATAAAATCTGCTGATCTGCTGATCTAACCAGCTTAACTACGATTATAAGATCTCAGCGTGCTCCTCTTTGAACATAATTATTAGCCCGAAAAATTTAAATTGAAAATGAAAATTTATTTATAGTGATGTTATTAGTGTAAAATGTATTTATAGTGACGATAATTAGCATATAAGCATTTTTTAAAATCAGTTTATAAAAGATGATAGTCAAAGACATCTGGGTGCAGAGTAACTGAGCTGGGCCATGTTGCAATCTGACATCATCCAGTCAGGATGTAAGCATATTACACAAACACACATACACACACACACACACACACACACACACACACACTGTTCAGATTATAGTCTGGATGTAATAACACATAACGTCCCTCACTAGGGAGGAAGGATAGATTGCTTCCAAATCACCTCATTAGCTCAGAGACTTTCACAGCACACCAACGGTTCTCCCAGCAGATCCACACCCCAACACACACACAACTAAAGAACACACTTCGCTCTGAGTAAATGTGAAAGGAAAGGATGTGTGTTTAAAGTGTGCAGTGACAGTGGTGGATTGTGGGAATGTTTGGTCAGGACAGATTTTGTACACACTCACCGCACTGATGGAAATTTTGCAGAAAGGCAATTGAGCAGTGAAGTCATGTCTGACTGTCGCTGTTTTTTCACAGTGTTTCTATTGAAAACTGCAGATAAACAGAGATGAGCTGAAATGATGGTTATTCAGAATTCGACCTTGTGCATGGTTACGTGCTGTAATTTACAATATGATCTATAATTTATATATATAATTTATATATTGTATTTGCACAGATCAGTTCAAAATATCAAAATACTAATCAGTGTATAGCATATAGCCTGTCTTGAATCCTGATTTTGGTAAGTGGCAGGCATTTCCAGGTTCGCAAACTTAAATTAAATTTGATCAGCCAATCAGACTTTATCATATGACATCACCACTAGCATTTCTCTTCACTTCTACATTTGCATTTACATTTACAGCATTTAGAAGACGCCTTTATTTCATGCTAGTACAAATAGGCCAAGGTCTAGGAATACCCTAAAGCTGAAACCCTGTTAGTGAGGAGTTAGTATGAAAGTTAATACAGCAAAGAAAGCAGAGTATGAGTCAATTTATTTATTTATTTATTTGTAGATTTAGTGCTCACTTAAGTGACTAAGTTTTTAGTGAAGAGGTGGGTCTTCAGTCTTTGTTTGAAGACATAGAGTGACTGAGCTGTTTGGACATCCAGGGAAAGTTCATTCCACCACCTTTTCTACAGAGAAGAGTCTTGATGCATGTCTTCCTTGTGTCTTGAGGGATGGTGGGTCAAGTCTAGCTATGCTTGTGGCTCGAAGGGAACATGGTACAGAGCGGGGTTTGATAAGTGTCTTTAGGTAGATGGGGGCTTGTCTGTTTTTGGCGAGTTGAAGTAGTCAAATCTTGAGGTGACAAGGGACTGAACAAGCACCTGAGTAGCTTCCGTGTAGAGAAAAGTGTGGATCCTCCTGACGTTGTAAAGGAGAAACCTGCATGACCGAGTTAGGTTAGCAACATGAGCACAGAAGGATAGCTGGTTGTCCAGAACTACATGAAGGCTTTGTGCGTTGTTAGATGGTGTGATCATAAAGTTCTCCAGGAACATAACAATATATTGACGTGGAGATGCATTTCTAGGGATATATAGCAGCTCAGTCTTGCTGAGACAGATGATAGTTTGGCTGATCTAACGGAGTGAAGCTTCTCACTAACAGCCACAAGGGTAGTTTTTGTAGAGTGCACCGCTTTGAAGACAGACAGGTTAGCCAGACAGAGAAAGAAACAAAGTGGTAGCAGTGGGTAGTTGTTGATGTCCGAGTGTCCAGTGTGGGTTTTTTCAGAATGGGTATAACCCTTGCTGTCTTGAAGGCAGTCGGTACGTGACCAGATGTTATGTAACTATTCAAAATGGAAGTGATGAAGGGGAGAAGGTCTTGAGAGACTGGAGAATTGTGGATGGGGTGGGATCCAGCGGACAAGTGCTGGTATTGCCAGGCGAGAGAAGCTTCAGAATCTTTTCTGTAGAAAGAGGAGAAAAACATGTTAAGGAGATGGGAGGGGGAGAGGGAGAATGAAGTGTAGAGGTAGGAGGGAAAGATTGGCGGATCTTGTTAATATTCTCTTCAAAGAAGGTGGCAAAGTCATCAGCAGTTAGGGAGGAGGGTGGAGGAGGAGGAGAAAGGTTGAGAGGTGAAGAAAAAATGTTATGGAGTTTGCGTGGAGCAAATGCAGATGCTTCTAGCTTTGCCTTGTAGAAGGATGTATTTGCAGTAGTCACGGCAGAGGAGAACTTTGATTGAAGAAAGCGGTATGAGAGAAGATCAGCATCAAGTTGTGATTTTCTCCACTTTCTCTCAGCTACTCTTAATTCTCTCCAATTGCTGCGTAGCCCATCTGAGAGCCAAGGAGCGGGGCGAGAAGACTTTCTTCATCTGAAAGATAGAGGGCAGAGGAGGTCAATGGATAAAGAAAGTGACCAGAGGAAAGTATTCGTGGCTGATTCAAGTGGAAGAGAAGAGAAGGAGTCAGGGTGTGGTAAGGCTGTTAGAATGAGGAAGGTGGAACGGAGTTTGCGGCGAGTGAGGGAGGGGTATGAGGGGTTGTTGACCGGGAGGGCGAGAGTAATGATCTGAGAAGTGGAGCGGGTTCCGTCGATATCTAAAGCTGAGGAAGGTTGGCTGAAGACCATGTCCAGAACATTTCCTCCCTTGTGTGTCAGAGGGCAGTTGTTGAAAGTCAGGTAAAAAGAGTACGAAAGAGGGAGGAGGTAGGAGGAGTGAAGCTGGTCCAATGGGAGGTTGACATCTTCTAAGAGAGTGAGTGAGGGCCTGTCAGAAAGGAAGAGACTCAAGAGAATGTCCAGTTCTTCTATAAAGTTTCCTAGGAGGCCTGGTGGGCAATAGATAACAACAATATGAAGATTAATGGGAGAGGTAACAGTAACAACATGGAATTCAAATGATGAAATGGTAAGGTGAGACAGTGCAAGTGGTGTGAAGCGCCATTTCTGAGACATAAGCAAGCCTGTTCCGCTGCCCTTGCCAGTTTCTCGTGGAGTGTGAGAGAAAGCATAGGCGTAGGACAGAGCAGCCGGTGTTGCTGAATTCTCTGGAGCGATCCAGGTCTCAGTCAGCGCCAGGAAGTGGAGAGAGTGAAGAGAAGGTAAGTCAGCTTTCTGGACAGCGGATTGGCAGTTCCAGGGTCCACCTTCCACCACTGTTTTAGATTGAGACAACGATGGAGGGTAGATGAGGTTACTGGTAGTACAGCCTCTACGTTGTGGAGGAAGCCTTCGGGGTCTGTGAGATGTGAGGACAAAGATTGGAGTGAGAAATATGTTGGGGAAAAAACATTGATAACTGGAGGTAAATGAGTATGAGTAATACTTACTGAAGATGATAGTTAGAATTTTTGGGTTTATATGTTTTTTAATGGTTGTCTGCTTAAGATTCTCTCTCTCCTGCATATTTTAAAGACAAAGCTTTAAGCTCTGATGAAGGAAACAAGATTTACATTTGCTGCAAATAATAAGAAATTAGGAGCTAATTCAATTAGGACACATTTATTGCTAACACCATGAGGAGGATTGGATGGCACTCCTGTGTTGAGCTAATTGCTCTGGTAGCCGCTAACATGTCGTCTGATTGGCGCTCTCTCTCTCTCTCTCTCTCTCTCTCTCTCGTGTATAGCGACAGGTGGCAGGTAAAAGGCAGACGTCTTCCTACTGCTAATTAAATTAGCCATTTCATATTTATTAATTTTGCACACACACATAAAGTATGCATATGCAGATGAGCGGGAGCAGCAGGGGCAGATGGGACAAGAAGAATCTGATTAAATCTGATTGAAATGGGTCTCACGGTGGTCAGTCGGCTCCCTGCCTGCCAACTGAGGCAGAAAAACACCAACTAACTAGAGAAAAATTCCCAACCTACCAGCTATAGAGCATCATGTCCTTTTTCAATCAATATTTTCAGTTTCTCTGTTACAATGAGTTCATCACACACAGGGCTGTTGATTTATTTCTCAGTTTCTGCTTTAATGAGTAAGTCCGTTTACATAGCATACACACTCTATTTATTCCCCACATCCAGACCTGCAGTTCTGTCCTTGTCCCAAATGTGATGCCTGCTGAGGTTCTTTTTATTTAAAATGCCGTCTAATGAGACAGGTACCTTTTGAAGGATGTGGCTACTAAGGCAGGTATCCCCAGAATGAAACGCAGCTATTTAGTATTTTTAATTGAGAACATTGTCTCACATTAACCACAAATTAACTGGACTGGTTTTCCACTGCTGACCAACTGTGAGAGGCCAATAAAACTGAATGGAACAACATTGACACGTCCATGTATAAAAAGCTATCTGCAAGTTTACCCCAAATAAATCAAAAGGAAAAGCTTATTATAGGAATTAAAAGCTTATTAAAGGAATATAGCTTATTAACTTTTTATTCATTCATGACCTTTTTTTCTTGGTCCATTTCTTTTTTGCCCCAGAGTGTACAACAGCAACAGTGTGAGTTAAGTGCGGAAAGTGGTTTAATAAAAAGAGAAAATGAATGAGACAACGCATTGACTGTAGGTTTGTTTATAATGACAGTTAAAACTCGTATGAAAAGGGTGATGCAGCAGGAACACTTTACTTCCTTACAGGCAAATGGAGCAGTGAAATACCAAAATTCCTGATGCTATCACTTTAGGAAAAAGAGAGTGACCTCATCATTTAATACTGTCTGACTTTTAGAGGTGCACATTGAATTTAGAGAGAAACAGACAGGGGAGGAGTTTCCTCTAAAGACAGAATAAGCATTTACAACAGGGTTTGTCCTGATTTGCTTCAAGCTGCACTTAGGCAAAAGTACTTCTTCTTACACTAATGTAATGTGAGTGATTTTTTTTCAGTACAAGACAACAGAAGAAGAGAATATGATTTCAGACAAACTCAAAAGCCCCTACAAAGCGAGAATCAGACACTTAAATAAAAAGAAAATGAAATGAAAAGGTCAGAGTTTATACAAGGGTCAGCTGGATGGTTATCTAACATTTAAATATTCAAAGGCACACAAAAGAATAAAAGCTCATTCAACAGCACTGAAGCAGATTCTCATTTCTCATGTGCTCTTTTTGTTATGAAAACTCGAGGTTCATTTCATGTGTCTGAATTACGTTTGTGCTTTTATAAACAATAGATGGACCAACCTGATCTCTCGAGAAATTCATACAAATTTGAAAGAACGAAGGCGATGTGGTTGGACTTCACCCTATTTCATACTAACGAAGTCATAAGAAAAGGTATGAAAGCTAACCTCGTCCCTAGCCCTAACCTTAACCTTCATGACATTTTATACAAATTAAGTCGTGTGAATTGTTAGACATTTGTCTGAGACCATGTTGGATCGACACAGACGTTCATTTAAGCAGTGTTATTGAGTCAGTCACACCATTAAAACATCACTTCCTGTGTTTACTACTCTTCACATGACAGTGCTTAACCAGCCAGAACACAGCACGTAGAAACTCGGATGAATTTAGTGATGAAAATCAATGACTGCTTAAGATAAAGATTTTTAAACAATGAATATGTAAATATTTGGATGTAAATGTGTAAAGGGAAAACTATGTAAATAAGCAACTTTGCGATTTTTACATTATTAATGAAGAATTAACTTTATATTGTAAGATTGCACTGGATTCTCTTGTAGTTTTAGCATATCTTTACCATTGCATCAATCTGTGTGAAAGGAAACAGAGGAAAAGCTTTCAGGAGCTTAATATGCCAGACGGGTTTTAGAGTGAAGTGAAACCTGCACCTGTGAGAGACTCGTTCAGATTAACACAGATCCAGAGTCTGAGCAGTGGCGATAGAGAGACCTGTGTGTATTACAGAAAGAGAGAGAGAGAAAGAGATCTGTGTTTAATACAGTGAAAAAGAGATAGAGAGAGAGAGAGACCTGTGTGTAATACAGAGAGAGAGAGAGAGAGCTGCACCTGTCTCCTGATCCGGTCTCTCTGTAATGGCCATGTCTTCACTCGGCTCCGACTCAATTTCAGCCTCTAATTGGCCGTCACAAACTAAACCCACTTTCATTCGCCCAAAAGCTGCTACACACAATAAATTAAACCGTCAGTCAAACGGCACAGCTCTCGCTCTCACACATTTCTCTGTGCGTCTCGTTAACCACGGGGCGCCATCTGTAACATGGCCATTTTCGTGTACAGAATAAATTAATTACTTTCATGACAAAACCAAATAACACCTTGCTGCACTCTGTACACAGAAAGAAAAAAAGGCTGCAAGTTTTGTGTGAAGACACATTATTTTGTGCACAAATAGATATTCATTTCGTGCACTGAATTGTCAACAAAATGCTAGATATAATTCTCCAAAATTTCCTTTACAAATACATCTAATGTGGCACTAAAAACACACAACATAACACACTGTAGCCATGTGGTGCACTGCACCGGATTAGGGCCAAACGTAGCGCTGCATCCACCCCGGGTCCGCATAGCAGAGCCGGCCCGGGGTCTTTCTGCACAACGGCCCAATACCGGAACTGATCCGTTTTATGGATCTGCGCCAAAACAGATTTAGAACCGGTCCAGGTTAACAAAGAATATTGTTACATCTGGCCCGAAGCTGGTGCAGGTCCAAGTGTTATTTCTAACACCCAAATGTAGCACAGATCCAGTTCAAAAGTGGTGCAAACTCAAGTCAATACTGCACCCACAACCACGTCTGACATAAGTATTCATGAAACCAAATTGTCAGAAGTTATGGTTTTGTCACCACAGCATTTTTTGCAAAAAGTCAATTTTAACAGGCAAACATAAAACTACATACTTTTTAATATTAAAAGTTTATAATGCAGAATTATGCTTTCAGTGCAGAATTAAGGACCAAAGCACTTCTACTGTTCATCACTGTTGTGGTTGTTAGCTGAACGGTCATGAGCTGAACGGTAACGCTCATGAGCTTGGTGGCGATATGCTCTTTACCACCAGTCCCCCGGTCTGATGCCAGGTTAAACCATTTGATGACATGTTTGTTGATGTCTTTATTGGTAGCTTGGAAGGCAACTGGGTTCTTGCAAACAGCCTCTAGAGACTTAATCAGAATGTTTGTACACATGCAGGTTGGCAGAACTTCCGGGTGGATACCTCGCATCCGGTCAACGGCAGAAGTAGATCGTTTTAAGTAGCGGTAAATATGAACGTAAGAAACTGAACCAAAATATATTCGCGATATTTGTGCATAAAAGCTATGGTATATAGTGTGTGTATATATATATATATTGTAATCAGCTTTCTCTAACTTTCTCAAACTT
>JAOUQW010002298.1:0-12863 GCA_028565825.1 Olivaichthys viedmensis
TATTGTTGCTGACCATGTGCATCCCTTCATGGCCACAATTTACCCATCTTCTAATGGCTACATCCAGCATGATAATGTCACAAAGCAAAAGTCGTCTCAAACTGGTTTCATGAACATGACGATGAGTTCAGTGTTCTTCAGTGGCCTTATATATATTACACACAAACATATATAGACTTGTGAAGAGTCGACCCTGCTTCCTGAACCCCAACAACCCATAAATGAAAGCCATTTCCTCCACTTTTTTTGACACTCCTGTAGGGCTGGCCCGAATAATTTGAATACTCGAGTATTCGTTCGTTAGGTTATTTGTTTCTCTATTTAGTATTCAGGCACAAAAAATGTAGATTAAACTACAATCAATTTAATCAGCAAAGGCCTTTAGATAGAACAGTTATTGTTAATGTATGGAAAATGTTCAAAATAAATAGATTATAGCTGGTTTACTTGAATGCATCATAAATTCATGCCAGGCATCGTCAACTCGTCTCTGAGCGCAACAAACTGTAAAACTGTAAAGTCCATTTTACACCAGAAGCAATGCGGCGAGCTCCGCTGTTCATTTTACACCGGTGTTGACTCGTGTGTCAGTAGGACGGGTGTGGAGCATCATTTCTGTGCATTACATTGGTTTAGTAAATATAAGGTGTAAATATGTGTACCTAGCGTCAGATGATTATAAACATGCATTACCCCTGTATATGATCACATAAAGTTCATTAATTCAAGAAGAGTTTCAGTTCTACGCTCTGTGGAAGTATATAGCAGCAATATTGTATTCTAGCTAGAGACCACGCAGAAGAAATAGGACTCGAGTGAAAAACTACGCTTGGTGTAAAATGCTTCCATGTTAATCAATGGTTTTTGAGAAAGAGTATTCGGCTACTTGTTCGAAAACACCAACGGAGTATTCAAGGCCTGTGAAATGCTGTTCGGGTGAGCACTACACTCCTGTTCTCCACTTTTCCATCTCAGAGTTCCCTCACTGTTGCTTTCTACTGCTCTGTGGTCAAGCTGGAGCCGTTGTCTTGTTGCTGCTTTTTTTTCCCCTGCGGCAATTTTCTTTTTAAAGAAGAAAAAAAAAAAGATACTTCTCACTTCCTGTCAATTCTTTAGGTAGAGAACCTGGGTATAACGTTGTAAATGTGTGTGGTATCGCTAGGTCAAGTATATCTTGCAGTAATAACCTTAACCTTAATTTTCAACATGCAACAATTTTCAATATTTAACAAGTATGTAGTAAATAACCATGTTAAATATTCCATAAGTAGTTTAACCTCTATTAACCTCTCTCTCTGTAGAATCACTACGGTGGCCTGGATGGAGGTCACTACACGGCCTACTGTAAAAATGCAGTGCGGCAGCTCTGGTATAAATTCGACGATCACGAGGTGTCTGAAATCTCCACCTCCTCAGTCAAGTCCTCCGCCGCCTACATCTTCTTCTACTCCTCCCTTTGAGGCCTTGCCCACCCTCACCACCACACCCCATTCCTGATTGACCCGAGAGCGTCAGAGCTGCTGTGGGCGGAGCCTAAAGCCCCGGAGCTTAAAGTGAGGATGAGAAGCTGAAAGAGAACGAAGATGTCTGTCTCTCTCTTAATAGAGAAATGAAACTGTTGATTTGTTGTCATTCCGGAGTGGGCGGAGCTTTGTCTGCCCCACCTTTGTTCCGCCTTTGAACACTAGCGACATTTGGGACACAGCCGAGTGCAGTTTGATCTTCCGGTTCTTGAGAACGCGACTCGGTTCTGCTCGGTTTATTTCGCTATTCAGTCTGTCGTTCTTCACACTCTTCTCACGAGCTCGTGAACGTAAGCGCTTACGAAGATGCAGCTTTTTTTAATTTACGTTTAAAGGGACCAAGTCCTCCCTGAGACGCCTGTCTGTCTGTCATTCAGTATCAGAGACACACCGATCCGACCTTTTCAATTTAAATACGATATACAGATATCAAATGACTTCTTATAGCACCCTATATAGTGCACTTAGTCCTATTTAGTGCACTCGGTGCCGTTTGCGATTCACCTCTTAACACCCTGCTTCCTAAATAAGTGCATTACATGGGAGATGGAATAATGGCCCCTATACCCTATAGGGAGCCATTTCTGATTCTCACTTTTTCACTCTGTTCCCCTGTCTGTCTGTCAACTCCAGAATTATTGGCACCTCGGCTACCTGTCTGTGGGCCCTAAACCCTGTGTAGTGCACTGCATATCCAATAGGAAGCCTTGTCCGTGTACTGCAATAGGGTATGAAATGATGGCCCCTACACCCTATGTAGTGCACTATTTGAGATTCAACTCCCTGCTTTCTACTCGCTGCTCCTAAACTACTGTCTCTATACATGTGCACTACATGGAGTGTTAAATATTCAAATATGATCCTCTCTACTGATCTTATAATCACTTCATTGACTTTATAACAGCTTCTGCCCTTATTAAATGTGGAAAAAAGAGTGTGTGCATGAGCCAGTGTCGGGATCGGTGCCGCCCTGTTTATCTTTTCTTTTTCCTTCATCTTTATCGTTCTGAGCCAGTAATCTCGTGTCTTTAACATATCGTATAGAGCCGAGCTCGTTATCTCATTATACATCACTCGTGTATTCGTCTGTAAGTCTTACGTCATGCAAGCTGTCTGTCTGCTCAATGTTTATAACCTAATGCAGTGATCACACACACACACACACACACTCGGAACGTGCAGTACACTCCGCCTATAACATGTTTATATATATGCTAATCCCCATAGTGTAGCACACTAATGAAATTCAGTAGTTAGGATGTAGAAAATTGCTCAGTGGCGAGCGCGCGCGCGCACACACGGTCGCGTCCCAAAGTCTGACTGCACGACTGACGACACACCAGTACGGCTGTAAAGAAAAGGAAACCGAAAACCTGCGATTATCATACCGTGACTTTATCTCATCGTCCCAGCCCTAACCTCAGATTCAGTTTCAGTTTGTCTTACCGAGTTCCCTTCTTCCTTAATTTCTTCTTATTATTTCCTGGTTTTCTTTTCCTCGAGTGTCCAGCGTCTCTTCTTTACCAGTCCCTCATTTCCTGTGGTCCTTGTTTCTGTATTCCTCAGTTTGTAGTTCCCATTACCCCTTGTTTCTAGTGTCCCTAGTTTCCAGGTCCCTCATCTCCGTATTTCCTAGTTTGCATGTTTGCTCTTGTTCCCTTATTCTCTCAGTCTTGCTTTTTAATTCTCGTTCCCCTAAAAAAAATGTCTGTCGCAGTGTTAAATAACAAAATTCCTCAATAAAGTGGATCAGCTGAGGCAGAACGGTGGATTTTATAAATACAGAGTGCATTCAGACTGTCGTGCAAGTGAGCTTTAATTTTGCCTACACACACACACACACACACACACACAGAGAGTGGGCAGAGCCAGCTGAGACCCGCACCACTACACTGTTGCTTGGGGCAGATAAACCCACTGGCCTCCGAGTATAAACATGTGGGTTGAGGGTTTGTTGAGTTCTAAAACAGCAGAAGCACAACTGACCGTCCTCTCTCTCACACACACACACACGCTTTCTGATTCGTATACTCCCATGATTCAATATGTAGTTAATCAGCTGTGACAATAATAAAGCTAATCAAACACTGACCCGTGTCCTGCCTGAGTGTCTGTGTGGTCTTTATGAGGACAAAAAGAAAGAAGGGCATCTCAATGTAGATTATATAATAATAATAATAATATATTAAAACACACACACACACACAGTCGTTTTGGTTTCATTTTTATTTGTTTAAATGATATGCAGTACAAAAACGTCTCGAATAATAGCCCCCTGAATAAAATACACTCACTCTGAGCCGCTCTACCGTACAGCTGGTTAAAATTCTCATACATTATTACATCATCCTGGTACAACATAATAATAATAATAATAATAATATAGTACCTCTGTAACATTTAAAAACTGTGTGTGTGTGTGTGTAAGAACGTTGTTTCAGCATTGGACAAAATTAAAACTGTAAAAACCGCATTGCAATCTGCCCCGTTTACATGATTTATCTTTGTGTGTGTGTGTGTGTGTGAGACATACTGGAGTTCTAAAAAAAGAGTGTGTTAAGTCTCATAGTGTTGATCTGCAGTTCATAGTGACGTCAAATTTGATACAAGGCAACACGCGGTCGATAAACGCAAGAACCGCGATACAATGTTCAATATCGACGATATAAACATTAAAATAAAATAATCTCTTAAAAAACCTTTGTGTACACTTTAAATTTTTTACAACATGGCGTCAGTTCAGTTTGGCCCAACTACCCACAATCCACCACACACACGCTCAGACAGACAGGTTCTCTCTCTTTGGAGGGGTTCCAGGTACTGCTTGAGTAAATATACACCTGTGTGTGTGTGTGTGTGTGTCACAGCATTAAGCGCATAGAGGGGCGCTGTTCTTTAGCCCCACCCCCTGCCGGTGTAGAGGAGGCGGGGCTTTCCGCTTGATCCTCCGGCTGTAGCGTCACTTTCTCCGGCGTGTAGTCGTTCCGCTTCAGGTCTGAAAAACACAAACACAGGTTCACATTAAAGAGTCAAAGACCTCGACAAAGTTTGCCCTCGTGAAGGAGGCGTGGCCTCCGTTCGCCAGCGTGTTCTGGGTCTGTAACGTAATCTCACATTAAAGGCCAACACACTCTCTCTCTCACCGGGCAGTTTGAGTTTGCGGCAGCAGGAGTTACAGTGGTGTTTGGTGCGGAAGTTTCGGATGGCGTCGTCGCCGAGGTTAGCCGGCCCAAACACCATATCATAAGACCTGTAACACACACATACACACACACACAATAAACACACACACGGACGAGCACAAGGTCCTTGAGCCGTCTCTGATCAGCAGTGAATGTCTCACCCTTTCTCTCCGCTCTTAATCACAGACGGATCGGTCAGAATCTCGCCGACTCCTGCAGGACACACACACACCACCATCACCACCATCATCATCATCATCATCATCATCATCATCATAATAATAAGAGCGCGTGTACTAGTGTTAATACTAATCGCTAGTATGTGGGAAGTCTTTTAATCAGCAGTTAGTGCTAATAAACGCTACATTTGATCCCAGCTGGCCATAGCCTCCTGCGCTAACTTTAGCGAGCTAGCTCAGTGCGTCTCACCCTGCAGATCGAGCACCAGCAGCTCCCCCCGCGTGTACTCGTAGGTCCAGTGGCTGAAGGCCAGCATGGTCTCCTCCAGCAGGTTGGTGGGGACGATCTCGTCTCCGTTGTTGTTGTTGAACTTGCGGAACTCGCCTGTGATGCACTCCTCTATCGCAAACCACTGCCCGGCAGAGTGACAATACAGCAGGAACACCTCCAGGAACCTGCACACACACACACTTGTGTACAGTGAACAAACACACCAGTCAGGTGCGAGGTGTTTTACAGAAACAGGACCCCACAGAACACATGGTGTATTATTACAGTGAGGGCGTGGGAAAGGGGGCGAGGCTTCCTGTCACCCCGAGCTACAGAATACGGTTCTGATAGTCAACGAAGAAATAGAAAAATAAAAATCGCATGAAAGCGTAAAGAAACGCAGACACAAGCAGCTGTCATGCTAACTTTACCCAGCTAGCTAGCTACGCTACTCAAGCTAACTGTACAAACTAATAAGCTAATTTATTCATTATTTTATTTATTTTTTTAAATGTGAGAATATTCATGTGACACGAGAAGTGATTAGTGTCGACACCAATTCTTTTGGTTCTGTTGCAGAACTGAGATTATGAAACATTATGGAACTTGTCATTGTTTTTTGCAAGTGTAAAACTGAAGTCTGTCAGAGAGCTGCTGGATGTGTTGACCATTTCTCTCTGCTGCTGCTTTAATATTATTATAATCTGCTGTGTATCAAATTAATATGATCACGTGATTATAAAAACTAAGGACTATTAATAACCTTAAATATATTCAGCTACTATTAGATGTTTATTTTAAATCTTTGCCTTCTTCTTATTTGTTTATTAAGACATTAGTCCAGGCTTTATTTTTGTTTTTAGCTTTTATGCTACATCCTGCTTCACCAGTGTCGCATTTTCTGTCCCCTGACCATCTAGAAATTCCAGTTAGGCACCTGCGTAAGTCTAAACACGAAGAACCTTCCCTGGAGAACCTTCTTTTTAACTTGCCACGGTGCGTAAAGAACAGATAGCCTGCCGTGTTTAACGTCATACTATTTTGTAGCATCTGTCCCCTGTGCCTCAGTTCCAGTGTGTGAGTGAGTGTTACCTGGGCGAGTAGGGGATGGTTTTGGGTCGGACTTGATTGAAGGCGAAGGTGAGCTTCTGAGCTGCTCGCTGCTGTTGGATCTCCTGTTTCAATACACACACAGTTAGTGCGCCTGTCCTCACGCAGACTCTGCGTATAATCGGTTATACGTCACACCGTGAAATTTAAAAACACACAACACTTCAAAATAGGGTCCTGTTCCATTCAGAATTAGGCTGCCTAGGTAGGCCTCAGTTGTCTTCTAAGGGTCCTTATTTTGGACGCACAATATTCAATCTTGTAGCTTGTAGTTATTTGCATGCTTTGAAAAAATTAACCAATCAGGATCAAGATGCTAATGAGGAGCATGCTGATTCACAGGAACAGGACAGGAGGTTTCCGTCCACCTGGCATTGTTATATATATATATGTATGTGTGTGTGTGTGTACCCTCAGGCAGAGGTGCAGGACGGTATCTTCTTCGTAGACGCTCTGCCAGGTGTTGATGACCTCGGGCAGGAAGGACTTGACGATGTACAGGTGTCCGGGTTTGAGGATGTCGTACTCGGACCAGGTGCACAGCACCTTCAGGGCGCGCCGCAGGCCACCGCCCATTTCCTCCTTACTCAGGAACTCAATCTTAGCGCACAGGCCGCGCTGCGCCCACGACGACATGCTGTTATTGATGTTGGTGGGAGAACTCTCCTCCAGACAGTACACCGTCACCGGCTCTCCTATACACACACACACACTGCTGTCGGTGCTCTGGAAACGGTTAATCGAACACGTCACACAAGTGTGGACTTTACACTGCTTCTCCACCAATCATCACACATTTAGAGTATTATTACTGTGTAAGGCGAGTATAGTACTGTTACTCCTCACACTGCTCCTCCACCAATCATCACACATTTAGACAGTCAGAGAAAGTGAACACACCGACAGATTTCATAATATTAATCAGTTAGATACAAGCAGGAGAAAGGCGTGGCTACATCCTGAATCTGGGCGTTACCTTTTCAGGAGAAAACGGTTGTCACGCGCATTGCATTCTGGGATTGATCCGCCATTTTTGTTGTGAACAGGGAGCAGATAATACACAACTGTATTTTTCAGTTTCTGCCGAACACGTTTCGAGGGAACTCAATAGACAAGATTTATTAATGTGGATGAATTTTGTGAGAAAATCAGTCTAATTAAAGATGTCAAACCCTACAAATTTCCAAACACTGAGCGGAATAATGATTCAGTGCTACCTCATTTTACCTAAAGGAGGCAAGCCTTTCATATAAAAGGGGGGAATTCATTTCCCTCCCCTAAAGAGGCTGTTTCCTTTTAAAGGGGGCATTTTATTTATTTATTTATTTACACTACAGGGTTGCTTTCATTGCCATATATGCGGCGTTCCTTTTAATTCCATATGATGGTGTTCCCAGTCCCCTAAAGGGGAAACGCCCTACATACATCTCCTGCTGACAATGCCATTTTTTCAAGAGGCAGAAGTTGCCAATCAGAAACAGGGAGCAGCCCTTTCGATGGTGGCCACACCCCCTGGTAGGTCAGGCCCAGACACAGTCAGAGATCAGAGACGGGAAAAGGGGGGCGGGGGTGTACTCAGTCTTACCTCTAGGGGGCACAGGGGTGAATGGGATGCTCTGGGACAACCTCATCAGGTTATTACGCTCCACCGCTAACACACACACACACACAGGTGACATCAGAACAGATCACAAGAAAAGGAGTTAAAAGTCACTGGGGTCAGGGGTCACCGTGATGGAGCTCACAAAGCGATACACCAGATCACTGGACTCACCTGAATACTGATAACCCTCCATCGGCTTAAAGGGAGACCCGATCGCTGCAGAGAGAGGGAGAGATATAACTAGAAGAGACAGAAAGGCAGTGAGTGTGTGTGTGTGTGTGTGTGTGTGTGTGTGTGTATATAAAGTGCAGTAGAGTGAGTATCAGCCAGCAGGGGGCGACTTACAATCCTTACGCGAACTGAGAGGTGTGTGACGGACTGAGTACAGGCCTGCTGAAGCTGTAACACACACACACACACACACACACACACACACACACACACACAGGGCAGCGCAGTCAGGCAGGGAGATAGGGTTATGCAGCAGTGTGATGCTTAGCTAAAGTTATATAAGGACAGGTGTGTGTGTGAGTTATATAAGGACAGGTGTGTGTGTGAGAGTTTGTATAATCCAAGGAGTAATTCCAGTGTACTTCAAAAATAAAAGGAAAAAATCAGTGTATGGTATGTGTGTGTTAGGTCTTGGCATGCGAACTTGAATTAATATAAAAATATATATAAATAAATCTGAGTTAAACTCCTACATATACTAAAATTGTTTGAATTCAGTTCAGGTTTTAAGGAATGAATGAAGTTCATTCCTTAAAACCAGACTATGGGATAAATTAGCTTATGTGATAAATTATGTAATGAAGGTCAAGAAAATTTCTGAATTTATAGCACAGCATGCATTCAGGAATGTGATAACTTAAGCTTACAATATGGTAACTTTACCAATATAACTATATCTCTAGCCAAAAACATCTTGTAAGGTATTTTGTGCCATGCTTAATGCACCAATACTCCATGCTCCTGTATCATGTTTCATGTTCTTGCATGATGACTGCCATGTCTGCCAAGAGAGTTATGACCACAGTATGCTTGATAAGGATGGGGAAAAATAACGGATTTCTCAATGCATTGTGATTCTCTCTTGAATGATTCTGCATCATTGCACAAAATGTCATAATAGGACTTTAACTATTTTTTCTTTTTATCGAAAAATGTAAAAATTACAGAATATTATAATCAGAGACTCTGTGTATATATACACTCCACATCTCACACTCTAGACATTGCAAGATTATACAATACTTATTGTGCATCTCTGAGCATTAATATCCTGCACTCAGAAGAAAAAAAAGATACTAAACTGTACCTTTCCTTGTCGCTGAGGTGGTATCCTCAAGGGTACATCTTTGTACCTTTAGTATGTATCTTTTACCTCTATTTTGAGTTTCTGGTATTGATCTTATTTTACCTTTATTGAGTATTATGATTAACTGTGTCTGCCTGTGGCCTGACCCCCACTTTGTATTATAATTATTCAAATGATCATTATTACCATCCTACATAAAGAGACTTATGTACCACCATCTCTGGCTCTCAAGGGTTACCCAAAAAGGTATTGCATTACCACACTCTATGCTGCATTTTTCAACAAAACCCATTAAGGCCACCAATTATCTTACTGAATTCTTGGAGTGGTATATTTTGAAAAAGACATAAAAACTTTAATTGCATTTGGGAAAAAAATGCTTGTATGGGAGATGCTACTTTGTTTTCTCTTTCATGATACTGCAATGATTAATAAAGCAAAGATTGAGCCAGGAAGTTCTTTTTTTCTGATGTGGGGTTTCTCAAACCTGCAGATTTTGCAAATAGACAGCATAGAACATTCCTGCAGTATTGGGTATTATGTTTTTTCCACAATGTGGAGTAGAAAAGGTTGTCCCTATACGTTAATGGCATAACAGTAGAGTTAAACATTTGAGATTTGGTCATTTATTCCCATTCGCATTGCAACACATTCCGCCTCCTATAATTGGCTAGTAGTTCTTAGTCACAAGCAGTCTGCTGATTGGATATTACCGTAGCAACCACAGCAAAACATTGGAACTTGAAAAGCATTGCACTTTTTTGAACCACCCGCATTACGACAAATGCTCTCTGCTGGATATTCATTTTAATTTGTCTTTATCAGTTGGCAAATCAGGTTCTCTTTGCTGTTGTATTCCTTGTTATTGTCTTATTTATTTATTTTATTGTCTTGTGACATCCATCAGGGATGTGTTGTAATGGTATTACACTGCATGTGTGTGTAAGCATGCTTTTAGCTTTTCAGGTAGACAATTCTAGAGATTGAGTCCATAGTAACTAAAAGCTAACTCTGCCCACTTCAGTCAGGTTTTTGGGGTGACCAGTATATTTTTGTTTAATGATCTGAGTGATCTAGCAGAAATGTATCTATCAATCATTTCATGGAGGCGAGATCATGCAGATATTTAATAATTAAAAAAGAATCCCAAAAAACAATTCTAAAAGATACATATAGCCAATTAAGGACAGGAGTGATGTGATCCCTCATTTTTGTGGATTCTGGTAGCATTATTCTGAACTCGCTGTAAGTTAGTCATGCAGCTTTTATGTAGACCAAGGGGGCATTACAGTAATCCAGTCTAATTCTCACAAAGTCTTATAATGGAGGTGACTACATATTTTGCTTTCATTTATTTTTAAAGGTGAGGTCACTATCAAAAACGCATTTTTTGGCAGAGGCAGGAAGTTAAAATATCTTTCCTTTGTGCTTCACTTCCAATTGTCACGCTTTGTTGAGGGGTGGACAGACACACACGCGAAACCGCTTAACAACGTTTACTTCATTTAAACTAACGTCAAACATAACACACATGGATCAGAACATGGAACATGACATTAACCACAGAAGACAATCCGGACAGGAACACGAAGGCTTTAAATACAAGTACTAATGAGGGGAAACGAACAGGAAACAGGTGGGTACAATTCACATGACGCAACAGGGCGGAAATTAGACAAATGTAAACAGAAGCGCGTGGTGGTGCCGTCGTCATGGCGACTGCCATGCGCAGTCACGTGCACCGTCGTGCGAGGCGGCGTGCACGTGACACCAATAATATATGTTTTATCTCTGTCTAATCTTTCTTTTCATATGTCCACTGTCATTTTTAAAATTTGTGGTGTAAGCATAATCTGCCTGAGGTTTATGCAATCTAAAAATAAAAGTTAGATGAAAGCCAGAAATCAAGGGTGAGCAGACACCAGGTGCTGTTTGTGTCATCATAATACTGAGGCCTAAAAAGTAGAAGTTTTCAGTTTCAGTGTGTCAGTTTTTATCTCAACTTACTGCCAATTATGAGCAACTGTTGTGTAGAAACTCCCATTACACCATGCTTGGGGACACTTTTTGCCAGACGGAGAAGGCTGCCTCTTTCATAATGAACACAATGCTGCTGTGCACCACTGTCATGACACATTCCGCCTTTGTTTTGCCACAAATATTGAATGTTTGGTGACAGAAATTGTAGGCAGTGAACTGGCTATACCCAGTTATGCAGTACAATAATTTCTAGGTTTCTTTATTGACATCAATTCAATTTGGATTATAATATAGCTCCTATGAGTTTAATTTCTTTAGTAAGTTAGTTATATTAAACCACCCTATTTGCAACATATCATGGTGAGCTTGTGCAACAAGAGCATTATATTAAAGACAATAGGCAACATTTACCCCTAATAAAAGGGAACTATGACTTAAGACAAGCCCTAGAATAAGGTCAGAACAAAATATAATATATTTGCAATATCGTCAAAATAACTCTTTGGAATGAGTGAATGCTCAAACGTGGCTTGATAAGATGTCAAAAAGGCATAACTGCTCAAGTAAGAAAAATCAAGCACTCAGAAATACCTGATGTTAGGGCAGAGTTGGAAAACGACTTTGTAGTGTCACTCAACAAAACTGTAGGGTTAATTTAATTGCCAATACCATATGACATACTGTATTTTCCAGACTATAAGGTGCTTTTTTGCCCTCCAGCTGATGCTACAACCTTATAATGTAAAGCAACAGATATATGTTTATGTCCTGTTTTTATGGTATTTGATAGTGTTTTTACGGTAAGAATGCAACTCCAGCAGTTGAGGCAGTTTGTCCATTTGATAGTGTTTTAACTGTAGGCATGATTCTCCAGCACTTGCAATTGTTTGCTGTTAAAATGAAACAAACGCAGTTGTCGTGGCAAACATAAACCATCAAATCGTACCCAAATTAAAACCTTAATAAAAATTTTTTTTTTAACTTAAAGTGAATTTCAATGTTTCCACATTAAACATTGATACGTAATGACATTTTTTTTAGTAAGGATGTACTTAGAGGCATGTATTTTTAGGATTTTACAGAAAACCCTAAAATAGGGTAAAATAGGGTACTGTAGCAAAAGCTTAAGCTCAGGGAACAGGCAAGACTAAAGGGACGAACACTAACCTAGACTATACAAGTAGAGTTACTTCAGAGCAACTAAATATTAATACTTAAGAGCAACTTCAAATACATTATTAAAATGCTGGTCAACCATCCTATAATCCTGTATGTCACTTTCTTCTGAGAGATTGTTAAACATCCCACACTATTGCCAGGCTGGGTTTACATAGTAGATTTGAATTATTCATATTTATTATCAACTTTTTTTTTCTTTCTTGACAACAGTGCTTGTAAAAGTCTGTAATAGTAACTTAAAACAGATACAATATCTTGGCACATGAAGCACTAAGTACATGTGCACTGACAGCTTGACTCTTGGGCAACAAGGCCACTGCAAAGCTCAAAATATGAAGAAGGTTTTCTCCTAGGAAAACATTAACAGTCCTGGTAACATTGAACCAGTTATGACAGTCCACAAACCTTCTTAACAATGTGTGCGTGTTTGTGTGTGTGTGCGAGTTTGTATAATCCAAGGAGTAATTCCAGTGTACTTCAAAAATAAAAGGAAAAAATCAGTGTATGGTATGTGTGTG
>JAOUQW010002349.1:0-12860 GCA_028565825.1 Olivaichthys viedmensis
TGAAAATCCCAGGAGATCAGCAGTTTTAGAAATACTCAACAATCATGCCACGGTCAAAATCACTGAGATCACATTTTGATGTGGACACGATTGGCTGATTAGATAATTGCATGAATGAGAAGGTGAACAGGTTCTTAATAAAGTGCTCGGTGAGTGTATATATGTTATTTATATATTACTGAATATATGTTAGAAGTTTTCTACCAAAATATTGCTTAAAAGTATTTTTTTAAATTGAAAAGCTGTATCTGCTTTGACCTTATTGAGGGTCAAAACTTTATGGCTTAATATCTTAAAATAGATTTAAGAGTTTGTACTTTTTCACTTCAACTTGAGTAAAGAATTGGAAGCTGTACTTTACCTTTTACCTGAGTTGTTTTACTTGAGTAAGGAATTTGTGTACTTTTACCACCTCTGTTCATATGAAATACAATGACTACAAAGTACTATGTCCTATATTCAGTGGTCAAATTTGTTTCACATTTCAAGGGGGCGTTTAAGATCAAACGATGAGACAGTGGGTCATTTTTTCTAACTGGGGGGTTGGCATCCCCTCACCACCCTCCTCTTTATTTGTTCTTGAATTGCATGCAGGTGAAGTTGCAGCCACTGCGGTTGAACCACTTCCTGAAATGTAAAGAATTACGATTATATTGAGGTTTTTTTTTTCTCCCCTTGAGTACCCTTCATACCATTGACTGAGCACACAAATGCACTACTAGCCACAATGCGGTGCACGAAAAATGAGTTTATAGACCTGTGCAGCTGGCAACAGGTCATCATCTGGTATAAAGGAGTTAACATCTGGCTAACATCTGTCATCTTGGCAGCTTGTGCTAGATTGGGCAAGAATATTAATGTTTTATTCAAATATAAACATTATACTATGAGTCAATGAGCATATCATTAAGTGTGTAAGGTCAGTGAAATATGGATCAGCAGAAACGAGTGTGTCTATGGGAGAGAATGCCACCTGGCAGATCTGTCATCTGCGGGAAATGCTGAGGTTTAGCATAAAGCCGATAACCAGGGGACGGGGAGCAGCGCGCATAAATACAGAGTTATCTGACAATTAACTCATGTCTCTTGGGAAAATTCCCTGAGTTTCTGTTCTGTCATATCAGCATTGGCAACCTCATGCAAAATTAGTAGGAGTTCCAATAAATTAGAGCATTTTATTTTCTCCAGGATTTCATATAAAGGGTTCGACCCTGAGCTCCGGTTACTATCTGTGTGGAATTTCACATGTTCTCACTGTGTCCATGTGGGCTTCATCTGGTTTCCTCTCACCTCCCAAAAACATGCCGGTAGATGTATAGGCTTGTCTAAATTTCCCCTAGGTGTGAATGAGTGTGCAAATGTGTGTGTGCGTTAGTGCTATTTCCTTTACTCTGTATGACTGTTGACTATAATGATTTATAATCCCACTATCGGGTGTCACCCAGAAGAGGATGCGTTTCCTTTTGAGTCTGGTTTCTCTCAAGGTTTTCTTCCTCATGTTGTCTCAAGGAGTTTTTCCTCGCCACTGTCGCCTCTGGCTTGCTCATTAGGAATCTAGATCTACATCCGGATTTCTGTAAAGCTGCTTTGTGGCAATGTCCATTGTTAAAAGCGCGATACAAATCAAATTGAATTGAATTATAATAACATGTGTCCATCTGCTCCGAATATCAACAGTGTTTTTGGCTGTTCAATTATTAGTTAAAACATAAAATGTTTTGTACGCTCATTTGACAGCTATGAAACGAGTCGAATGGGTTATTTTAGGACTTGGGCTAGAGCTCATGCTTTATGGGTTAACTTTCGACTGGTCGTTTCGTCATTCATTTATTCGGTCAAATGAATAAATTACAGATTTAAAAGAAAAAGAAAAAGAAAAAGCAGTAGTTAAAACTCCAATTGTTGAAACTAGTGCTTGTCAGCTAATATTATACTAGCTGTCAGGTTGCGATAATGCCATTGTAGGCTTTTTGGCACTACATTGTCCGTGTCTTTCTTGTAAAACTTGCGAGTGTGTTCTGCTCTCGCTGTAACCACCACCTGTAACTTTCGTTTTCTAGACACTTTTCTAGTCCGTTACTCGGACAGTCAGGCTTAACGCTGCGATGTTAGCAAGCGGGCAATCATTTGGTATTCGCAGAAAGGTTCCTGCTACCTGCCAAAAGGCTTTATGTCTATTGCGCCAAGTTCAGGTTAAAGTGACGAACTGCTAACTTTACATCAAGCTATGTACGAAACAAAATATGCTCTTGGCATTGTCACTCTATTTCCCTACCTCAGAGATCCATACTCAAAAAAGGGATTGTAAGTTTGTAAATGAATGGCTTATATTACACATACTTATTACACATACATGCATACAAAAACACTGCCGTTCGGTCCCGGAGGTGCTCCACCAGTACCACCCATCGAGATGGTCCAAAGCGCAAGAGGGATTTTCTCCTAACTGACAAACAAGCATCTATTTGGCGAGGAATGCTGTGAGGCAATATCCCTATTGAAGCATTCAACTGATGGATCGGTTGTCAAAGAGAAGCTGAGGGCAACATTTCAATACCACCAGACACTGGTTCGAGACCAGCAAGACTCCTCAACAGTCTTGGATGTGTTCCCGCGTTTCCTCGACACCCCTGGCTTGGTAAGAAAGTCCATACCTTTGTTTGATACACTTATTTTATTTGTGAACGATGATCACTCAAGGTATACACTTTCAGTTGCACGAGCATGAAAGGATTAGAAGTTCACTTGTGGACGGTCTTGTCTGGAGGGCTTGCCAGAACTTACGGTGTTTCTTCTGCAGAGTGACCATTTCCCTTCCCAGCACGTGTTTTTGTGCCCTTGGCTTTGATTAGGACTTGCCTGAGGTTTTAAAATGGAGCTTTAGGATGAAACTTTAAAATAAAAGAAAAACCCACCTAACTTGTCATTTCAACGTAAACGTGGGCTAAAAGTGAATGCATTCATCATTAGCTTTATTCAAGCTTGTTTGCTTTACGAAAACAAATCAAGGTCGTGTGTGCTTTTTATTTTATTTTATTAATTTTACACCTCAAATCTCAATGACGAAGATACAAGTGACGCGGGAGGGAAGGAGGGAAAGTCCCCGGATGTACCAATCGGCATAAGTTGAAGTCGGTGAATGAAAAGAGTTCGAGTTGGTGTTTTTAAACGGATTTAGGCTCTTTTTTTTTAAATTTTATTTGAATGTAACTTTAAATCCTGAAGCTTTTCCGCTGAAAATGTGTCTTAATGCTCTTTTTTGAGGCAGGTGTAGAGAATAAAACCAGACTCAAGTCACAGAGAAAGACTGAAACAGCGCGCGCTGGGGTTTGTTTTGGTTTTTTACCTGAGGAGCTCAGCGCCGATTCAATCGCGTGACGTCTGAATTCCCGCCAAAAATCCTCCGAACGTTCGAATTCCGTTAAAAATCCTCCGAACGTTCGAATTCCGTTAAAAATCCTCTGTAATGGCGTCGCGCTGGGCTTTGATCAGGTCAGAGCTGGAGCTGGAGCTGGAGCTGGAGCTGGAGATGGAGCTGGAGCTGGAGATGGAGATGGAGATGGAGCTGGAGCTGGAGCTGGAGATGGAGCTGGAGCTGGTGTGAAAGTGACTGAGCTTTAGGAGCCTCAGGCTCTGGGGTGTTTACTCCTCCTGCTCATTTCCACCGCCTCTCGAATAGAAACCGCCTAAACCCGTTCAGATGTTTCACAGTGGAAGGGGTGTCAAACGCTGGAGAACCGCTGGGGTTTGTTAGAGTAGCAGCACAAGACCACAAGCCCTATAATATTCACCATTTGACCATTTTTTTTGATGGTCATCGTGATCATGGAGGGAATGTGAAAACGGGATAAGCATTTGTGGAGACCGGGACCTCTACAAAACAACCAGACACAACCTCCTGGAGAAGGTCATTAAGGCAGCCAAGACAAATGTGCGCTGAAGAGATGAGAAATGGCTTCTCAGACAACGGCCCATCCTCGGTGTGGAACGAAATCAAAAAATAGTCGCCAAATACAATAAGATGGTGGTCTTCCACTCCGCGGAGGACCATCAGTTCTACTGCCGTCTAACCCAGAATCATCTCCCATCCCCAGCCGTTTACACCTCAGTCCCATCGGCTGGTCCCCTCACCGGCGTTGTTCACACCTTCACGGGCCATTGACGATCAGTTTGCAAGTCAAGCCGTTCAGCAATGCCCCAATCCCCAAAAAGCCAAGGATCGCAAGCCTGCACAGCGAAATCAAAAGTGTTAGATTTTCAGTGTTGGAGGTGAGAGTAGAAATGTGGAGTCATTTCAACTCTTGTTTACTACAAGAGAGTTGATTCCTCGAAAAGAGTTGGTGCTAGGGTTTGACTTCAACATGATGTTTGGAGAAGAGGTTTCTGGCAGATTTTTTGGCAAAATGGCCCACTCGCTTCAAACCTAGGATCCTGGCAGACCGCAAGAACCTGATTTCTAATGAGCATGCTAAAGACCTCTTGTCTGCGCAGCAAAACTCGGATGGTAAGCGCGGCTCATTTTCTGTGGCATAATCTGGATTTTTAAGGCTATTTTCAGATTCAAATGTTTCTGACAATCTTTGGCTTTCTTCTACTTTGCCCCGAGGCTGGGACGGTGACCTGTCAAGCATTCTACTGTTGGTTCACCTACTTCCCCCCTACCTCAAAAGGCCACAAGAATGCTCAAATGAGCTCGTATCAACGTATGTTCTTGGGCTCGAACAACCGGAGTCTACAATCAGATCCCTGGAACAGATCGATTTGTGTATGTACCCATCTTGGGAACCCTGAAGCCAATATTCAAGAACAGTGAATTATGTGAAAGTTTCCTGCAGGCCAAACAACACATAGAAGGTACTTTATAAAGATATATATGTAACATATTCAACACTTTCAAGAGTGTAGTGTGGACCGATATGGACACTTTCAAAGTGTTGAATGAACACAGCCGATTTTGCTGTGTGAATGACTCCAGACCTGTAGCCCTGACATGGCTTTGAGAGACAAACCCTCTGCTGGATCCCCTGCAGTTGGCCCACAGAGCCAATAGGTTCCGCAGACGACGTTGTAAACATGGGGCTCCACTACAATTCGGAGGACCAGGACCTACGCCAGGATCCGGTGATGGCACAACTGCCAAGTCAAATTTCCTTGGAAGTGAAAGAGCCAATACTTTAGATTAAAGTGCTATTTCAGTGGCGCACTTTGATTGAATTGGTATTCAGGTAATTGGTATTTTGTCCTACACCGCCCTCTAGCGTTCATCTGAGGTGTTGCAGTGGATACGAACCGCAATACCTCACACGACCACATGAGGGCGGTGTAGGACAAAATACAAGCCGAACACCAATTCAATCAAAAAGTGGCTGAAATTGTCTGCCTGCAGCACTGCAGGGTTTATCATTTATACTTTATTTAACACACCAGATTCATCAGCTCGTTACCAAAAGCTGGATTTGGTGTGTTAGAAGAGGAAACATTTCTGCAGGACCTACAGTTTTGAGTTTGACGCGCCTGCTGCATGTGAATGGTAAAGCGAAGCGCATCAGAAGGCGCATACTACCGTACTAAATAGTATGTCGAGTCAGTGCGCAACCTGAGGTGCTGTACGAGTTTGACATACTAGTCAAAAAATGTAGTGGGGTAGAATTTTCCAAAAGATGCATTGCTTTGTTAAAACCATAATAAGTGATGAATTCAAGATAGAAAAAAAAGAAGAAAGAAACTGTTTTTGTGTGCACGAGGAATAAAGGTAAAAACCCAGGAGTGCAGTTTTATTGTGCATCATTTAAAGCATTATTATACAGAACTCAACTGTGCATTTCAATTACATTCATATAAACTCCATATCACTCCCACACACACACACACCTATTAACAGCCAGAAACTGTAAGAAGGTCAGAAATGACATTGCACATAACCAAACTACAGAACAAAGCTGCCGCACTGCCTCGTCAAGTAAATTCAAACACAGCCGTAGTTAAAGCGATTTTAGTGTTTGGTTCAGATACATAATAAATAATTAAACTTTACACAGTGATCATGGACCAAAATTCCCGAGAGTTTCACCAGATCATCACCTACAGTTCACAGGTCTATAGAATTTATAGATTTTTATTTAACTTCACATGACAACATCACAGACCTGTGGAGAGTTGTGGTTGTGTTTCCTGCATCATGTCTGTTCAGCACACCACAAAACATTTAACAAGTCAAATACAAGCTGAAAATAAATGAAGAAAAATAAAATAATAATAAATTTACCTTCCTCAGGAATATAATTTTTTTTCAAGGATGCCAATTTGTTTGCATTTATTTAAAAAATTCCTTAGAGGTGTCAATAATTATGCCACATATTTGTTTTTGTGAAAATACTATTATTAAAATAATAAATCGTATTAGAATGATTTTTTTGTTGGAGGAGAGTTAAGTAGTTTGTAAAATCTTAATTATTGTGTGTTATTTGTATTTAATAATCATTTTTGCTCATTTTTACAAAAGGTGCCAATAATTCTGGAGGGCACTGGATGTAAAAGCAGTATGAGCTGAATCACTTTCTTCCTCTGCACATAGTTTAGTGTCACTCCACGCCAGCGTCAGCCTCAGGAAGGAGGCGTGGCCTAAAGTTTGAAGGTTTAATTGTACCTTCAGACTCAGGTAGGAGGCGTGGCCTAAAGTTTGAAGGTTTAATTGAGGAAGGAGGCGTGGCCTAAAGTTTGAAGGTTTAATTGTACCTTCAGACTCAGGCAGGAGGCGTGGCCTAAAGTTTGCAGGTTTAATTGTACGTTATAATTATACGATAATATAGTTCACATTTGATTTGTATATACTGTAATATTTTTTAAATATGGACTCATTAAACTGTTTATGTACAAATGATATCACTTTTTTGTAAGCTGATACTTCTTTATACCACTTCACACCTGGTCATGTGATCTTAACAAGTCTGATGACATCATCATTCTGAAACACAACGGCTCAAAATGCTGGGGAATTTTCCCACCATTCAGTAAATCCGATGAATAATCGGAGGAGCGTCTTCAAAGGTTCTAACACAAGTCCACTTGCCTTGACTCACTACTTATAGACACTGTGAAAGGACCCGGAGGACTGAACACACCAAATTCACACACCAGTGTCCTCAAGAGGCTCAGAGGAACCCTGAGAAAGAGAGAGACGTGGTCCAGTTAAGGCAGAACGGTCCAATCAGAACAGTAATCTGTCTGATGAGAGCCACTGGGAAGGCAGAACGATGGCTCAGGCTTTGTACTCGAGATCGGCGTTCATCTTGGTGTACATCTCGTAGATGACGTCGTTGGTGGCCGCGAAGTTGACGAGAAACTGGTGCACTTTGTCCAGGCAGTCCTCCTCTTTGACGTCGCGCCCTTTGGAGAGCGCCTTCAGGAAGTCCGACTTGTACGGGGCCGCGTACAGCGCCGCCTAGAGGAAGACCGGCAGGAAAGGATTAGCGGAGGTTTGTCCAATCCATTTGGCTTCAATCTAATATTTAAAAAATTATATTATTTACTCCAAATTCACTTATAATGGAAGTCTAAGGGCAGTGGTGGAATTCTGTCGGTAAACATTTATAACGCATGTTCACCTCTACAGCCATTACGCCCACGGCTCACGGGAGCGTCTGATGCCTTCTGTACGCTTTTCTGCCCACAAGCTTCGGAATGTTGAAGGCTGCAATCTGATTGGCTCGCCGCACTTCCGTACGGGGAAACAAACTTTTGAGCACCGTGACACAATGAGATTTTTTCGGAGCAAGTTAAAGTCACTGGATTAAAAACAGATTTATTCGAAAGTTCCGTTTGAAACCGTGAGTGATGAGTAAACGTGATTGGTCGGTTGCAGTGTCAGTCAAACGACCTCATCTTTCTAAAGTAGGCGGTTCTTGGCCACGTTTATCGACGAAACGTTTATCAACATAAACTAATAGACTATTAATTTGTAGGTTGAGTGTTTGGATTAATAAAGCCTTGGAGAAACTGGTTGTGTCCCAAACCACATATAACCACATATCAAAATAAGCGCACTACATAGGGTATGAAATAACGGCAGCATCCAAAACGGCATGCCACCGTGATACAGCAGTATATCAGAATAAGCGCACTACATAAGGTATGAAATAGTGGCAACCTCTCGAACTCGCTCTTACTTTGAAGAGTTTCTGCACGAGCCAGCTGTGGTATTTCCTCAGCGAGATCTCGTAGGCTTTAGTGATGTTCACTCGGATCAGGTTGGGGTTGTTCTCGTCCTTCTCGCCGTCCACTAGGCTCTGCAGGAGGACCTGGATGAAGCGCAGCCCCCTGAAAACCACGAAGAACACCAGTTTTAAATAATAGATCGTCGTTATCTAATATAAGCGTCTTCATGGTCGTGTTTCAAAAACTACACTTGAGCACTGGAGGTGCATCCTATTAAACCCATATATATATATATAATTCTGACCTCTTGAGCCACATGAGGGCGAGTGTAGCTCCCACTCGGGGCCACTCAGCCGTGTGCATCTCCTTCTCGGCCTCCAGGATCTGCTGCAGCGTTCTGAATCGGGTCGGGTTGCTGTCGTACACCGCCTTGATTTTCTGAGAGGGGGGGGTAAGATAAAGCACTTTGTCATCTTTAAACACACCCAATAATCGATGTTTAACTATTCAATGCTGCACTCACGACTATGTTGCCAGCGATGTCGGCCTTGATGGGGGCAAAAACGGTGGAGCCGAGGCAATCTGGACGGAGACAAAGAGACAAGATACACGACATCTTAAATGACTTGATTTCTCACCATTAAAGGAATGGTTCAAATAAGCCGTGAGCAGCAGCGTGAAGCCCTTATAGCTGCTAATCTTCCAGATTTGCTCCCGAACTCGGATTGACCTTCAGCATTTAGCGTATGAAATAAAAGGGCTGAAGTGCGACTCTGAATAATTAACCGCCTTTGGAGAGCATGACAGATTTGTAAAAAGCGCCGACACCGAGTCATGAATTTTTCAGCGCCTGCCCACCTCACAATGGAGCTGAGCGGGTTATCATGGCGGAAATCAGGACGGAGCCGAGGTTCATGAACAAAAGGCAAAAGACGCGTTGCAACTCTATTCCCTCGGACAGAACGGACAGTTCTTAGTTGCGTTCATAACCGGTGAATAAGTCCACGCGAGGGGAAATGAAGAGTGCGTTATTGAAGCGTGATGCCAAAACGATATTGTGTGCGTGTGTGGTCAGTAATGATACTCGAGCCTTATTCTCAATCATTCTGTCTATATTCGCCATTGATCTTTTGCCCGTTTATGTCTTTGGACCTCTCCTCATACAGTATGTTGTTTCTTTTTAACTGATTGTGGATTTTTTTTAAATATCCGCACTACTTTAAAAAAAAGAAATATCTCGTATCCAAGCCTCCGCATTCGTAACACTACCACTAAAATATCGACATCTAATCCAGTGACAGCCATGAAACACAGTCAGCCAGCTGGTTATTTCTAACGCTTAAGAATTAACGTGAAATGCGTAAATGAAACCTAAATGTATATTAGAATGAAAATGTCACTGCTCTGCACTGCACACACTCGGTTCTTAAAGGAAATGAGAATAGTTGCAATCAGCAATGAAATTTGTCAAAAAAAAAAAAAAAAAAAGGAAGATACGTGGGCTTCAAAATAGGACAGATTTTTTATCTTGGTGCCCAAAAATGCTGCCTATCTAGGCAACACAGGGAGTAACGATACTCTGACGTGTCCACGATAACAATACTGTGCATGGTAAATATCACAATATTTTGTATAACTGCAGAAGTGCAACGTTTTGGCTTATAATAAATCTACACCAACTGTACACCAATATGGCGCAGATTCCAAAGTGTGTAGGTGACCAAACATTTACCCGTGTAGCAGTCTGACCCGGACGTGTACTGAAAGCTTATCAATAGCACTAGCGTTGGTCTTTCGGTGTGGTGGGGGATGTGTGTGTGTGTGTGTGTGTTGTGTCCTGCAGGGACAGTGAGATCAGCCGGGCGCTGACAGCCCATTGTCCACCCTGGGCAGCCGGGTCGTGTCCGATTACGCACTGTAGTTCTGCACCCTTTCCACAGCGCCTGGTTTCTCTTTCTCCACTGTCATTATAACAATAAAACCCTTTCACAATAGACAATGTTCTTCTCTCTCTCGTTTGTTCTGCACAGTTCACGCTTGCTAACAATTACACCAGGGATCTGAAGCACACACACACACTAATTATGTTGATTTAACGCAGGGTTGTCAGAAAGCTGCAATCCCAGAAGGCCACTGCCCTGTTTAGTCTTCTCACAGGTGCTAATTAGCAGATACACTGATCCAGGTGTGTAAACGAAGGCGTGTAAGCTGCGTCCCCACAGTGTAGCCTGGAGCACGATTTTAGCATTTTATAAGCTAACGTGACGACCCGAGACACGACTAACAATTATTTATGTAGTTGATTAATCTACAAGCTGTTCTTTTGATGAACCGACTAATCTAATGGCTATTTCCTTGTTTCAAATACAAATTCATCAGATTAAATCTTTATCAAACAACAAATCTGACGAAATTAAATATTAAACAAAATTTTCCTGCCGAAAATTAGATGCATTAATGCGATTTTTTATATAGTGGGTTTTTTTCAGGAAATAGAAAAATAACAAGCCTTATTCTCTGTCATTCTGTCTATATTCGCCATTGATCTTTTGCCTGTTTCCTCGTTTACGTCTTTGGACCGAGTCAACATAATCGATTTTGTCGTTGAATTTTTTTGCTCATTTTAAAATTTTACACTTTCGTTACACAAATCTAAGACACAAGTGTCTAGCAGGGGCATCGCTCTGAATCTAGAATAAATCTCGGGAAAAGGAGCGATATCTGTAAAATATAACCCAATATTTTACACAATCCTTCCCACTTTTAAGTCAGAGCCAACACATAGCCACTACAGTCCTCTCGAAAATTTGATGCGTCTATGCGATTTTGAATGTAGTGCTGTTGTTTTTTGAGGAAACAGAAAAATGACAATAAGAGTCAACGTAATCGATTTTGTCGATTCATCTTTGCTGCCCTACTCAAGACAAATACCTGTGTTTACTTTGAGGTGTCAAACCTGGACGGTATCCATTCTATGTGACGAGATATTCTTGCCCGGACGTATTAAATGAGCAACATTGCAATTGAATAACTGCAAAAACGAAACGTCTTGGCTTATATTACTATACAATTAAGTGTGCATCAATATACTACGCCTATAATATGCCTTAGTAGGGGACCAAGTATTTGGGATGAGACTCATTCTGAATGGGACAGCCATCACAGGTTTTGATTGTGTAACAGAGGAAAAGTTAAAATGCCAAGATCAGAGATTGGTTGAATAACCTTTAAGGCAAAGGTAGATTGTGAAGATTAAGAAGATTGAAAGATGTAGGCTATAAATTCAGGGCCTAAACCAAGGCATGATGTGATACAGTCCAGTTTCAGCAACGGTCAGCGCCCAATCACAAAAAAATCTGAAGGGTTCTTGGTGTTCTTTTAGAAATCTAGACCTCACAGTTGGAACCAGTCCTGGGCCAAGAGTGTTCATGCCAGAAGTCCATTCTCTGGACTTCAGATTCAGGTCTTTGGATTCGAGGATGCCGGCACAATGAGGCCTGGCATCTAATCTGGGTGTCCGTTTCAGGTGGCGAATCCATTAGAAAGCGTTTTTCATATTCATGAAAAGCACAAGGCCCAGAACAAAGGCGGCCCGGACGGAGCCCGGGGGCAACCCGACACCGCGCCAATCAATTTTCTCAACTTAAAATCGAGGCCAGACGATCAAGTTACCCAGGCGAAAGGGCCTCTTGTCCGGCGAGGGCCACGTGGAAATCCTATCCACAAACAAAAAGGTTATGCCTTGTGGCGGATAATGGCCGCTTTTATCTCATCGTTTGTTTTTTTTTGCAGATGCCTTTAAGTGTCTGCAAATCAGGAATGGAAAGTCCCACAGGGCTGCAAATCAGAACGGATAACTCAGATAACGAGTGCAGACAAGGCAGCTTATTCTTTAGGGACTATCAAAAGTGTGGATGTGCAATGACGTCCATTTCAAACTGTCACGAAGTCTCATCCGGTGAACAAGTTTCTGAGCTTGTCTTTGTTGAGAAAGACAAATGCGACGCGCTTTCAAAATTTGGCCAACACAAGGTATCTCAGAGGATGGCTGTCCTTATGCTGCCGTCCAAACGAGACGACGCTTGTCTCTGGGACAGCAAATGCTGGTTAAAAATGGCGCCTACCTAACAGAATGCAGGAGTAGTGACTGATCATGTCCATGATGACGATACTGTGTGTGTTGAATTGTGTAAGATCAGCCGCTGGTTCCCCCCCCCCCATCATTAAAGTTTTTTAGCCAACACAAAACAAGAGATAAAATGCAAAAGAGACAAACACACCAAATTACATAAGAAACATGGCCACGCTCTTGCAATACTCAAACTAATTACATGACACAAACCGGTTGTTCTTCAATTAAAACATAACATACTGCGTTTTTGAGGCAGAAATGGAAATAAGACAAAGGAAAAGATGCGTAATTAAACTGAGTGTATAATTAAACTAAGTGTATATAGTGGACCTGAGGTCCATCAGCTTCTTTAGTTGAAGTTGCGGACCTTTGCTTTTGGACTGAAGGCTGAAATAGACAAACGTTTTCTGTAGGCACATTTTCAAATATTTTAGTATTATAGAATGAATAGAAAGCTCCTTTATTGTCACATATACATATCCTTTATTGATTCTTCACATATCCCAGCATGTTGGTAAGCTGGGGTCAGAGCGCGGGGTCAGCCATGATACAGCGCCCCTGGAGCAGGGAGGGT
>JAOUQW010002403.1:0-12858 GCA_028565825.1 Olivaichthys viedmensis
AAGAAAAAAAAGTGTTAAAAAGTGTTAACTACTTCCATGTGATGTATTTTTTTTACTTAATTTTAAAAAAGAAAATTGATCACTGATTTAAATAATAAAGTGCCAAAACAGTGGAACCATATCATAAAAAACAATGAAATGCTAAAAGCACTGACACCTGATGATATTCACGATCCTCAGAAATAAGGTGGAACATGATGGTAATATATCGCAATATCGATATTATATAGTCATATCGCCAAGCCCTAAATGACGCTTTTTTATTCTGAGCCATTATCGTAAATCCAGCGGAAAAAAATGGGTCATTAACCAAAAACTTGTGTCCTTAAACAGAAAAACAAGTTCCTAAACGGTTCTTTGTATGATTAAGTGTTCTAGCTTTCTAAAGAGGTTCTCTACTTGAAACCTTTTCTGAAAGGGAAAGTTGTAGGGTTCTATAGGGACAAACCAAAGAACCCTTTGGGGTGTTAGATTAAACTTTTTATCTAAGAGTGTAGAACATGTAGAACATGGGATCTTAAACATAAGAACAGCAGTTAGGCGGAAAGCGATAAGGACGGGCCAGCAGTAGAGCCACACACACACACACACACACACACACCAACACACAAAAGCCCACAGCACCATCTGGTAAGCCAGTAGCCGCGTGCTCTGTTACAGCTCCAGTCAGCTGGGAGCCCCAAAGGGAGCAGACGGAGGGGGGTATAAGCACACAATTACAATGGCAATCTGCTCTCATACAATATTTATGAGCTCAGAGGCAGGAAGCCTCCATCGCTCACTCATCCTTTCCCAAAACGCGAATCCTACTGCAGTACAGTCATTTCCTCTGACCCAACCATTCTCACTGACATTAAGGCTCCAATTCCAAGACCAGTCAGCAGGAACGTCATACAGAATTTCCGAAGAGTCGTTCAACACTGGTTTAGAGGCAATAAAGTCCAACACAGAGTGTGTGATTGAGTTCTCTGCTTTCTAAAAATCACGCTAAACCTTATAACACATGTTCTTTAATCGTAAATTCTTTTTGGGGGGGGGGGTTAATTAATTAATTAATTAAGTGGTATAAAAAATATAATAATTTAAAACAAGAGATGAAAAATCAATCTGAGTGTTGTTGTGTCATAAAATACAAGAGCCAATCATGTTCCAGTATGCAAATGCGTGTAGGATTTGTGGGCGTTTCCAATGTGCAAATTCACATCAAGCAATTTATTATTCAATGAAGAAAAAAATGTATGGCCTTCAAAATAATTATTTTTTGTGACTTCAAAAAGAAATGTAAAAGTCACACCCATAAACAGACATAAACAGACATAAACTGACAAACAGACATAAACAGACGGGATACTGGCAGACTGAGATTTGATTTAGTGTGGTACCTTTCATAAAGCAGTATTGTGGAACAACTATGCTTTCTGAACCAAGCACACACACACACACACACACACACACACACACGCTTGTAACAACATACGTGGGGGGATGTTATATTTCAGTAAGAGGAAATAGCAAAGTTTAGATGCCCCATCAGTTACCCAGAAGGCTTCTATGACAGCTAGCCGGACCCCCGTATCAGAGATCGGCCCTTAAGGACTGAAAAGAAAAAGGAGGGGGGGGGGGGGGTATGACTGGATGAAGAATAGAGTAGGGCTAATAAACATTTTAACAAAACACAGCAATGAGAGTTGTTTAGAAATGCGTGTTTCAGACCCGGCCTCGCTTTATTATTTGTCCTGCTGAGCGCTGACACATTAAATTAATCATGTTCAATAAATAAAAGGATGCAGATGGTTTAAACTGCGGCAGGCAGCTCGCTCAGTCAACGACATATTCTAAGACCAGATATATGCTATTTAGATATTTAGAGACGGAGGGAGCACGTGCACTCAAAGGGAGGTGAACATTAGCAATGCAGCTGCAATCTTGCCCTCCCCATTTCGCATCGTGGCTCCCATGGCAACAGGCACCATGTGTTGGTCTGGTCTGATTCCCTGATTGTGGTCACCTGTTCCTTGTTTTGTTTTGTTTTTTCACGAAAACGTTTAGCAGAGTTTAACTTTATGCAAACGAGAAGCATAAAATGCAATGATGTGGCAACTACCGATGGGAGTAATGGACGGTGGTACGCTTGCATGTGCTACCATGGCAACCAGCAGTAAACGCAAGGCAAGCGACGCACCACTAGTCACCAGCGCTTTCAGCGATTTGAGCAACGTGAGGCGAAAGAAATGCCGGGCAAGATTGACATTATGACCTAATCCGATACCGAGCCAACATTTTAGGCCAATATCGGTGTCTGCGTGTGCTCATGAGCCGAGTCAGGAGCGCGGTGAGGAGAGAAGAAAGCAAGAAAAAGAAAGATAATAAGACGGGGGCGGGAGGGGAGAGTCGACTCAGCTGTCAGCTCCCCTCTGCTAGCAGCCCATTAGCCTGGCCATCTGTACAGTGACCCTAATATCCAAACTATTCATCTGACTCGACCTTTGGCGCTGCTGCAGTTAAAACAACAATACTTCAGCCTCCAGCAGATGAATGTAAGAGTCAGCATCTAGAAAAGAGGAGAGTCAGAGATGGAGAGAGAGAGAGAGAGAGAGAGAGAGAGAGGGTGAACCATTCCAGAGGAACATCTGCAGGGCTTCAACAGTTCAAGTGCTAAGTGATAGAAACAGAAAATAGAGGAGTCTATCTACACGCTGAGTGAAAAAGAGAGAGAGAGAGGGGAAAGAGAGGCAGGAATATGAAGGCAGGAGGAGAAGGTTATGAGAATCCTATGAATGTGTGTGTGTCTCTCTCTCTTAGTCTCACACACACACACACACACACACACACACTGATATCTCATCCCCTTCACCCCCTAATTCATGTAGAACGCTACTCTGCCCGTGTATTGCCCGTGTATTGCCCCTGTTGTGTGTGTGTGTGTGTGTGTGTGTGTGTGAGCATGTGTTTGCATGTCTGCGTGATTATGTTGTGCCAAAAAAATGGATTATAAACCTGGCAGGCCCCCATAAAGTAATATCCAGCTATTTGCTGAATATGGCTTATAATAAAATCCTCCTGCATTAGAGGTGTGTGTATGTGTGTGTGTGTGTGTGAAACTTCTAAAACGAAATAATATGTTTACAGAAAGAGGCCTAAATCCCTGTGAGAGAGTCGTGACTGTTCCAGCAGTGAGCATTAGTTCAGCTCTGTCCTAAAGTGACCGGAATGACTGGATCACACACTTAAATCTCCTGCAAACTCAGCAAATAACACCAAATCTTGGCCAGTCGTGTGGCAACAGGTCCACAATCAGGACTACATTTGAGGGAAGACGTAAGGGCATGATGAAGTCCTCCTGGGTGAAACGAATGACGAAAACCATCCCGCTTGCAAAACTACCATCGCCACCTTGGCCATTTCCTTTGGGTTAAGGACTGTTATGTGATATCGCATAAGCGCATGAACATTTTTTATTGAGACTTCCATTATAAGTGAGTTAAGGGAGCGAGCGAGTGAATAAATGGGTTTTCTGTTCTTTCCTCAGTGCAGGGAAACGCGTCAAAAACTCTTGTCACAGATGTGGAGGGTAAAGCTTGGCTTGAAAGACGCCGATATTTATATTAATATGATTTTCCAGCCATTACGTTGAGATCAGGGAAAAGCACACATGCACCTACCGGGAAGGCGGTTATGTAGAAATACACTCTGTTCAATGGTAATGGAAAGCGACGCCTATAACAAGATCTGTGGACTTTCTTTGAGGAGAAAAATAACAACCAGCTGTAACCAGTGAGGGATTTCCGAAGGTAATAAGACATAGTCTTGGTGGATTGTCTTAATAATTGATGATGCTATGTCACATTAATAAGGATGTGACATTAGCAGGCTAGTTTTATACGTGTTTTCTTGCATTGCTTCATCTTTGGCGCCTTGCCAGGGTAAGATTAACTTTCTTCTCCAAGTGAAATTTGTTTTAGGGAATTTCAATGCACTGCATGAAAATTATGATATTCTGCTTGGGTCATCCATGAGTACCTTATGGCCTTGCGCATAATTGTGGCATTATGAAGCTTATTCCAAATCACATGCAGTAACCGAGCAGCGAGTGGCGCAGCCGGCACGCCACGTTCGTCACTGCCACTAATTGGTGCAAGAGTTGTGTGTCGTCCCATGCTGTAGCTTTTTAGATGTGAAAATCGTAGTGTGTAAACCTGGCCAAACATGCCCAACTCCCCCAAAACACACACAAACACACGGAGGACCTGCACTTCGTAAGACTTTTGGATCAAAGAAACCGAGAAACAGAAGCGTATTGAACGTAGTATTAAATAAAACTGATATGACAGCAAATGTACAGCCTTTACACTGAGCGGAAACTGCCAATAGACATAGCCTACAGAAGTTATTTTTAAGATTCAAACCTAGTGGACCATGTGGAACGATGCTGTGGATGCTTACTCCTTAAAGGAGTACTCCAGCGCTTTTTAGCCTGAGCTCTATCTACTGCATCTGTAGTGCATGTGTGATTACCACATGCGAGTTATGACACGTTTCCCTGTCGAAAAGCTGAAAACCTGTTTCAACTCACTTATAAAGGAAGTCTAAGGGCAGCTGTTGAATTGCATCAATAAACGTTTGCGTGAAAAGCTTTCATGAATTCCTCAGTGAAAGGTGTTTGTATATGAAGCTCTAAATCTGTATATAACTTGTCCTTTCAAAGATGGAACTACATTTCCAGAGGGAAGAATTTGTGGTTACCAGCGTCGTCGTGTGGCTCTGATGGCGCATGGATACGACAAATCCTTTGGAAAGCGTAAAATAACACTTTGTCTCGTGTCGGTCTCATTTTAACACCTTTATTGTTCCAGTGCAACGGCTGTAGCTTTGAATTTGTGTTTTATAGTCGTGTATTTTAAACGTTTGGTAAAAAGACAGAATTCAACAGTTGCCCTTAGACTTCCATTATACGTGGGTAAACAGTTTTTCTGTTCTTTTCTCAGTACAGGGAAACGCGCTGAAATTATTTTCTGTGGTAATCATACAGGTAGAGATTAGGCTGAAAAATGCTGGAGTACTCCTTTAAGACAAGGACAGCAGTATTAATAGTGGTGCACTTAATGATAGGTTTGCATCCAACAGCATTGTGTGTGTGTGTGTGTGTGTGTGTGTGTGTGTGAGAGAGAGAATTTAAGTGCCTGTAGGTTTATAGAAATCATGAGCGATCATGAGACTGAGCTCCGATGTTTCAAAAAGGCTCTGTAGGGAACACAGACTGAGGCCTCGTCCCAATTCTCACAGCTCCACGCCCGATTCAGAGCAAAACAGCTTCACAAGCTTCCAGGGCCGAATCTCTGAGGGTCTCATGAACACAACAAAGATTTCAGCACACACACACAAGCCCACCATGGTGCATCAGATGCACGCAGCTCACGGGCAGAGCTTCAAAGCTTCACGTGGCTCTTGAACTCGTGAGGAGCTCGAAGAGCAACACGCAAACACAATGAGCGTGGTGATACCATCTAAAGACAATATACTACACCTCAGATGTGCTGATCTCCTCAACAAACATGATAATCTGTTCGATCTGCTCGGCTTTGGCGCAGGAATGTGAAGACGTGTGTGAAACGTTTCGTGTGAAGAGGAGCTCTGACACACACGACCTGCTGCATATCCGATCCGCGCCCGGGAGCACAACAGCTTCTTTGTGGCTCGTGGAGCATCTTCTACTCGGAGGTAGATGTGTATGTGGTGTGTGTGTGTGTATGCGTATAAGAGAGTGTATTGATGCAGGTGGAGCCCATACCTTCAGGAAACACCCAGTTCAAAATGTTTTAAAAAGCCAAATACAGATACATGCCTGCCTCACTAACGTTCACACAGTGGAAGATGTTCATGGTTTAGCATGCTGCACACACACACACACACACACACACACCAAAACACACAAACGGCTATCTAATACACATAAATCAGTGACCTACACCCCAAAACCACACTTTGGCTCCAATTTAACCATTATACCTCTAATCCCCAAAGGGTGTGTTGTGTTGTGTCAGTGGAATGTAAAACGAAAATCAAGAAAGAAATTGCAGGTGTGCATTGCCAGGAACTTTCAATAAAAAGACCCGCTGTGATGAAGTGGAACCTGGAACCAAAAAATAAATAAATGCGGAACAAAGAAATCCTAAAAAATAATAATAATAAAAATGCACGGATGTGCACGGAGAGACACAGGCGTACACCTGTGTGACCAGCATACAACACAGCTACGGGTACTCGTTTTCAATAAATAAAAAAATAAAGAGGACACATGGGCAGAAAAGTAAAAACAAGGAAGTAGAAAGACAGCAGGAGAGAGGACGAGAGAGAGATAGAGGTACTACCTTATATAGAGTGTGTGATTCAGCTGTTAATGATGACGACATGACCGAGTGTCACTTGACACATGACTGGTGCATTACCTAAAAAAAAGTATCATTTCCTTTTTTCATCATGGTACTAACCCGAATCCAGAACTATCCGTACCGTTGGTCGAGTACCTGTGTCTGTTTACCATCACGTGACGGTACCTGTGAAGGTAGGAGGAGTTTCTCTAAAGGTTGTGGGGTGGGGACTAGTGATGTATCAGGCATCTAGTGCACTAGATACGTTCCACAACATTATTATGTTATACCCTATGTAGTGAGCGCCAAACAGGGACGTGTGTGGGCGGAGCTAGAAATAGTGCAGATCATTCATTGGTCGAACGCAGACGTCACAGAATCGCCCTGATGATGTCCTGATGAATGGCTTTTCCACCGGACAGTAAGGCACAGTGACCTTTTGGTTAGGCTGGATCCCAAATGGCTTCCTATTCACTATATATACTCACTACATAGTGTACAGAACGCACCTAGTGCACTATAGGAACAATAGAACACACCGTTTGAGATACAGCCACAGAAAAGGCGCGACCACGGCGTCCTACAAAGTCTGCACTCAACGCTCTGTCTATTTTCAGTAGGATTAAAAGTATTGGCACCCTCGGCTCTGTTCGGGTCGCTTTTATTAACTACGGTCACGTAGTTACACGTAGTATTGTTAATGACAGCTGTACAGACCCCGCCCACAAGCACTCGTTACTCGTTACCTAAAGTGACATCAGTGATTTATCAGTTGGATGACCAGATAAACCAGCACGAGACGAGAACCGACCACAATGAATCCACGAAATTTAAGCTGGGTTTTTTTAACGCAGGATACAGACAGTGACTCACAGGTCTGGAGTTCACCTGGATTTAACAAACAGCTCCGAGCCAACACACACACACACACACAATCCCATATGAACACCGACACACATCAGAAGAAAAGGTTGCACTCCCCTCAGGCTCTGTGTGCATGTGGAACCCTGATGGGAGAGAACCAACACGCACAACAGAACCCCCTGCTTTCTTCTAATCAATTTTTATTCACACTTCGTTTTTGCTCGCTTGTTTTTTCACGCTCCACGTTCACTCTGAGACTCGAGCCCGGTCATGCCAGAGTGCCTGGAGAAGCACGGACCACAGGTGGCTGAAGAGATGGGATTCCCCTTTTCATGTATACACACTTTCAAGAGGGAGAGAATTTGAGGTCAACATAACGTCGCTGTCCGATGGAAAAATAAATAAAAACACGTATCTCCAAAAATCCAATTTTTCAGGAACACACACACACACAAAAAAAAAAAACCTTTTTCATAGAGTATCAAACACAATTAATGCAAAGGTGACGGTGTGATTTGGATTTGTCAGCTTTTCATTGGTCATTTAGATGTCAACTGCAATGATAGCGGTGTTTGCCCAGATTCCATATATGGAATAGGGTATGACGTAATAGTGCAGTAGAACGTATTTAGCGTACTAGATGCCCGATAGAACAACATTTGAGATTCGGCTACAAAAAAACGTCGTCTGACAAACTTTGCATTCAACATGCTCTCTATTTTTAATAAGACTAAAGTATTGGTACCCTTGGGGTTTGCTTCAGGTCGCTTGCCTTACTTCAAGCCAACAAACTCGCTGCGTCTCGTGTTTAATGATGCTCTAGTCGTTCAGGCAGTTACAAAATGAATACTTATTAGTCCACAAACTCCTCCTACTCTCACAGGTACTGCTACGTGACGGGAAACAGACACAGGTACTCGACCAAAAAAGTGCTACGGCAACTGAGCCATTGATTCAGCCACGGAAACAGACGACTCCATCCCAAAGTGCTTGCTGGAAATGAACTACTTGTACTGAATATCACTTTGTTGATTTCTTTTTGTTATACTTCATTAGAATAATTGATTTAAAAAACAAAGTACGCCCTAACACACACATACACACACACACACACACGCACACACACACACACACACACACACATGCACAGAGTAACATCTGCCATCTAACAGGATATACAAAATGTTTTCTTTACCAGCTTCCAGACTATTGGAGCATCCATTGATCTGTGGCTCTAACACTTAAACAGCCGAGGCCTGGGGCTGATTAGGAATTCAGCGAGAAAGAGAAGTAGCAGCTGTTCACAGCTGGGTCTCTCGCTAACACACACACAAACAACTGTGCACACACACACTACATCTGAGACTTAAATAAATAAACTGACTGGAGACTAGTTTTGTGTATGCGTGTGTGTATGCGGTATCCTTAGGCCCTGACTGCTGGACAAGGCCCACAAACACAAACTGGGTCTGAGTCTGTAATTAGACACAAAGCTACTGGGCAAAATAAAACTGCTCACATCTTTTCCATGTCCTGTCAGCTTAATTACTTCCACGTTGCTTTAGACACGTTAATGCACTAAACACTACGAGCAAGACTAAAAAACCTTCTTGACTTCACTCCTTGGGCCTGATGAAGCTGTTTACGGCCACATTCTGCTCGATAAAACACACGGTTTAAGGACCGTGTTCAAGGCAACACGCAAAGTGCACATCTCACCCTCATACATATGCATGTGAGGGAGGACTGCGCTAAAACTTATAAGTCAGAGCCAAAAAAATGCTTTTTTAAATGGTGGAGAAATGGAAAGTGCGACTTATTACATATTCTGCTCGATTTACTGAACTTTGAGCGCGTGATGTTCTTCGCCTCCAAAAAACAGTTGTAAATCAGCGCCACGTGTGTTCCTCAGATCACTGGGCTACTTTGGAGCTGTCAGTATGGGTTAATTATTTTAATAAGAACTTCATTAATGAGCACATTTATCTCATCTCGTTACTGAACTTGCATTTCCTCTTTAGTCTCCAGCTTTTTTAACGCCTCTGCAGTTGACCATTTCCACCATTTCACAGCTTTTAAACCTCAATATGAGCCTCACTCAGAGCGCATTTAGTAGCGTCCCAGCGCTAGTTTGCGTGATGAGCTCTTATCTCTTATTTGTGTGAGAAAAGCTTAACGTGACTTAGGGCCTGGTTTGTACTTGCTGTTGATAACGTAGACGGACGGGTAAAATGGCGCCAGTACATATCCTGTGTTCATTCGGCACGTCGATTGGGTACGTCCCAAAAAAATGTACGCAACATATACGTGTGGTGTAATACCAGCATGAACGACAGGGGGCAGTATAGTGAAGCAATGCGCCGAGAGAAATAAACTTTCCTTTGTGGTAACAAGATTGGTTTAACCGTCTACTTTGGCGCCGCTACCGCTGTTTCTCCCGTTTTCTTAAGATGCACATTATCATTATCACAGCCTCCTCAACTACCGCCATCTTCACTGTTTACCTCATTGTGCAAAATCAGGAAGTGGTTGAAGAAGAGATTACGGTGTTGCCGATGTTTCGGCTCCGACCTGCCCCCTAGTGGACAGAGTTTTTAATCCTCCAGATGTACGGACGTTACGGAAGCGAGTAGTGATCAATGACGCTCGCGTAGCTGCGGTGTCCGCACGCGTACACGTAGCCATGCAGCAAGTATAAACCAACGACCAAACAACACCAAATCTCTCACACACACTCACCTGGTCATAGACACCATCTACTGCCAACAGGGCAAAACAGTAACGGAAAAAGAGAACAATCATTTTCACGTTAAGCATTTTTCTCTCTACGGAAACCCATTACAAAAAATGATCCCATAAACTAAACATAAAGCACAGATTTTCACGTTAAGCTGTTTATTAGAATAGTTTATAATGCGGAAAAAGCTTAACTATGTAACGACGTGCTTTATGTTTAGTTTATGGGCTCATTCTTTTGATATGATGAATAAAGTGTGAGAGAAATATGGTGTTTTTTTAGGTCGCTGTTTTAACACTTCAAGCTGTTTCCTTATACTGGGTTTCTATATAGACGAAAAATGATTGTGTTCTTTTTCCACGACTGTCCTTTCCGCAGTAGATGGTGTCTATGACAAGGTAAGTGTGTGAGAGATTTGGTGTTTTTTGGGTGTTGTTTTGGTGCATTAAGCCACGTTCAGCTTTTTTTTTTTCTCGCTGGGCCTCCTCGCGTACGCACATCTGGCCCCTTGACTCTATGACCTGAATGACATCTGGCATCTCGCACTCTTATTAGAACCGGGACACAACACACCACCACAACCAGCAGGGCCTCAAACCTGAACTCCAAACTCCAAATCCACCCGCACATCTGTAGACCTGCAATCAGTGACCCTAAACCGAAATCAGACAGGTTTCATCGGAACCTGCAACGTGTTTTGTATCTCTCGATGTGTAAAATCTCTCAGCAGGAGGGTTTTTTTTATTTTTACTTTTCACCCACAATCTGCAACCACACGGGCCCAGATGTCCAACAATGATGTCATCGCAGCCAGGAGCAGTCGATGTGTTTCGGTAGGATGGAGCCAGCTGCCAGCAGATCTGCTTCCATCGGGATTAAATATCAGCGGCTGAAACAAAGGAGTATCTTAACGCTCATGTTCATCACGAGACACGGGGCGTGTATGAGCATGCATAACGCATACTAGCATGGCCCTGCCTGAACCTGAATCCCTCCAGCTGCTTTCTGACAGGATGCTGGAGGTGCGTTTGTGGTGGCACGTCCTGCAGTGGGCTCTGTTCAACACAAAGCGTGTTCAAAAGTGCTGAGACGGTTTAATGTGTGATTTATGGGTAAAAAACAACTCTATAAGCATATCTTCAGTTGGGATTTATGATGCCATGTTTCTTACGACAGTTAACATCAGGGAACGACGGATATGTCGGTTGGCTGATTTTAATGCTCATGGACTTACTAGCACGCCAATAATCACCAATAATGTCTCTTTATGTTTATGCTTTATAGAAAACCCACATTCATATCACTGTGCATCACTGTGATGCTATTTTAAACAACCACCAAACGCACTGTAGGGCACTAGGGGGCGCTAATCACTTAGTTCATCTGTAAGATGCAATTATACTCTTTTGGACAGCTGTAGCGTTCTCGGGATTCAACTTCATAATCTCTCGATATTAAGGTGAAACTCTCAACTTTGAGAACTTTGGAAACCTCCCTGGTAGAAATACGTCATTGCAAGCAACTCGCGGAAGTTATTATTGTAACGTCAGTTGTGCTGCAACTCTCTTGCTTTTCGTCACTAAACATGCTCAAGAACCGCCTCCTTTCACAGGAAGACGTGTTTGACTGACATTTGCAAATGGCCAAACCCCGTTTACTCGCCACCGTTTCAACCATGACTCTCTAACAGCTTTTAAAGACGTGATGCACTGAACCGTTTCCTGTACTTAAGTGCAGTGAGCCAATCAGAGAGCAACCTTCAAGATGTACAAGTGTACAAAATTAGGCCGAATCCCAACCAGCTTTTGCTCACTACATAGGGTATGACGTAATAGCGTTGTGGAACGTACGTAGTGCACTGTGCAGTTGTACATCAGACGCTCCGTGAGCCGTGGGCTGAAGGGAACAAGAAAGCATTGTGTTTGATGGCCAGGAAAAACAAATCAAAAGCACCTCCGAAACGGCCTGCACGTAACAGAACAAAGGAAAACACAGGAAAACCCGAGCTCATTTTGAACATAAGCAGCAGCAGACGTTACTTATTACTATTTGATAAAGAAGTCATTTTGTTAGGGTTTACCGCTAACCCTTCCAAATCCCTCAGACAGAACTTATAAGACGGATATTCAGGGGGTGGGTTATACACAAAAATTAGCTACACATTCGAATGGAAGGCCCGGGTCAGACCCGTACCGCTTGGGGATTTTATCTCTCAGCGTAATAGTGCTTTTCCACCGTACTCCTTCACACGAGAGCACGAGACACCGCGACCCAAACAACGCCGCCGGGGGTGCCAATACTTTCATCTTACAGAAAATGGACTGAATTTTGAGTGAAAATTTTGTCAGAAAAACACAAGGAGTCGCGCCTTTTCCGTGTCTGAATCTAAGTGTTCTATCGTTCCTATCGTGCGCCAGGTACGTTCTACACACTCTGTAGTGAGCATATATAGTGAACGGGAAGCCATTTGGGATCCGGCCTTAACCTTATTGTTCTGTGTATTTACTGCCCCTGCGTATTTATTGTTCTGTGTATTTACTGCTCCTGTGTATTAATTGTTCTGTGTATTTACTGCCCCTGTGTATTTACTGCCCCTGCGTATTTATTGTTCTGTGTATTTACTGCTCCTGCATATTAATTGTTCTGTGTATTTACTGCCCCTGTGTATTTACTGCTCCTGCGTATTTATTGTTCTGTGTATTTACTGCCCCTGTCGTATTTATTGTTCCGTGTATTTACTGCCCCTGTGTGTTTATTGTTCTGTGTATTTATTGCCCCTGTCGTATTTATTGTTCTGTGTATTTATTGTATAGTGTATTTATTGCCCTGTGTATTTATTGTATAGTGTATATTTGCACTCGTCCTCACTGTCGTGTATTTGCACTTTAT
>JAOUQW010002479.1:0-12851 GCA_028565825.1 Olivaichthys viedmensis
TTATATCACCCCTAAACTCTGGAACAGTGCTCCAGAGAACGTTAGGAACGCTCTATAGCTCTATAGGTGTTTTTAAAATCCAGATTAAATACATGTTTAATTTAGATTATTCATAGCTGTTGGGTCTTTTATCTTGTTAAATAAACTTTTCATGATTTATACACTAACACTATATTTATAGATAATTCATTAGTGACTGTACATTGTTTCTTTAATGTGCTTTATCATAAATATAGTGTAGTATGGTATGTAAAGCACTCCTGTAGACCCCAGACCCTCTTTAACACTTCAAAAAACAAATGTGCACCCCTAATTTATGGAAAAAGGGATTAGGGCCTTAATAAGAAAAATGTAAAATATCTCATTTTAAAACTATTATTAACGTGCATTATTTATACGTTTAAAGGACGGACACGGTGCAAAGCAAAATGTCGTGTGAATGTACAAACAGCTATAAAAAAAACAAAGATAAAGTGGTTATTTACGAATAAAAGCTTATAAAAGTGCACTAGTGTTTAGTATGACATTGTGCTTTTACGCCTTGCAGTGTGTAGCTGCACTCCAGAGAGCAGATGTTAAAGCACCTGCTTACACGTAATTTCCAATCAAGCTCTAAAACTCACGAGAGCACACGCCATCAGAGACTCTTCATGCTGCACAAACGACTGAGCAGGTGGATTAAAGATTTAAAAAAACTTCAGAACATCGCTGGAATCAAAAGAGCTCTAAAATTACAGTGCCTTTTTTCTCTGCTGGACGTCTTTTTTCCTCACACGACCTTAATGCTTCTCTTTTAAAAGCGCAGGTTTATTCAGTGTCTCTGCAGGTCCGTCTGTTACCACAGAGATCTTTAACACGCAGGATCTGTTCGTCTTCACGCTGTACTACACTGACCTCTGACCTCTCACACAGAGGAGATTACGACCTAACAGCTCTTTTACCAACCAAAAATGTCAGACTGTGAAAGTTCTTCAGAAGAGCTTCTCTGTTGGTTCTCAGTGGTTCATAAACGCAGCACAGGAGCTTGTTGATATCAGGATCAGGGTTTTTTTTCCTCAACGTTCCACACTTTGGTCGTCTCTCGAGGCAGATGTTTCTGTTGTGTCTGTACGAGGAGAACCATGAAACACAGAGTGGTGTGATACCATCACAACTTCACAAGTGCACGTCATCTGTATCTGGTGCCTGTTAGTAGCAAAATGGGAGAGGCTGACGACCGCAATTAACCTTTATATCATACCCAAAACACATCAATCAGCTGTGGGCGGTGTTGTAGACACGTTAACGATGCGAGGACTAAAACTCACGCTGATGGCGAATCGTTTTTGTACCTTTTCATCATTGGTGTTGATTAAACAGAAAATATCAACATACTCACGTATTTTTTCAACATGGGAGGAGATTCATTAGATTTTTTTGATTGGTTATGCACAGGGACGTACAAAGAGACTTGTAGAATGTGAAAAAATGTGAAAACGTTCTTTTCAAAGTGTAAATGAATGGTTCAAAAGAATGCCAGGAGTCATATTTCAAATTAAATGCATGCATGAGTGCTGATGTTCATATTTTAAAATGTTAAATGTTAGATGTTAAAAACATTCTTAAATTCTCATCACTTGCTTTTGTGTTTTTAAATGGTCACGTAATACCGTGATATCGTGACATCGTGATATTTTTGACAAGGTTATAATAACGTTTAAAAACAATTCAAACCGTAACACGCCTAATCGGTGCATCCCATAAACCCTGGAGGAAAAATTAATTTAACCCATTAACCCACCATAGATAGACAGACAGACAGACAGACAGATGGATAGATGGATAGACAAATGGATAGACAGATAGATAGATAGACAGACAGACAGACAGACAGACAGATGAATAGACGGATAGACAGACAGACAGACAGACAGACAGATAGACAGACACATAGATAGACAGACAAACAGACAGATAGATAGATGTATTCATCCCCAAGGGGAAATTTGGGCACTACAGTAGCCGAAGAACATGAGACAATAAACACACAGAATAAATACACTTAATTACACATATTTACACTTAATTACACACACACACACAATGTAAAGACGTCAATGTACAAGCAAGACACAATGCAGAAACACAACATGAGGACAGAAAAAGCAGCAGAACTCTCGTGCCCGAACGCCATCTCCGCTCATAAAATGTGCACACAACACTCTAGAACAAAAACCGCACATAAAATATACAAAAAACAACAAAAACAGACAGTCGGTTCGGGAGCTTCCGTAGCAGACGACCACTCGAGGCAGCGCCAGAATAATAATAATAAGAAGAAGAATAAGAATAATTATTATTATTAAAAGCAGCCAGTTCTGATGAGAGATGCAGTAAATAATCTCATCCGTTGCTGATTTGCCCGAGTTTCAGTGTGGAGGCAGTGAACTGCATATTTCTGCTGTGTAACCGTGTTATTAGACTGAAACTCAATGCTGCGTCTGTAACCACACTTTTCACCAGCCGACTCACTGACTGGAGGAGCAGCGACTCAAACAGCCGCCCGCTCAAACACACGCAATAACTTTCAGAGATAAATTGTCGTTCCAGAGCCTTCAGTAACTTTATTATTCACTCAGCAATCCTCAATCCAAATTTCCACGTCCTGTAAATCAGGGCTCAGGAATCTACGGCTCGCGAGGTTTCCATACGGATCAACAGGAGGCTTCAAATCGAGCTGTAAAAATAAATAAATGAATGTACCGGGTTGTTGCGCCATCTGGAAAATCTGGAAACTAAAAATTTTAGAAAACGTTGATTTGGATAAAGTGTGGATTTTCTGTGGTTGAAGTAAGACTTAAGACACTAATATTGTAAATCTGTTGTCTTCAGACATTCTCGTCTACAGGACGACTACAGGCTGAAAAATAGCCCATGTGCTGTTTGCATTATGAAAATACGCTTGGCGCCTCACGTCAACTGCGTCTGGTGTAAAATGGGCTTAATAAATCACATGTACGTAAGTATATATATTGCGCTGTCGGATGCAGTATTTTGGCTTATTATTGTTATTATTGAATACTACTGAATATATTTTGAACTGCAGTAACTTAAAATTATGGTTAATTGTGAAACGTAAGTATTTCTGGATTTAAGAGTGGTTTTGAGACTCGTTCGGAAACTCCAACAAATATTCGAAGCCTGTAAAATGCTGCTTGTGTGTGTGTGTGTGTGTGTGTGTGTGTGTGCATCAAAATCAGCTTTTCTGTAGTGCAGAGCTTAATCGTTATTGGACAGTAACGCTGAGCTCGGGTTTAAATCAGGCTCTGTGATTTACCTAATTTACAATAAATGAATTGTGTTGTTAAAAATAGCTTGAGCTCAGTGAGTCGATCAGTCCGGACCAATCAGGAGGAAAAGCTTCACTATTCACTCACTTTAATATATCTGCAAAATTATCATAATATGACTGGTTTAAAGAGAACAAGCCATCTGTTTTATTCAGCAGCCAATAAACAAGTCATATGAAGAGGTTCATGGGTTATCACATTATTTTCTTTTCTCAAAACATAAAAAGAAACAACACATTTTAATATAAACTTTACTTTGGCTTTAAAAAATAAAAATAAAAATTATTTTATTTGGCTCGGTGAACTGAAAAGGGTTCTGACCCCTGCTGTAGATGGTGACCTTTGACCCTGCGGCTCCATGAGCAACATGTCTGCCTGAGTGCAGAATAAAACCCCACGCTAAAGTAAATAGGAAAGGGAGACACCTGGCATCCTGTATGACATCATCAGGCCTGGGCAGGACACATGCATGGAGGAATGTGATACAGGAATAAACTCAGTGTGCACGAGCATGTGGTGTAGTACAACAGCTGCACATCTCTCTCTCTCTCTGTCTCACTCTGTCTCTCTCTCTCTCTCTCTCTCTCTCTCTGTTTGTCTCTGTCTCTCTTTCTCTCTCTGTCTGTCTCTCTCTATCTGTTTCTGTCTCTCTGTCTCTCTCTTTCTCTCTCTGTCTGTCTGTCTTTCTCTCGGTCTCTGTCTTTGTCTGTTTTTCTCTTTGTTTCTTTGTCTTTTTCCCTGTTTCTCCATATCTGTCTCTCTCTCTGTCTTTCTCTCTCTCTCTGTCTGTTTCCATCTGTCTCTTTGTCTCACTCTCTGACTCTGTCTCTTTGTCTCTCTCTCTCTGTCTGTCTCTCTTTCTCTCTCTCTCTGTCTGTCTCTTTCTGTCTCACTCTCTGCCTCTGTCTCTGTCTCTTTTTCTGTCTCTCTCTCTCTGTCTCTTTTTCTCTCTCCCTGTCTCTCTCTCTTCCTGTCTCTCTCTCTCTGTCTCTCTCTCTCCCTGTCTCTATCTCTCCCTGTCTCTCTCTCTCTCTCTCTCTTTCTCTCTGTCTCTCTCGCTCTCTCTCCCTGTCTCTCTCTCTCTCTCTCTGTCTCTCTCTTTCCCTGTCTCTCTATCTCTCCCTGTCTCTATCTCTCCCTGTCTCTCTCTCTCTCTCTCTTTCTCTCTCTCTTTCTCTCGCTCTCTCTCGCTTTCTCTCTCTCTCTGTCTCTCTCTCTGTCTCTGTGTTTTGGTGACGTTACGCTTATTTTCGCAGCAGATTGTGTTTTTTTACCACAGCTGCCGCTTAGCAAAACAATAAAGATGGGGGCGGAGTGAAGGACCCTCGGGGGCGTGTCTATAACATGACTGGCAGGAGGGATGTAAACACAACCGAGGCGTCCAGCACACCTGCGTTTATTCAGACTCTTTTTTCTCAGGTGTACGATAAACTCGCTTTAATCACAGTGTTTCATCGAGTTCCCCAAGAACTTCCACATTATTAGTTTTAGTAAGAAAAAGAAATTTCACATTATTAGAAAAAGTATTAAATAAATAAAAAATATTTACCAGTGCACCTTTAAATTTCTTGATGAAAAAGAAATTTAATAATAGGAGTAAGCCTTTTTCACCAAGAAATTTAAAGGTGCACTGGTAAATATTTTTTATTTATTTAATACTTTTTCTAATAATGTGAAATTTCTGGGGAACTCGATTGGGGTGGACGATATGGCATTTTCACGATACCACTGCATTTAGATTAGCCAACAAAGTGCCAGCAAAAAAACCCCCCAGATAATGAGTTAAACGAGACCTTTATTTAATGTCTACAAAAATGTTTAACACAGACTGAAAAGGAGGAGAAATTAAATTTTGGTACAAAAATATATTTTAACATCCAATAAATTGAAGTATCTTAAGTATTTAAATCTCTAACTGAGGCTTTTGTTGTGACTTTTTCTTCTCTTCTGCTTCCACCCACATGATCCTTCACTGCAGATAATTTCACTACATACTTCAGGTTAAAGGTCACAGCCTGCACGGTTCCTTCATTGGTCTGTCACAGTAAACAGTCCAACACATGACACGCGAGATACACGACCAACTGAAGATCTGAAGGTTTAAACTGTAGATATTTCCCTTCTTTCTCCAGACCTCCAGTGATTACACGACTCCTGACCACCGTGATAAGCTTCTCTGTCTCTGGCCAGCCCCCAGACATCGTCGTCCACTTAATCACTAGTTAAAAAGTCCACCCTGGACTCTGCTAACGTCAGACGCTCCATCACTTCTCCTGTGTGTGTGTCTATAAACAGTGGGTCAGGCCGTCCTGAAAAATCCTGGACATTAAACATTTGTCTTACAAGGCCACAAAAACGGCTCTCCTAGTTTCCTCATGGTCCTGTGGCCCGTCACGCCATCTGAGGGACCACTGTACTGTATCCCAGCATGCATCTGTTCACTGCATTCACTATAGTCACACGTCGGCCATACTGCTTGTGACGTAAGAAGTCAATTTACTGAAAATTTGACGTGCATATCACACATAACTATTGAAAACATCAAGAAATGGGCAAAACACACCTCAAAGGACACAACGAAGTATTGCTGGGTTTATATTTGACATCTGACTTTTCCCTCGTCCATTTTTCATAAACAAAACGTCCAAAAATGATTAAACTTACATTTTCTCACTCCATAAAAGAGAATAAACTACAACCGAACGTATTTTTAAAAATACACTTTGTTAAAATCTCGCTGAAGCTCAGATTGCCAGACTGAATGATTAAGGGACCGTCTAAAAAGTGCATGAAGTATGGCGACTTTGTAAGATGCATTTTCCACAGATTTGGCTTAAAGGAGGCTAAACACAAAATCACTTTATAGAAAATTGACTCTTTCAGTGTCCTGTTGTGCTTAAAATAAGTGACTTTTAGCCAAATCCTCTGTCCATTTCATGCACTTTTAGACGGTCCCTTAATAATTCCCTTAAATATTAAGCCGCCGGTAATCTGCATTTCTGAAACTTTACTGAACATTATAGTTCTGGCAGTAGATGCATTTTTCTGGTTCCCTGTGATTACCACATTGTACACATCTTTTTCTGGCTCCTTTCGGAGGCAACGTCACAGTTTTATCATAAAAAAATAACGTTTCAGATTCGTTTTTATTTATTTACCCACAGTAATGTTTACTTGTCACTGATATTTAGCTGGATTATATTTCTTACCTAAAATCCTCCATCCTTAAATGATGCCAAATCCAAAATGTCTTCCTATTCACTATATATGTTCACTACATAGGGTATAACATAAAGCTGTTGTTCACCCTACATAGTGCCCTACATGCCCAATAGAGCACCATTTGAGATTCCATTTTGTGTTTTTGTTGTATTTTAACGTCGTCTGACAAAGTTTGCACTTGTCATTCTCTCTATGAAAGTAGATTAAAGTATTGGCACTTTGTTAGGGTTTGAGACTTTTTTAGGGTTGCTGGACGCTATTAAAACAAACTCGCTATGTCTCATGATGAGTAGTTCACCCTGTGAGGAAGACACGCGACAGACACACACATTTTAATGTCAAATAAGTTACAGGACTGTTTATATTTTGTGTCAAAGGAAATCAATTTGTGAATTTGGAGTAGTGTTTTACTACGACTACAATTAGTCGACTCCTCGGCCATCACTGGTCTCCCCCCCACACCCTCCAGAGAAACTCCTCCTACTTTCACGGGTACTGTTATATGATAGGAAACAGACACAGGAACTCGACCAGGGTACGCATAGTTCTGGACTTGGGTTAGGAACCGTACTGTACCGCACTGTCTGGTGGAAAAGCGCTGCACATGTCCCTGTGCTTGTCTGTGGGCTTTTTCTCAGGAATGCAGTCATGTGGTTTCCATCGGCCCCCATGTTTACATCAGAGCGCCGCTCATGAACAATGCACTTGTGTTCGGCTCCTTTGGAGATCAGTTCCTCTGGGTTTTCCCCCCCGCCGAGGTCCGATCGGTATCATCAGCCCTGTCAGACGCCATGTTCCTCACCGAGGTAACGTTCACCACCGGGCCAAATCAAACATCACTCAACCGGCCAGCGTTTCGGTTTCCCAAAGTGCTCTACTAAAGAGAGAGAGCGGGGGAGAGAGTCTGTTTGGTTTGAGCGCTCCTCTGAGATCCTGTAATGCTCAGAAATCAATACCTTTTTCCCCCATCTTCCTCTTCAGAGCCATTGACTTGCCTCTTTTTTTCTTTCCCTCTCCTAATGATCATAATGTGCACAAATTTTATGAACAAATTAACATCAATTGCACCAGCAAATCTTTGTGTTTTTTAACACGCAAATCAGTTTAGCGATGGTGGAACTGGTGATGTACAGGTTCTCTCCTGGATCTTACTATAGATTTCAACATCGATATAAACCCTATGGGATGTGGTCGGTGTTTCTGCAGCTCCAATGGGAGGCCAGGATTTTTATATCGATTAAAGTGAGTGAGTCCAAGCCATTTGTGTTGAACACAGACTGTTGGCACGGCGTTTAGACCAATGGGAATGAGGAATTAGTGTGGGTATTAAGCCGAGTGGAATCTGATAGGGCCGAGAGGGAAAAGGCATTCACGATATTCGCGGCTGTAACGAGGCTGGGCAGTGTTTGGGCGTGTCATCAGGCCCCCTTTTCCAAAATTTGGGCACAACCCATGACGCTTTTAGTTTCTCCAGATTGATCTCGTTGTCAAAGATTGATTAAACGCGTAAAGGGAAAGAACACTCAGGACTTTTTCACACACACACACACACACACAAAAACGAAGGTAGGGGGTGTGCGAAAAAAGGGAAACGACTGGCTGGTGCTTGCTGTTTTCAATTTCACATTCCCCACATGGGAAAGAATGTGGCTTTCTGAGTTTCTGGATTGTGCAGCATGTGTTGCTTAAACAACAGCGGCCATGAATTTTTCACATTTCACTATTTTACCAAAAGTGCCAGAAGGCAACGAGAGCAGCAGGATGTGGTAGAGACGTGTGTGTATGTGTGTGTGTGTGTGTGATAAACATTGTCGGGCTGTAACACTACAATCGAGCATGAAGGAATTTACACCCCCGTGTGTGACAGATGCTGATGGCCTGTCATTATCCAGACCCTCATCACAACTGCACCATTCTTCACACGCCGGCCGGAGAGCGAACGAGGAATCAGAATCTGGTTGGGAGAGGCATCACATCTGATCAACATGCCCATACACACATAGAAATAAATAAAGAGAGAGAGAGGGGTACATGAGTCACAGCAGACCCACTGCTGTTCTTCTCCTCCTCCTCGCTCGGCTCCTCCGGAGGCTCTGACTCGCCTTTAATTATTCAGCTCAGTCAGTCAGACCCGCCGTCCCTCTGAGACTCCACAGCCACGGCCCAAGGATGACAATGTGCTCTATTCATAGACTGTATCTGCGCACGGGCCTTTTTTTAGAGCTCCTGAGCATGCGAAGGCTTCGGTGTGAGAAGTGAGAATGCGCCTGAGTAGAGCTTCTGTCCCATGGGAACGGGTTTTTGCATGGAGCTACATGCATCGGTGCATGCTGGAGATCTGCGCCGTGACCCAAATTCATATTTTATTCCTTTCTTTAGAAGACGGAGGCTCATTTCTCTCACCGCTGCATGCCAGTGTGTGTATCATGTGTTGCATGTCCTGATCATCAGTTATACAATACATCCTGTGTTTTTATCAGCTCTATCCGTAATCAGCATTTTTTCTGCAATATTAGTAGATCCTGAAATGAAGACTGTCCCATTTTGAAGGAACGTTAAAATCAGATATCTTCTAAGGCCCAGATTGAAGGTAGCATCAGTGCTGGTCAATATTGATATTGATATCACAATATATTAACATATTAGCATCGTAATACGCTTTTCTGAGTATCGTCAGCTTCCAGTGCTTTTATAACTCCATTGTTAAAGTAACTGATTCGATGTTAAAATTCTTCTTTGTACCAATTGTTTTATTTTCCTTGTTCCTCATTTTTTGTTAATGTTGAATTAAAAAATCTCCAACACTCTTTGGAGATTGGCTCGTTGGCTCTTTGTTAGCAAATCCTCAGCAACATTAAATATCATGATACATTTGTTCTGTGCCTGATTTTAAAAACTGTTCTCTGTAATGAGCACCAGAGCTTCTGTTTCTGTGCCTGATCCTGATCTTTTCGACCTGCAGACCTCTCCTGTTTAACCAAAGGGCTGTGATTGCACTGGCTGAAGCTCTGCAGGTGATTAAGGTGTTTATTTCAGTGAGCTGTAAAGGTGCAGGTCCTTTCATCCTCGGTTTTATCTCTGAGAGCGAGGAGCGCTCGCTCGACTCTGTGCCTCAGATAAGCCTCCTATCGCAGCCTGATCCTGCGTCCATCCAGAGAAGAAAAAAAACAAGAGAAAATGCGTCTTTCTAAAGGAATTAAGTGCTTTTCCCCTCCAACCCTTTTCCACTTTATATCAGGAACCATATGGGCTTAAACAAGCTACGACTGTTTTCACTCCAACACACTCTCTGCACCACAAGGCCTGCTTCTTCTGCTCTGTTGCACACTACAGTGTTTGTACACAGTTTATTAAATTGTGGAATTTCTTCTCGATGTAGGAACTTTTTTAGGTTTGAAATCGTTTGGCTGTAACTCGTAGTTTGGTGTTTTATTAGTGAAAGTGAAGTTTAGTGTTTGGGATTACGGCAGACTGGTGCTGATTTGGCAAAGCTTCCGCTGACAGACGCTGGCATTTTGTGGCCGGTTTGATGAGGAGTGATTTAGCGGTGAGCCGTCTGTCCTCATCCTGCTGCAGGTCCGTCACTACAGAGACACACTTCTGTGCTTTTACTTTACAATTTGAATGTTTGACCTTCTAAAAGCTCTCGAGAACTCAAACAACAAATCAGCTCAATCCAAAAACTGTGAAGTAACAAGAACAAGGTTTATATTGATGAATCAATGCACTTTATGATCCTCTATGTGCATCGATACAGCCTTAAAATTCTGCATTGCACCGTTATTGCAGCTGCAGTTCTCTGCTTTCTGATTTCTCTATTTTTATATATTTTCAAATATGTTTTAAAATCTTGCTGAGACCACAAAATTACTGCACTGTAACCGAATGCTGCATTGTTTTTTTTTTACGTTGCTGTAAAAAGGATTTATTTATTTCAGGCCGTTATTGTTACGACTGTTGCAGTGTCGTCATATATTGCATCATATTGTATCATAGACATTCAGGGATAACATTAAAAATCACATTGCGTCTTTGTATATCAATAACTAGGCGTGTCACAATTATTACATAATCGTCTGATTGCAATTATTTGAGCTGAACGAGATTAAACATTAAATTCCATAACCATAGGTTTCCATATAAGTATATGTAATCAATTAGTTTCTTGATATCAAATCGCTGCATCATCATATTATAATCATATTTTATTCTTAGTCAAAGGCTTTGATCTCTGAACTATTTGTAACTGTTTATAATTTGTAACAGTTTATACATTATTTATTTACATAGTTTTTGCTGTAGTACATTGTTTGTAGTCCAGTCCAGTCAAGTTATAATTTGGGTCATATCTTTCTACAGTCTAAAAGGAAAACACATTTAATTTACTTACATGTTCAGTGTCGATGAATGTCTGTATGTATGTGTGTGAGATGTGTGTGTGTGTGTGTGTGTATGTGTGTGTGTGTGTGTGTGTGTGTGTGTGTATTATTACACTACTGTTGTGCTTCTATTATTAAACTGGCATAACGTTGTTAATCACAATCATGTGTATGACCATTAATCACCAGGCAAAAATCGTGACAAGCCTCAGGTCCAGTTTGAAGTGAGTTCACTATGGGGGTTTCTCTAAATATAGATATTCAAAGAAAAGACCGTTTTTAGGGAATAATTGTAGATTAATGTATTTTTTTCTTTTTCTGTTTAAGTGATCAGTTTTTCAAACCACTTGAGAATCCGGAATCTCCAAAGGCAGAATAACTTTACTCCATTGTCATAGGCACTGGGCCCCTACAGGACTCGTATTAAAGCCTGTGGAAAAGGGAGACGTAACCGAGAGAAAGGCTGTGAGATGGTCCGGGGGCGTACGCCTGCAGCACACAATACACCCCGAACGCAGAATATGGAATGTGTTGCTCGTGATAATGAAATGTCTCGACTTTGGGTTGGTTTGACATTTAACAGTTCTTCAGCCTCCATTGTGGGGAACAGAACAAAGGCTGAATGTGGACACTGTGAGACAGAAGCTCTGGAACATCGCTGTGTTGTGTGCAGCCACACACTCGCTCGCTGGTATCCCCTCCCTGCTTGTGTGCAGTGTGTGAGCTGTGCAGTGAAAGTGTGTGATGGATGGCCCTATTTTCAGCACTTCAAGCCTGGACGCTCACTTTAACCAGCGTATGGTGCTGAGAGGAAGATCGAGGAGGTGGAGGAGGTTTAAAAGGAGCGGCGTGTCATAACATACACACTCACACACACTGACATACTGACAAATACTAACACACACTGACTCATACTGGCTCATACTTACACACACATTGATATACACACTGACACACACTGACACGCACTGACACACACATTGATATACACACACGGACACATACTGACACACATTGATATACACACACTGACACTGACACACATTGATATACACACACTGACATACATTGATATACACACACTGACACACACTGACACATTGATATACACACACTGATACACACTGACACATACTGACACATATTGACTCACACATTGATATACCCACACTGACACACACACACACACTGACACACACACATACTGACACACACACATACTAACACACACACATACTAACACATACTGACACACACACATACTAACACATACTGACACACACACATACTAACACATACTGACACACACACACATACTAACACACACACTGACACACACACACACTGACACACACACATACTAACACACACACTGACACACACACATACTGACACACACACATTCTAACACACACTGACACACACACACACACATACTGACACACACACATACTAACACACACACTGACACACACACACACTGACACACACACATACTGACACACACACATACTGACACACACACACTGACACACACACATTGATATACACACACTGACACTGACACACACAGACACATGGTTCTCCCGTGAACAGTTTGTAATGTGTGTGTGTGTGTTAAAAGGCCTTTTCTCTTGAGCTCACAAAGCAGGCGGAGGATCGAGTTACTGCTCACACGACCCCGCCCTGGACCAGATGCCCTCCCGCCTCTCTCTCTCTCTCTCTCTCTCTCTCTCTCTGTGTGTCTCAGTCCTTTTCCCTGTGCAGTCAGGCGTGGCTCTCTGTTCCCCTGGTGTTAGATTACTCTATAGGGCTACTGTGTGTGTGTGTGTGTGTGCGTGCGCGTGTGTATGGGGGCACGGGGGAGTGGAAGTGGCGTAAAGGGGCAGGCTGGAAGGGCTTTGTTATGCTAAAACATGGT
>JAOUQW010002499.1:0-12849 GCA_028565825.1 Olivaichthys viedmensis
GGTATTTCAGCACAATGCCAGATTAGTGCTATAATGTATTAGAACTTGCAGTACAGATACTATACGAGAGCCTGTGTTATAGTGCTTTACAACATTAGTGTCTACAATGTTCTTATGAACAGATATTATAATACATATTATAATATGTAATATTATAAATATGTAATATGTAAAATGTAAAATATGTACTATGTAAAATGACTTTTTATATAAGTCATATAATAATGCTTTATAAAGTGTTATTCAAATGACATGTTAGAAAAGCATTTATAATGCATCATGAATACTGGATTCATAGGGTGATACTCTTTCTATAGTTATGATGTTATAAACAAAAAATGCTAATCAGAGACTGAATTTAACTCTGATGGCTCTGTAACTGCTTTAAGAGAAGGGGAAGAAATCAATGTGCTTATCATTGTTTAATAAATTTGAGTGCAGCATGACATTTGTGTGCATATACATGCATTTTCAAAATGACCCTTCCTGTAATTTTCTCATTTGTGTGAAATCGCAGTATTCTGATTTTACAATCTCTGATTTAAACAAAAATCAGATTAAGTGCATTGTGTTGAGTATCATTTCTTTACCAAACACAATTATTCCAGTAATGTTGGTGACAAAGAAATTCACAAGGAGATAAAAAACCTCTTCATATGAATTGATTATGGTGGTCCATGAGTTTGGAAAATACTTTTCCTTCCAGCAGTTGTCAAGACAACAATGCAGAGATTCCTGTTCTGATGTGATATGTTTATCGGCAGAGCTACACGACCCACAGCAAAAATAGTAGTGTGTTAAATGGGAAGATTTCCCTCATACATTTTTAAAAAACAGTACTGGATTACTTTTAGTCCTTAAGGCAGGAAAAATGGATGAAGCGATTGGGGGTTCGGTCCATTCTGAAGTGATGAAGCCTGCAAAGGGCACTTCAATGGTATGCCCACAGCAGCCATTTGTGGTTGTTGTTCCAAACTGAAGTAATGAAAAGCATTTACTTTGAAAGGCCCTTCAAAACGTTTGCTTTTAAAGATAGACACTTTGCTACATTTAGTAATGTCACGGTCTCCCTGCCATGGAGCTCTCCAGCGGGCGGCACACCCTGGTTGCCATGGCAACGGCCACCATTGGTCATGTGTTTAATGTTTGTCTAGTCCCTGTTTGATGTCTCTGCCCTGTTGGGTCAAGTTAAGTGATCCCACCTGTGTCTCATTCGTCTGTGTAATCAGTGTATGTATTTGAAGCCCTCGTGTCCCCGTCCAGTTTGTTGGTTAATGTTCATGTCATACTGTGTCTGTGTGTTCAAGTTAATGTTTAGTGTAAATAAATCAATGTTGTTAAGTGGCTTTGCATGAGTGTCTGTACATCCATCGCCACGACATGACAGATTAACCGACCTTCAAATGGACGCAGCGAGCAGCTACCCGTTTTTCTCCGCGGACGAAGAGGAAGAGGATTATGCGCTGGTGGCGTAGCTCTACGCGCTGAGGCGGCAGAGGAGGAACAGCTCCTCAGGGCAAGAGCCGCCGACGGAGGAGGAAGCCCTCTATGGCAAGGCCTGCTCCAGTGGAACGGCTCCCGAATGAAACCCATTCAGAAAAGCCCGTTACCATAGAGGCAGCCAGTCTGGCGGAGCTGCTTGGAGAACTCGTGGAGCACCAATGATAGTTCAATGACATCGCTGCGACCGTGGTGGGGATCACCACGCTGGGGCAGCATCTCACCACTGTGGAGGTGGTGGGCTTGGCCAAGATCGGCCAGGAGGGCATGGAGGGGCGGGCCTGGTTCGATGTTCTGGCCGCCTGGGTGGCCCCGCTCATCACGCAGCGACAGCTTGCCCCTCTTGCCACGCCTCAGACCCAGCAACAGCCACCGCCTAACAAATTGTGCAAGTAGCTTACATTGTGATTTAATACTTGGAGTGGCAATAGGCATAATGAAGCAGCATGTAAAGTGATTTGGCGTGTTGATAATTGATTAAACAACTTGAAGTATTTGCGATCTATTGTCGGAACAATTTCTGTCATTATGATAGAAACAAAAATGTAAAACTCACTGTTGGACTTTAAGCTGCAATAAGAAACTACTTTGTTAACAATAAAATTAATTTGGTGAACAAAAACTAGGAAAAAAATAATAATGGTGTTCCTGAGTTGCTGCGCGTCACCTTTTTAAAAATATAAATTTAAAGTCTTAGCTGCCGGTTCAGATTTGACGGAAGTTTTTCATCATATGCAACACCCCAACCTTAGGCACGAAAAAAGGTCCAGCTATAATGGGATGACAGTGTTGTGAATCTGGCATTGAGGACACCCCAAATTCCAACCAGGGGGCGGAGCGAGGATGTCAGCATAAGGGCGAGCGAAAATTCTCAAATGGCACTATACACTATAGGCTATATAATGTCGCCCCCCATAGTTTTCCTGTTCATTGTGGCTGCACACAAACTGAGACAGTGAAACAGAGCATACGAGTCATATACTGTGCATAGAGGGGAAGTTCCGTATAAAACTTGCTCGCGCCCACATGTCTGTAGGTCTGTCGCTGCTGTCACTCATCAAGCCTGTGTGCCTCTAAAGCGAGTCACTGATGCAGCAGACCATTCAGGCGCTAAAATAACACACACATCCTTACATTGTGTGCTTTACCCAAACACATACACACCCTCACACACAGAGGCACGTGTGCACACACACACACACACACACACACACTATAGACATTATTACCTCCCAAGCCAATATATAGGAAACATGTAAGCTATTAAAATTCACTGAAGATTAGAAAAGAAGACACCTTTACTTTATATATTTTGAAGTGTAACAGTCCTCATGTCACGCTGCCAGGCCGGCATTAGACACAGACGCGAACCATAGAACGACATTTATTTACACATAAACTAAACACACACGAGATACAAAACATAGCATGACATTTACACGACAGGGAGCAATTACCAACAAACTGGACAGGGACAGGAGGGTTTAAATACATACACTGATTACACAGACTAACGACACACAGGTGGAGTGAATAACATCACGGGACAGGGGCAATTACATCAAAACAAAAGTGCGTGGTAGCGCACGTGGCGGCCGTCGTGTGACCCAGCGTGGTGGTCGCCATGGTGATGGTCGCGCTGGGTCACACGCAACGCAGCGCAAGGTGGCGTGCGTGTAACAGCTTAGACACAAAACAGCACATTTCAACCAGCCACACTGTACTGTTTCAACAGAGCAATCAAGAGACCCGTATTTTTTTACTTTTACTTACTTGCTATTCTTAGTTTTTATGTGTATTGATGAATTTAAATGTCACATCCATAACACTGGAAATGTCCATAACCATTGCTGTTTGTTATGCTATATTATAGATTGGTAATACTGTATATATCTATAGTACCTATTGTTGAAAGTATTCTGGCTCAGCCTCCATAATACATATGACTTTTCCATTTGTCCCACTTAAAGTGTCTGTGTTTGTGTGGCTGCAGGTTCAGTCCTGATAACCGGCTCTTGGCCGTGGGCTCCGTGGAGAGCGCTGTAGACTTCTACGACCTGACGCTCGGCCCCTCGCTCAACCGCATCGGCTACTGCAAAGACATCCCCGGCTTCGTCATCCAGCTCGACGTCTCTGCCGACAGCAAGTTTATTGCGGTCTGTGCCAGTGTAACTTATATAATGCAGCTTTATAGTAATTCCTTATTGTTCTTTTTTTTTTTTCAGGTCAAGCTGCTTTACACTAATTCAGGCAGTAATTCTGTGAACACACATTGCACTTGAGTGGTGAGAAAGAAGCAGCTAGTGGTCTCAGATAATCCTGTAGGGGATTATGGCATGTCAGGATGGATGTTCTTTAATCTCAAGCAGTGGTTCAACTTCTTCTTTTTTTTTTAACTAAGAAAAGTCTATACAGTGCATTCTGGAAATGAAGTGAGACAAATAATTTGCTGTGTTTGGTCTCATTATAATTGATGGCAGCCAGGAAATGAGTCAGTGGCTACACAGTATGTTCAAATCAAAATAACGAATAGGAATAAATAGGCATAGACAAATTTGCCAAATAAAAGAAAAAAGACTGGGTCTGATCCAGTGTAGTTCTTAAATAAATGGACAATTTTTCTGGTGCTGCACTCCAGCATGTTGAATTTGAAATAAAAAATATGGCTATGGGATTAAAGTGCAGAATGTTTAATTCACTGAAATGCCTGTCTTAATGGGGTGAACCATATGGGAATTGCAGGCCTTTTATACATCCCTATCACTTCACAGGACCATTATTAAATAAAATTGTAATCATAATTTTTTCACTTCCTGCTTGTTTTAAGCACTTTTCTGTTCATTTAGTTTCGGGTTTAATGTGATGCTACTCAAAACTCAATGAGGTTCAGATCAGGTGATTGACTTGGCCAGTCAAAAACATTGCACTTTTTTAGACTCTAAAATAAATCCATAGCATACTTGAGTGCAAAGGTTTGTATACCCTTAGGACAAAATGAAAAAGACAAAGAAATGTATTTTATACCACCTAGTGTGTTAGGTTTCACATATGTTTCTTTAATATTACAAGTAACAAAAATGGTCAAATAATGTGTTTTAGGATATTATTATTGAAAAAAACCCAAATTGATATCAGTTCAAAAGTTTGCTTCCCCCTTTCTGAATGTGATATAAATATTCTCTAATAACTTGTATGGCCACCCTTTGCCTTTATAACTGCCTCCAAAGTCTTTCATATCCTCTGAGCAGACTTTAGATTCTCACAGTTATAATATTCCCCCACTACACTCTTCCTGATGTCTCAGATGTCAAAGCTGCCTTCAACAGATCCGTTCTGGAGACCCAGAGGGTCGTGGTTGCAAGCTAAGGTTTTGAGGCGTGGGGTTACATGTGAAGCAGTTTAGATGCTTGAAATTTCATCATGCTGCTGCTGTCAGCAGTCACATCATCAGTAAAGACAAGCGAGTCTTTCCACTGGCAGTCAAACATGTTGCCATGTTTCGCATTTCACAGATGGGGTGCTATGCTTCAGATCATGAGCGTCTCCTTTTTCCTCTCCTCATTCCATCGCTGTGGTACAGGTTAACCTTCAACTTTTCTGGTCATACATAAAAGTTGCTCCCAGGAGGTAACAGCTTTTGAATGTGCTTCTTAGTAAACTTCAATGTGGCTTTTCTGTTCTTGAGCCTTTGAGTCGCAAGCCCTCTGAGGTCTTGCTGGTGTGTTAATTTATTTAGAGCAGCCTTGGATAAATCTGTGCCTACACCCTAGAGAGTGTTGTAGATTCTGTTTCATAGCATTTCTTCATGTTTAAAAGTATTCTTTGGTTGTCTAGTACCGCATCTAGAAACTCTCTTGGGCATGAACGGATGATGCAACAACAACACAAAGTTGGCAGCAACTGAGCAAACAAATGTCCAATTACTTATAATTGGGAAAACAACTTATTAAAGGGGTTGTGATTTCAATGTGGTTCCTCTAATATAGACATTCATACCCTTAAAGTGAAGCTGACATTCTCAACACTTGCAGATTTGTAACAAATTGCACGACTCAAGATTTATGAAAAGATATAAAGGTTAAGGTTAGGGGTGGGGTTAACATTTGTACCTTTTCTTACAATTTAATATGGATAAAATGGAACAAAATCCAACTTATTGGTTTGTTCAAATTCTTACAAATTTCTCATGAGACCAGATTGGACATTCTGCACTTGTACTTCCTGGTTATTCTTCACTTGTTCATCTTAAAGCACCTTATTCAATAACTGTTACGACCCAACTGGGCTGTAACGTAACCGAGTACCACAAACAAAGCTAAAATTAGCAGAAACAAGCAGAGCGCAAAAATACCTAAAAGGAAGAGGCTAAATTTATTACAACAAAAATCTTAATACAACAGACTGGCCAGTAAATAAACTTAAGAGGGAAGGTCCAGGCCCCCCAGCAATTGGAGGTTCTTCCCACATAACTGATGAAAACTACAAAATATACTAAAACAACAAAATGAAAACAAGTGCTGCTGGTCTACCACAAAAAGTAAAAAAAAAAAAAAAAAGAGCAAAGGCCCAATCAACCTGGCTCTTGCCTAGGATGGCAACAAGGAGTGAGCAAGTAACTAGAGCCCTTATACAGGTCATCTTCCAGTTACAGCCTTGTTTGCCTACAAAACACACACACACACACACACACACACACACTCACAATCCTTGATAAATAACATTGTGTGTCAGAGATCACACACGGATTAGGATGCAAGTGCAGGTTTAATGCTGAGATTAGGGCAGACAAAGCAAGAGGGTTAGGCAATTGGGTCACAGGCAAAAGTCAGGCGATGTACGAACAGGCATAAACAGGACAAGACAGAATCGTAAAACAGATCTCCATCCGACCTCCTCTTCGCCTGGAGTCTCTCATCTCTTGGACTGTCAAGGGCAGAAACAGATCGATAACCAGAATAACCATAAGTTTATGGGGAATGAAGTTCTGGTTGACAGGAACGGATGTGACAGAACCCCCACCGCCCGGAGCTCACTCTGGGAGCTGGAAGTGGGTGTTTTCGTGGTCTACCTCTGTGAGCTGGAAGTGACTGTCCACGGGGTTGAGTTCTGGGGACTGCATGTGCTGGTTGACAGGGTCTGCCTCTTGGAGCGAGGAGTGAGTGTCTGCGGGCTCTGGAGAGTGAAGGGGACTGGAAACGGGATCTGCTGCTGCTGGTTAGAGGTGAGTGTGTGTGTGTTTCCCTAGGTGTGGGGAGTGATCTTCCTCTTGATTGCCCTCTGAGCCCTAAGCCTGAGCTCCGTCGTGGTCAACCTCTGGGTCTAGGAAGTGAACCTCCTCTCTGTTGCTCTCTGGATCTAGAAGGGAGGTTTTTCTAGGTCTACTTCTGGGTCTAGGGGCTGGACGTTCTGGATGGCGAGAGTGGTAATCTCTCAACAGCAGAGGGTCCAAGATATCTGAGGCGGGTACCCAGCTCCTCTCTTCTGGTCCATAACCCTCCCAGTCTATTAAGTACTCCATCCGACCTCCTCTTCGCCTGGAGTCTCTCATCTCTCGGACTGTCAAGGGGAGGCTGTGGAGCGTTGGCTGGTACTTCTTCACAAAGGGGACCAGGGACCACTGGTTTTAATAACGAGACATGGAACGTGGTGGAAATTCTGTATTTGGAGTGTCTTACACCCTTGTTGGATCCTGAGGTGCCTTGTTGAAAGCCATACTCTGTCCCCTGGTTGATACACTGGTGGATTCGAGCGGTGTCTGTCTGCGAACTCTTTAGTTCGAGCTGTGATCTGGGTAATTTGTTGATGAACTCTCTTCCACACTTCTTCACTCATCTGAAAACAGTCATTTACTGCCAGCGCATTCGTCTTGGTAGCGTTGGTTGATACACAAGCACGCATTGGAATGGCGTGAGTTGGGTGGCATAAGGAGTTCTGCGTATATTCAGCCCATGGGAGGAATTGAGCCCAATCTTCCTGATTTTATGCACAATGGGTTCTCACAAAGCGACCAATCTCGTGATTTGCACGTTCCACCTGTCCATTAGATTGAGGGTGGTAACCCGAAGTAGGACTCACAGAGACCCCCATCTTCTCCATGAAAGCCTTCCACACGTGGGAAATAAATTGTGGACCCCTGTCAGAAACAATGTCCTCTGGTATCCCATAATGCCGGAAGACGTGACTGAACAGTTTTTTGGCTGTTTCAAAGGCTGTGGGCAGTGTGGGGAGACAAATGAGTTGCATGGATTTGGAGAACCGATCGATGATGACCATGATGTTGGTCTGACCTTCTGACCTTCGGTAGATCATTTAGAAAATCAATGACCAAATGTGACCAGGGTCTCTGAGGTATGGGCAAGGGGACTCATTTCCCAGCTGGCATGGTACGGGGGACTTTGGCTTGGGGCATAGACAGAACAGGACTTAACAAAACGCTGGATATCCATGATCATGGTTTCTCACCAATACTTGGAACTCAAGAGATGGTGGGTTCTCGTGACCCCTGGGTGTCCGGTGGCTAGCGATGAGTGAGCCCACGTGATCAACCGATCTCTCACCCGATGGCTGCGGGAACATAGGTTCTTTCCAGTGGACACTGAGTTTGGATAGGTTGACCTGCTTGAGTCTGTTCTATCTCCCGGTCTACCTCCCATATAACTGCTCCTAAGAAACAGGTTTCAGGTAACATGTGTTCAGGGGTCTCTTCTTTAGGCGGAGCTGGGTACAGACGACATAGGGCGTCTGTCTTTGTGTTTTTGGAGCCAGGTCTATAGGAAATGGTAAACTGAAATCTGGAGAAGAAAAGTGCCTTTTCTGGGGGTTTAGTCGTTTTGTTCCCTTGAGGTGTTCTAAGTTCCTGTGATCAGTGTAGACCAGAAATGGATGTTCTGCTCCCTCAAGCCAATGGCGCCACTCTTCCAAGGCCAGTTTGATGGCCAATAGCTCACGATTTCCTGTATCATAGTTCCGCTCTGCTGGGCTTAACTTTCTCGAGAAGAAGGCCATTGGATACAACTTTGCTAGTTCTCCTTGGGGTTGTGACAGAATTTCCCCAACACCTGTCTCTGAGACATCCACCTCAACTATGAACGGGACTGATGGATCAGGGTGTTTTAAGACGGGGGCAGAGGTAAACGCTTTCTATAGGACCTGAAATGCTTGCATCCAGAACAGAGTTCTCTTTCCTCACTTGAGGAGTGCGGTTAGCGGAGTGGCTATGATTCTAAAACCTCTAATAAACCTCCTGTAGAAGTTGACGAACCCTAAGAACTTCTGAAGGTCCATGATGGTCTTTGGTGTAGGCCATTCTGTCACAGCTCATACCTTCGCATCCATAAAGATTCCTTCAGCACTGATTACATATCCTAGAAAAGCCACCTTGGGTACGTGAAACTCACATTTCTCTCCCTTAATGAACAGGTTATTAGCCAGGAGACGTTGAAGCACCTGTTTAACATGCCCGATGTGTTCCTCTTTTGTATCTGAATATATCAAGATGTCATTGATATAGGCTGTTGCAAACTTTCCGAGGGTATCTCTGAGGATGTCGTTCACTAGTGCCTGGAACACAGAGGGGTCGTTTACCAGACCATATGACAAGGTACTTGTAGTGACCAGAGGTGGTGCTAAACGCCGTTTTCCTTCCCGTATACAAACAAGATTATAAGCACTTCGCAAATCCAGTTTCGTGAAGATGGTGGCTTTACGGAGTTGTTCTAGAGCAGATGGCACCAGGGGCAGTGGGTAATAGTACTTGACTGTGATGTTATTTAACCCCCTATAGTCTCAGTCCACCTTCTTTCTTCTGAATGAAGAAGAAAGTGGTTGAAGCGGCAGATCTTGAGGGGCGTATATATCCCTGCTTTAGGGCTTCAGAGATACTCCTCCATGGCCTTGGTTTCGGCCGCAGACAAGGGGTAAATGCGGGATCTGGGGTGAATAGAGCCCGAAAAGAGCTCAATGGAACAGTCATATGGGAGATGTGGCAGTAGTGCGCAGGCTTTGGACTTGCTAAACACCTCCATCTCGGGTTCGGGGCTTTCAATGGAGGTAGATGCTACTGTCACTGATGGGTAATGCAGACACTGGGTTTGACAGAATTCGGACCATGATAGGATCTCTTTATTTGACCATGAGATTTGGGGGTTGTGAGTCTGTAGCCATGCCATGCCAAGCACTACCGGGTATTTAGTTGATGTGGTTATTAGCAGGGACAACCTCTCGCGATGGAGAGCACTAGTTTCCATTTCTAACAACTCCATTTGATGAGTGATTAAACCCTTTCCAATGGGTTGACCATTCAATGCGTTGACTTGTAGAGGGGATGCTAGGCGCTTCTGCATTATCCCTAGTTCTTTGACTGAGCTGTTTCAGTGTACTTTGTAGAGGATGAGTGATGTTGGCATGAATTAAGTCCCGTTTATCCATCATCCTCCTCTCTATTATAGCCTCACTACAGACGCTGCCTTCCTGACAAGTCTTTTCAGTTTTTTAAGGTCCTTCTTTTTTTAAGTTCCCACCCCAGCATGTAGTTGCAAAGAACAGCACACTAGCTACTGTGGACTGGTAGAACAGGTGGAGGAGTTCAGTGCACACATTACATGAAGCCAGCTTCCTCAAAAAAGAAAAGCCTACTATGGCCCTTCTTAAGGAGTGCCTTTGAATTGTGCTCCCAATCCAACATGTAATTTATGTGCACCCCAAGGAGTTCATCAACTCTACATGTGGTCCGTGGATGGAAATCATGTGGTGGCGACAATTTCTTCCTTTTGAAGTTCACCACCAGATCTTTTGTCTTGCTGACATTAAGAAGGAGGTAATTTTCTTTACACCACCCAACGAAAATCTCCGCCTTCTTCCCTTCACTGATGCATCCCATTATCACAGAATCATCAGAGTATTTCTGGCATGTACTGGAGTTGTACCTAAAGTCTGATGTGTAGAGTGTGAATAAAAAAGGTGACAAGACAGTGCTCTGGGGCGATCCTGTGCTGCACATGTGCAAAAGAACATACACAACAATTCCAATTGTAAAAGTTCACGTGCAGATTATTCTGCTATTTAACAGATCCTTACATGGCCTATCCACCTCGTTCAACCAGATAGAATTTGAACATGACATTTTTTTAATCCCAAATGAGCTATCAGTGGGATTGTATTAACATATTATTAGGCTGCATTATTAGATACTGACTGAATACTCACACACACTCTCTCTCTACCCTGTATTCTACTGCTCTAAGAATTAAGAGCTCAGAGGGAAATGCCAGATTTGATTTAGCTGATGACTGAATGTATGTGTGTGTATGTGTATGAGAGAAAAATCACTTCCGAGTAATCACCCTCATTACGTTCGGCCCCTGTCCATATGGAGTTTTAGGATTTCATTACGCTTCTGAGATGACACCAGTGACTTCACTGTATGAGTTATTAAGGCTGAAACGATACGATAATCGTCACCCAGTATCACGGTTTTCATTAATTTTGCCTCAAACGGCTTTGTCCAGTTGTTCAGTATTCGGTAAACAGACTTGGTTACGTGTTTTCTGACACTCTATGACACTGTTATCTATAAAAATGGACAAAAGGATGTCACATAGCTAAAAACAGTTGTAGCGGCCATCTTGAATCACGATGTCTTGTGTCTTGAGGCGAGTGTTTAAGACTGATTTAAGACTGATCTATACTTATGCGTCTGCGGATCTGCGAACATGCGCAGGCATCATGCGCAGACGTTCCCACAGGTGTCTGCCAGCATTAATTAATTGTTCATTTATCTTCAGTATCCTCTTTATGCTGGTCAGAGTCCCTGGGAGCAAGGCAGGAATACACCCTGGATGGGACGCCAGTCCATCGCAGATCTGCAAACATACTTGCACATAACACGAACGTGTGCACTAGGGGGGCAGTGTTGCATGTACCAGACATTTACATTTACATTTAGTCATTTAGCAGATGCTCTTATCCAGAGCGACTTACAAAACGTGCAAACAGTTGAAGATGCAGCAATTCCAAGCACTCAGTGGCTCTGCAAGGATTCATAACCTGGAGGACATAAGGCAAATGCTAGTTTGTACAAGTGCTAGACGCTCTATGTGCAGATTAGTGGTGGAAGCAAGTAACTGAAACACAGTAAAAGAGAAGGCTCTATTTTCGTGCAGGCACAAGCGTAACTTAGTAGTATAATGCTGGTTATAATGTTTTGCTAATTTGGTTGGGTGTAAGCCAATTGTTTTCTCGTTTTTCGCTCAGTCGCTGTTTTTGTGATCAGAAATGAACACATCTGCGCTGGTATGAGTGGCCTAGCGCAGCAGGGGGTGTGACTTTTTAAATCTGGTGATGCAGTGGGATTTTTGGTCCAAAATTGCATTCACGTTACCGCCTATTGAGATCCGCTCTTAGTGTAGACGCAGTGCCAAAACGGTATTCTTTCCGACTTCAAGCACAAGCCTAAAAGTCCTGTCCCATTTTTTACAACCTGGTTCTGTGGATGCTCACTATTAATGTCATGCAACTTTAATATAAATAGGCTTCTTCACCCAACTACTAACTACTAAATACAACTGACTAAATAATTTTATCTGTAACAAATAAGAACAAACAACCTGGGAAATGTGAATCAGACAGTCGATGCGTCATTCCACAAGAAACATCATATACTGTAATTAATAGAAACAATAGAATGTCGCCAAATTCATTGCCATTATAGAGACGAGGAATTAGCCGATATAAATGTTACGTCCTTGCGGCTCACACGTGAGTGAACACATACGAAAGCACACAAGAAAAGAGAAAACACATTTGTTGTAAGTTCTGTCAGCCACTTGGTTAATTCTAAAACAAATCGAATGGTATGTTGAACTGCGCTGTACTGTGCATACAAGGTTTTTAGTGGGAATGAGAGGAGCTGATTTGATTGAATAGTTCAGCAGCACAACTAACAACAGCTTTCGATAATGTATTCATTGTGACCCCGCCCCTTTTTTCTTTCATTTTTTTTTACAATTGTGTCGCTCTTTGCCATGTTACTGTGTGCACCAGTGGTCACAAAAGAGAAGGCAATCTTGTGCCTTATTTTTGCATAATCAGCGCAAGAATAGGTCCGGGGGTGTCAATTGCAAAAAAATCTAATCATCAATCAAGGGACCAGCTAGGAAGTGTAAGTATAGTTACAGTCAGGAATAATCAGGCATCGGATTCAATATTTAAAACAGTTAAGTTGAATAACAGCTATATAAATTTAAATACCTTGTAAACACTTACTACCTGGCAATGTGTGTGTGTGTGTGTGTGTGTGTGTGTGTGTGCAGGTGGTTCAGCTGCTCCTTAGCAGTAATATGTGTGCCGCTC
>JAOUQW010002520.1:0-12848 GCA_028565825.1 Olivaichthys viedmensis
TCTCATATTCACAATATTATTGTGACCTTTTGGCTTTTCTGCCTTTGTATCTGTGTGTGTGTGTGTGTGTGTGTGTGCATTATTACACTACTGTTAGCTTATAAAAAGAGGCATAAAGTCAACAGAACAGACAAATATATCGTTAATTAAAATTGTGTGTATGACAATTCATCGCCAGCCAAAAATTCATAATCATGACGGGCCATCTATAAGATTATATAAAATGTATAAGATTTAAAGTGAGCTGACTGTACACATAATGTACTATATAAAAGAAAAGCGTTTTGTCTGTTGATTTTTAAAAAAATTATAAGCGGCAGTGAGTCTTTTTCGTTCCAAAATTGGCTGAATGGTTGGGATTAAATGATTGTGATTTCAACACTGAGGAAAATATTTTTCACTATTATTTTAATCCTTAGAATTCCCCCTTTAACTTGTTACTTCTTTTATTCTTTTATGTGAGGATATCCCTTTTTCAGGCAAAGTGAAGGAAAAGCAAAAGTTGTGCTGTAATGCACATCGTTCCCTCCTTACTCCATTACGTCCTCCCTTCTAACTTCGTTCCCTCCTTCCCTTGTTTCCAATTTTCCGGTGTAGTGTTCACCTGAAACCTTGACCTCTTGGCAATAGTGAAGCCTAGCTAACCAGTGCAGCTGGTCCACACACATATACAAACATGCCCTCTTTATTTTCTCATCCATGTACACACAGAACACACCCGGTTTTTTGTTGGTGTGTGACGTTTCCGTTCCCGTGCTTGCGACAGGTATAATCCATTAATACCCCCCCTCCTCTTACAAAGGCTGTAGTTTGGAATCATTATCTTCTAAGAATTTTAGCTCTGTCAAAATAGATTTACAGTCTTCTCAAGTAAAGTGTCTTTATGAGGGTCGTACATTGTTGTATTTTGTCTGAGGGTTGCATTTGTTGTGTTTTTTGTTGTTGTTTTGGCTGAAAGTTTAATTTGTTGTAGTTTGTTGTTTAGTATACTGTTGTATGTTGTTGGCATACATTTTTGCTTTTTATTTGAGAGTTAAACTTGATGTTCTAGTTTGTTTGTCGTATGCTGTTGTGTTTTGTCTGGGGGTTGAATTTGTTGTTGTAGTTTGTTGTGGTTTGTCTGAGGGTAAAATTAGTTGTAGTTTGTGGTATGCTGTTGTGTTTTGTCTGAGGGTGAAATTTGTTAGGGGTTGAGTTTGTTGTATACTGTTGTGTTTTGTCTGGGGTTGAATTTGTTATAGTTGTTGTTTTGTCTGAGGGTGAAATTTGTTAGGGGTTGAGTTTGTTGTATACTGTTGTGGTTTGTCTGGGGGTTGAATTTGTTAGGGGTTGAGTTTGTTGTGCACTGTTGTGTTTCGGATAAGAGGTAAATTAACTGTAGTTTGTTGTTGTGTACTGTTGTAGTTTGTCTGAGGTTTGAATTTGTTGTAGTTTGTTGCTGTGTATTGTAATTTGTTGAATTTTTGAAAATTCTATTGCCATATTGTCTGAAGCTGTTCAACCTTTGTAAGTAATTTCAATAGTGTGTGTGTGTGTGTGGGGTGAGGGTGAGGGTGTTGCCATCCTGCTGATTGTACCTTTTGGCAGATCCAGTGTCATTAGGTGGCTCCAGAGACGTGACTGAACAGTCACATGATATCACGTACATTATATACACGATATAAGGGTGTGTACACGTGAGTCAGTGTGGCTTTCCTGTTCTTGATCCCTGGATACACGTACACAAACGCACACATGCACGTTCTGTCTCGGACTTCTGTCTTAGATCTCGTAACGTTCCTCGAATTACTGTGTTTTTCTGCAACGCTTCACTCATTTTACTGCAAAATGTCTCTTCCTGTTCATAGCAACTGTGTATTGAAACGATAATCCGCACAGGAAAGGCTTTGTGCATTTTTCCTTAGAAAAGTTGAAGTGGGTGGGTGTGTGGGGTAGGTTTTCCCAGATGAATGCTGTTCTTAAACGTGAATTTGAAGTCAGAATCTCTCTGTACCCTCTAGTGGACAAACTCGGGTTGACGGGTAAAATTCTCACAACATGCCAATAGCAGGGGTCTAGTTGTTGTGCAACACACATACTGTATGTGTTGCACAACAACTAGTGATGCACAATACATGATTTGTTATGGAGCTGAACAATATCTACCGTAGGGGTGGACGATATAGTAACAATAAAGAAAATCGCATCACGATGCTTGAAGCCATTTTAACATGATGTGTATCATAATATTTAGGTTTGCTAACAGAGCTCCTGAAAAAATGTAGTGCCACATTTGAATAAGGTGTGGAAACTATGACTTCACTGGTACTGTTGCACCAATAAAATCTATAATGTGAAAAAAATTACACAATTTTCGACTTGCCACAAATTGATGTTTTCTGATATTTGTGCAGACCAGCAGCTGAGCGTGTGATGGTTCTCACCCACTAAATCTCTGGTTCTGGGACACTGCATCTTCTGGCTTAAATCCTACATATTATCGCTTTAAAGAAACAGTTTTACTGTTGGCAGAACGGCGAGGGCTCAAAGTTAGGAACGTGGGAGGATGCGTAGTGAGTGAGAACGCCGTGACTGATGCTGTTGTCTCAGTTAAACCTCCTCCTCCACACACACACACACACATATATATATATATATATATATATATAAACCAGTGCACCTGAGACAGCTATGGACCAAGACGATTTCAGCAACACCAGAAAAGCAAGCTCTATGTAATTGTAGGGCTGCAGTATAACGGCGGAAATGACAATCACAATTGTTTATCACGTTGTTTACCAGATTGTTTAGTGAAATCACAATTATTATATTATACTTTTAAACAGAAACACGCTCGATGTCTTGATGACGCATCACACCAACCACACGGTGAGCAAAGAGCAAAACGCTCATAACCCGCAGGCAGCTACACATCTGGTGCACTTTCTCGCAACCAGCAACTCATTTAATTACTATCAAAACTCAGAAACGCCTGATTAACTATTCGAATGTACTATACTATACTATACTATACTATATATATATATATATATATATCTCTGAAGAAGAATACAGGAAGTAACTGCAGTGTACTTCAATAATAACGGTAGATGCAGTAAAAATTCAGAGTAGTACACAAAGTTTCCAGAGAAACAATATGTTTTGGACAAAAGTCCTTCATCAGCTGTGTAAGCAAAGTGCTTCTGAGGCCCTAGGAGGTGAAACCAAAGAGTTTATTTTTAGTTATATCAGGGGTTTCACCTCCTACAGTTTTTCCTTGCACAGCTGATGTATTGTTGCATCTACGATTCATTACTGAAGTACAGTGGAGTTACTCCCTGGATTCTTCATTTTTTTATATAACCATCCGGCCATCTATCCGGCCATCCATCCACAGGGAGAATCCAGGCAGTAACTGCAGTGTATTCGCACCCAAAAGGTTACTGACTCAATCTATTACAGACTGTTCGAGACCTCGGAAGTTTCCATCTTATAATTTAGTGATTGCTATTAAAAGCTCATAAGGTCAAAGCAGATGCAACTTTTTACTGCATTTTATATTTTGAACTAATATCATGGTGTAAAACTTCACACATATTTAATGGCTCATTTTTGGCACAAAAAAAAAAAAGTCAGATAAAATCTTATAATTCTAAGGCCTGTAAAACAGATGATTCTTCTAGTGTTACTCTTCTGCCTATACTGCCTTTTCGTGCATCATCTGTCACTGTCGTGTATTTGCACTGTGTGTAGCCCGTTTCTGCCTTCAGGCTATTTTCACACACAGTTCATGAAAGTAAACGTCTAACTTTTACTACTTCTTTAGTTTCGTTTCAGCGGAGCCCATCCGTCTCGTCCACAACACACACTTTTAAAGCCGTAGCCAGAAGATCACCAGGCTCAACCTCATTCCCTGCAAGCACGGCAACTCTTCACATTCCTGCCTTTGTGCCGTGTTCCACAAGCTCTCGCTAACTGTCCAAACACCAGCAGATCGCTTGATAACACGCAGCCAACATGCGTGAACTGCACTGACACGCTTAGCCGCCCAACCACATTCTTTGACCTTTTAACCTTTTGCACAATCACGGGGATTAAAATGTTTAGTCACCGCGACGACTTTCCGTCATATCACTCTCTTGGAGGTCCTTTCTAATATCGACGTGGGGTCATATAAAGGTCAAACGTGTTCAACGTTTGTGCATCAGGTTGTCGCAGGTTGTTTAAGTTCAATAAAAGCACTTTCTATTGGTCTGCAGATGTGTTTTTATGTCTCCTACCATGATTTTGGAACATGGTGGGGAAAAAAAAAGAGGTGTTTTATAAGAAGTTGCAGGTCGATGCAGTACTGGGCAAAAGTCTTAGACACCGTAAATGTTTTTTTACATACATTTAGTCTTGGATGTTTATTTCATGTCAGCAAAGGCTGATCACACCAATACACTGATTTGGTTTAGTTTTTTACTGTTTACTGCTCTTTATAGTATTTTTTTGAATAGTATATATTCAGAAAACTTTAATTTCATAATTTTTAAAAGCCTTTATACAGATTTTAAAAGGTTTTTTTTTTTTACGTGCCTAAAGACTTTTGCACAGCACTGTAGATGTATGCGGCACTCCGGGGATCCGGACCAGTGCACCCACTTCCATTAGTGGGCACTGGGCCTGGAAGTGCCCTGGCTCCCCGCGGCGCAAACACACCTGCCCGGGTCTCGCCGCAGCGCCTGTGCCCGGGAACGGTCTCACCTGCGGAGAGAAAGAGAGGAGCAGAGGGGAGGGAGAAAGAGGCCCCTGGGTCTGCGGCACTGGTCTCGGAGGTCGAGCAACGTGGTCCCGAGGGCGGGGAAGGGGAGTCGCAGGATGAGAGAGAGAGAGAGATATGGGCTGCCGTCCTCTGCCAGATGGATACCCTCGTCCATTTGCGGCAGGCGTCATGAAGCTGCTGCGCGAAGACAAAGGGTCGGTCCGTCTCCCCGAGCGTGAGGGACCGGAAGCGCCGGCTATGTTCCTCCGGGGAGTGACCAACTCTCTGCAGAATCGCTCGCCTCAGGGTGGCATACTCCAGCTGCGCCTGGGCCGGGACCTGTTGGGACGACAGCTGGGCCTCCCCCGACAGGAGGGGGAGGAGGTGGAGGGCCCAGTCCTCCTCGGGCCATTCCCAGGCGGCAGTTGCGCGCTCGAAGAGCTCCATGTAGGCCTCGGGATTGTCGGAAGCCGACATCTTTGTGAGCGCCACCCGTGCCCACGGGCACAGCGCGGCGGCTGGGGTGTCGGCAGGCAGCAGCAGGCTCCGCATCAGCTGGCGATCCTCTGCCTTATCCCTGCTGAGCGCCTCGAAGCGTGCCTGGGGCTCCGTGCGCAGGTCCAGATCGACTTGATGCTGTGTCTGGTGGAGGGTGGCGAGGGTTTGGATGATCTCGGCGAAGGGAGTGGACTCCATGGTGGCGGCAGATCGTCCTCGCTCCACTTCCCATGTTTCGGCACCAGTGTAATGTTTTGATGGCGGGCAGTGGAGGAAAGACAGACGGCAGACCGGGTTCAGGAGCGGAGCTTTTATTTTCTTTCTTTAAACCCTTTTCAGGGACACTTTTCAGTGTGGGAACTCAAAACAAAAACGGAACACAAAAGGGAGGAAGTCAGCGATTTCGGCTCTTTTCAGGCTCCGCTCGTTGGCGTGCTCCTCTCTCTCTCCGAGATCCGGCGCCTACTGAGAGACACGGAGCACGTAAATAGGCAATGGGAAATCAACCACAGGTGAGAGTACTCATGCGATCACCTGTCAGCTCGCCGTGACCGCGCCCTACGTCCTCCGCCGACGCTCGGCCACGGCCCCGCTGCCACAATGTATTTTAATAATAATTATATATTGTAACATATTTGTTCAAGCCTCATCCCCCAACTCTTGACTGGAACGAAAACTGTCTAAGGGCACTACATAGAATCCCGTTTAAATGCAGCAGATCAAATATATAAGTTTAGAATTGCCTTATTTTACATTCATAAACAACTTTTACATAAACAACAGTATTTTTGCTCTTTTGAAAAACTCTATTAGATCATGATGCCTTTTGGGAAAGTTCTGACGTCTACAGTCATGTTGAATCCCTTAATCAGGAGCTCATCTAACCAAGTTCACTTGAGTCTAAAGTACTAGGATGGAACTTTAAGATGGTGACTGGGATTTCCCCAGAGGAAATGGCGAGGGCAAGTCACTGAGGGTGAAATAAAAATTATAATGAAACTGAATAAAATGTCAATCCATTGTGTGAATGCTTTGAGCAGTAGAAGTTGTTGCAGTACTTTTGCATATGTACAGTTAGTTTTTTTTGGAGATAAACGTCAAGGTCGGGGCTAAAAAAAAAAGCTGATGAGGGCCACATCCTGGAATTCGAACAAGGCCTAACAAAACACAGCCACTGTATTACCATTTAGTGTGATGTTTTTTTTTTGTCCTCTCTCTCTACTCTGGCATTCATTGTGTCCCAGCTATTCAGATAAATTTGAAATCTTATTTGAAATGAATAATATTATTACTTTGTATATCCAAAATAGGAGGTCTTTTAAGAAGAAGGGAAAAAATGTGAAACAAACTTTTATTCAGGGAACAAACACTGATTAAACCAATTTAATTTTAAAAAAAGCATAAATATCAAAAATGGAGATGTAAAATATTAAAAAAATAATTTGCTCTATATTCTGTAAGTGTTTTCAAGTAATGGCTCTTTTTCAGTTTCTTTCATGCCATTAACCCTAACATACAACAAGAACAATTTCACTATTAAAACATAAGTATTGAGTAACTCCTTTATTTGAAGGGTTCCTACATTGGGCCTTCATAACCCATTCATAAGCATTGCATAAATCTTTTATAAAGCAATGCTGGAGGACTTATATAAGGCTCATGTCATTCATAACTTTTATGAAGCACCATTTCAATGCAACTTTACCTATTAAAGAAACCTCTTTTGTCGACAAAACGAATGATTTTTAATTTTCTCAAACATAAAGAGGTAATAAATTTTGCATTTATAACCCTGTTATGAAGCACTAATGTATACTGTCCACAACTGCACATAGGAATGGAATGGATACTTAGAAGATATTGCTTCTTTCATGTACGTTTTTGACATAAGCTTTACATAAATCCTCCAGCATTGCCTTAGAAAATATTTAGGGAATGCTTATAAATGTGTTATGACAGCCCAATGTAGGTGCCCTTCAAATAAAATGTGACTGCATTCAGAATGTTCTCATTAACCTTTTTTAAACCCTTTTTTCTGAACACTGTTAATAATTCAAGGACCAAAGTTAACGTGTGTGTGTGTGTGTGTGTATAGAATCATGGAAAGTCCGGAGGACAACGCAGAGAAGACATGGTCTCCCGACGACGACAGTATGTGTTGTCTGACTGAAGACCAGCTCGACTCCATCAGAAACAACAGCGGTGAGAGAAAACACACACGCACACAAATTTCTCCATTGATTGAAAACTGCTGTCGTGAAATTCAAAGCGGGTTTAAAGTGAAACAAAGGGAAAAAGTGGTGATGTAAAATAGTTTCCGAAAAACTCACACTGACCCCCGTGCTGTTAATAAGCACTTCCATGTGTGTTTGTGTATTTCCTGTGATGCTCAGTGGTATGTGCACGGCTGTCTGTTTAAGGAAACAATCACATTTCCTCCATTTCACAAACACCCATCCCCTCAGTTTCCTTCTTATATGGCACTCTTTTAAATTCTCGTTGTGTGTGTGTGTACAGAATCCCCTAAACTGTTTAATAGTAGTTGCCCAACCATGCCAAAAAGGGAATTCTAAGTTTCCAACCTGGTTGTTTCTGGGTTGCTTGCTTTAAAATAAATTTGGTTTCTGGGAATTTATGGTGGCAGAAAACACTAGTTATGTTCATGTTATCCAAAATAATGGGTTTCGTCACTTAAATCCTACGTAATATCCCTTTGAAGAAAATGGATCGCGTGTATTAATGAGTAGGTTTTTGTAAAAATTACAAGGGGTATGGTGGGTTTAAATGATTAGAGGGTGAGGCTCAAGCTGTGCAGGGGGGGAAAACCCCATATTGAACCAGTTGGCGAGCTGGATAGCTAGCTAATGTAATAGCCAAATTATGCGACAAATATTAAAAACATACCAACTTGTGTGACAAAATCTGGCAACCCTGGTAGAAATGTAAAAAAGTAAATTAAATTTACTCCAGACAACTTTCACTGGACAACGCTAGTTATCATAACTGTTTTTTCCTTTTTAAAGAAAGCCAACGGATCTTTTATAGGTACATATATACTTTGCCTTTTTTTTAAGGTTGAGACTGCGACCTTGCATTGTTAAACCCTACACTACATAACCAGTGAAAAGTGTGCATTTCTACCAGGGTTGCCAGATTTTGTTACATAAGTTGGTATATTTTTAATCCCATTGGACTGTAACCAAATACTCTTTTGCTGATTGATCTAAAGCAGTTCAGATGGAATTTGGCCACAGATAGAGATGGTTTGTAGTCAATTAGGAAGGTTTTAAACCGTGAATGAAATGGAAGCTGTCGATCCAATCAGGCAACCCTGATTTCAGCATAACCACCTCCATGTGCGTTTGACACAGATCCTTAAATATCGATTAAATTTAAATATTAATAATAAATATCAACAGGACCTGGGAAAGTTAACATGCAGAAAAAAACCCACAAGCTCAGCTCCAATCAGAATCTTTATTCGCAATGGACAATATGCACAAGACATTTTCTACTGAAGCAGGTTTCAACATAAAAAATTTGCTCTATATCCTGTAGTTTTCTAGTTAGGGTTTGTTTGCAACTTTTCTTCATATTAGTAATCCTAACATAAAAGGAAAAGGATGTGATCAGCATATCTAGAGCAGCAAAACATTTCATAATTAAAATCTAAGCATTGAGAATTTGATTACAATTTTTATTTTTTATTTAATTTAACCTTTATTCTGCAAAACAGTAACATTGAAGATAAGATCTGATTCCAACAAGGCAAGAAAAAATAGAACAATGTAAAACCTACAGCTAGCAATACAAAAGGCTTAATAGACATAAAGTTGAATAACTTGTTGAAAGACTAAAGAAAACCGGAAATCCATTTAAAAGTGGTGGAATGGGCAACATAACGGTTACCTTGATGTCTTCTATGAATTACAAACGACACTCATTTGTATAATATAGCAAAGCAGAACATGAAAACTTTATATATATGTAGGATACATTAACGATGCCGTAGACGAGCGTATCCTAACCCCAGCCATGGAGGTGTATTAGGGTGGCGAAAACTCGAAACCTTTGGGTTTTGCAGGATTGGAGCTGGGAGACAGCAAAAACAGTAGTTTAGCTTGGAAAGTATGGTGTTTATTTGACACACTCGTGATACCATCTATTGGACCATTTTATTCTGACACCAAAGGATACCTTTTTACCCCTCCAACATGGCCAGTCACCTGCTGGTCCTCTAATTCCAGCAGTTCCAGGCCAAGTGGCCGTACCCCCCACACGTGAAGCACTGATTAGGACCGACTTCTGCGTCCCCTCCTGGTCTCCTGCACTGGGCTTTAGAGTGCCCTTTCCTGCTGCAGTTCGAGCACTCATTGTTCCACTCTAATGCATACAGCATCCTGTCAATATGCGTGGCCTTCGTCAGCACGTCCGTGTGGCTTCCGGGGAACTGCAACTCGGTATCTCTTGGCCGCTTTCTCTATGACATTATAGAGAAAGTGTTGGTCGTTCCTGTCTGGCTCTGTGTTGTCCACCCCGTAGGAGCAATACAGCTTGAACTTCTCCTTAAAATACTCCTCGAAGGACTCGTCGTCTTTTTGCTTTTTGAAGTAGTACAGCTCAAACAATTTGGTACCTGGCCCTAGAGCTTCCGATACACACTTACGGAGCTTCTCCAACAGGCTTCCCATCGTTGCAGAGTTGGACAAGTCAACCTCAGTACAGTCTTTCTGATTGAAGTTCTTATTTATTGCCTGCAAAGCTTTCTGAGGACATTTTCCCGCGACAAGTTGAAAGACTTGATGAGGCTGCATTCCTATGAGAAGCCATTCCCTTACCTTGTCCCAGAACTCGTAGTTGGAGTTGTTATGCTGCAGGTCCGGAAGTTCTTTAAGGTGGTAAGAAAGTGAGCTTGCCCAACGTACACTCCAAGTCACAGGTGCTGGAAGTTGTGAGGGATTTTCTGAGCTGTCACAACAAGTGTCTTTCAGTCGCTTGTTTTCTTCTTTCAGTTCCTGGTTTTTCAGCTTGAGTGAGGTGATATTTTGATTTTGAAATTTTGTTTTGGACTCAAGCTCTAAGAGTCTGCAAGAATCGTTAGACAGATTGACTATAGTTTCAGACTGATCAGCCATCTTGTATTGTAGTCGCTTGTTTTCTTCTTCTCGTTGCTGGAGTTTCAGCTTTAGTGAGGTGATCTCTTCCTCTTGAGACTCTGTTTTGGACTCGAGCTCTAACACTTTGCATTGGCACCTGTCCAGTTGCTTGACTGCTCGGTTATACTCCGAAGCCATGACGACCATCGCCATTTTGGCTTTCTTTTTACCCTCTTTGAACCGCATCCACCATTCGCTGCATTCAGCACTGGTTCCATTAGTGGGGTACATGCCTTTCTTCGCTTTATGTAAACGCTTGAATACAACCTTGTTTCCTTGTGCCCTTAATTTGGCACATAGAATCGTGTCTTCTGCCAAGCCTTTAGGCTTATATGGTAGGATTTGATCAAGCATCTCCGAGCACTTTTTCAGCCTGTCGAACAGCAAAAGGGGGAAAAAAAATCTGGATCAAATTCAGGATCAAAGTGTTAGTTGAAAAAATATTGCAAAACGCGCTCTACTGCATCTGCCGCTGTTGTTTTTTTTTTGATGGACTAAAGATTTACGATGCTCTGTATGCACTTGCAAAAGTTTAATTGTACGTTATGTTCTGCAATTTACAAAGTTCAATGTATAAAGAATTAAAGCAGTGGTCAAATTATTGACGATACTTTCAGACTGCTGTCTTCCGAGCAGCTCAAAAGAGCTTTTAAAGGTCTCAAACACACACAGATCACTCTTTGGGTTCTTTCTCTTTTCAACTATATTGTCTTAATACAGACGCGTACAGTGTAACAAGTCTTGTGGACAACCTTGAGCAAATAGTATCAGTAAACAAGACCATACGGAAAGCAACTGAAATGACTTTATGGGTTGCCGGTTTGATTACCAGGCTCGTGCCAGTATGTCGTCTCGGAAAAAAGAAACTTTCCATAAACTTCCAGAATTTTTTTTTAACACACTCACCCAATTGATCAAAATCTGCAGACGTGTCCTTCCAGGAAAAGTTCCACTGTTAAGAAACTCGCTGCTGGATCGAAACAGTTTCAGGGTGAAGGCTGTGGAATAAAGAGAGCTGACCGACGAAGCAAGACTTTCTTTTTGTTTTTTGTAGTTTCGAGGGTGGCGTCAGGCACCTCCTTATACACAGATAACATTTTTATAGGCCAAATAAATTTTGGCGGACAGCAAAGCGAGGCAGGACTTCTTTTGGTTTAGTTTTGAGGGTGAAGAAAATTCAGTGGAAGCTGTGCACTAGGCTAGTGAAGCTTGCCAGAGACCGCAGGATGTACTCTGACTCATAGTGTCATAAATATTGGGGAAATCCCGACTCGTTCTTTCAGACTGCACAAACACATTAGACTGAGATCGTCATGAGTCTACGTAGTTCCCTCTTCACAAATTCAGCCCCAATGGTCCTGTTGCTGACAATTTTTTTTGATCAGCACCAATCCACTTTCGGATGCCACCTAATTCCTGCACTGCCTGTTAGATGTGAGCAGTTCAGAGACTGATTTATTCAGTCTGTGAGCGGTCGCAGGCATCCTGACGTTTTTACAGCATGCTTGAAATTATTGGCGAAGTTTTGTGCAACAAGCAGTAAGAACGGAGATAAGCAACAGACAATGAGATTGTGAAATATAAACCATCAAGGGGTCAAGACGGGAACAATTAGCATGGCCACCCCGGGTTTTGCGTTGACCAGGAAGCTGATAGAGGTCTGTGAGGAGCTATACCAAATGAGTGCAGAAACAACAAGCTGCTCAGGCTCCAGTCAAAGAGTTTATTCCTGTGGGATACAATGGGATTTATACAGCGATTCTGGGATCTTGAAAATAGTTTCTTATCCATGAGGAAAAACAGCAGAGAGAAAACGGTATCGTTCTGCAAATGTTTAGGGAGAGATATGAGAAAGGAGGAGGTGATGCCAGTGCAACGGCCTTGGCCTGTCCTCTTCGACAAAACAGTTTTATCTATGCCTATAACACATGGCGCTAGGTCAAGTAAAGGAGGGACTATTTGCCCCCCCCTTCCATCTTCTTCTATCCCAGAGTTCCAGATAGGGCTGCACAGTGAATCATATTTTTATTGTTCTCGCGATATGAGTAAACACATCTCAAAGGGCTGCGTTAACAGAAAAGCTTAAGGTTATGTATATTGCTGTATACAAGCTTATATTCAACGTCCTGCAAAGAAAGCAGCAAACTCGTTGCAGTGACAGCTTTCACCCTTTGACCATTCTACGCGCTCAAACGAATTCCTCTGAACGCATTTAGTCATAAAAACAAGGTTTTATAAAAGTAAAGGTCTTTTCCAGCACCAGACAGATGCACTTGCGTGGAGTAGTGTTGGAATTTCAAATGGGAACTTCAAATTTGTATATCTAACCAGCTTAAGCCTTGCAGATGAGTTCTGTGTCCAGATCCTTCCCGGAGATGATGCAGAATTTTAAAGAGCTGTGTGTGTGTGTGTGTGTGTGTGTGTGTGTGTGTGTGTGTGTGTGTGTGTGTGTGTGTGTGTGTGTGTGTGTG
>JAOUQW010002712.1:0-12839 GCA_028565825.1 Olivaichthys viedmensis
AGCTGCTGCTCGTATCTGCAGGATTTTATACATTGCGCTGCTGCCACACGATTGGCTGATTAGATAATTGCATGAATAAGAAGGTGCACATGTTCCTAATAAAGTGCTCGGTGAGTGTATATGTATATATATGCGCACACAGTGTAATAAAGTAGTATAATAAATATTATGAATACACTATAGGTGAGATATGTACAGTATGGGCAGTAGTATAAATGTGTATGGGTATGTGAGGGCATGTATAGTGCAGGTGAGTGTATTTGCAATAGTGGGTATGTATAAGCCAGTGAGGCAGAGCCAGTCCTAGTGCAAATGTGCAGTCAATGGAGAAAGGGTGGGGGGGGTGTTATCGTGGTGCAGAGTTCAGTGCGGTGACAGGTGAGGGGAAGGAGCTGTTCCTGAGCCTGCTGGTCCTGGCACGGAGAGACCTGTAAGCGCCTCCCAGAGGGGAGGAGGGAAAACAGTATGTGGCCGGGGTGAGAGGTGTTCCTGACGATGCTGCAGACATCACTTGTGCTGGACAGCCTCAATGGCGGGGAGTGGGGTAGCGGTGATGTGTTGGGCAGTTTTCAACACCCTCTGCAGTGCTTTCCGGTCCGAGACGGAGCAGTTGCCATACCATACTGTGATGCAGTTGGTGAGGATGCTCTCGATTTATCAGTGTGTGTGTGTCTGACACTGTGTGTGTGTGACAGTTTGTGTCATGTAAAGTGTGTGTGTGTGTGTGTGTGTGTGTTTGTGTGTGTGTGTGTGTGTGTGAGACAGTGTGTAAAGGAGATGGATGGCTGGAGCTGTTTGTTTCTTCTAGTTGTGTGTGTTGATGTCTCCAGTGTGTGTGTAACAGAGTTCAGACTGACACGGTGAAAAACGAGCCGCATTCTGAATGCAGTTTTTCAGTACACACACACACACATACACAGATGAATATTAAGATTTTGGAACAATGGGCACTTCTTCTCTTATTATTAAGTGAGGGAGCATGTGATGAGGTGGATTTGGAACACAGCCCTACAGATGCTCTCTGGATTTCTGCAGGAGAAGATCTGAAGAAGAATGAACCTAATGAGAGTAGCTTCCTAGACTGTGTGTTAAGCCATTAGGGAAACAGGAGACTTGTGTTTATTCAAGATCCTACACTGAAGCATGTGTGTGTGTATGTTACGCTCCAGTGGGATTGTGGGAAATGTGAAGACAGGGGCAATTAAAGGTGTGTTTATACACGCTGCTTCGAGGTTCCCATGTGCCTTCAAAATTATCTTAAAGGAGAAAGGTGCATCAGAATTTATTTCTCTGAAATATTCTCATAAAATTGTTCTCTGAATATTCTCAAAATATTTAACTAATCATGAGGTGAGAAGGATTTATATATCCAAAACATATTAAAAGGTCACATATCATGACACGACAGGAAGAACTCAGAAGGAAGCAGAGGTCAGAGGTCAGGGTCAGCCAATTATACAGCACCTCTGGAACAATTGAGGGTTAAGTAGAATTTAAAAAAAATTTTGAAAAGCTAATTGTTCTCACATGAGCAAATTGTTCTGTCCGAGTCCAATCTGGGAATGAATAAAATCTGATGTTACTAATAATCTTAGCAACAATGGTATAGCAACAATGGTAGCTGTTGTCAGATTGAAATTGATCATTAATATCAGTCAAGGCCAGCTAAAAAGGTTGTCCTTTTTTGTGTTGCGACTGTTTTTTAATCCCACTCCCGCCTACTCCTGCAGTTATTTCTGTTCGTACCTGCCCGTGATATTTTCTAACGAACCAAGTTGGTTCTATTTCCCAAAAATTAAACTTAATAAAAACTTTAAATAAATGAATCCGCAAACCTGAGCTGCCTGATTTGTGTCTATTGTGGTTTAAAACCTTGCCACATTTGTTATATCCTACATTTCCTTCAGCTCCTTGCCATTTAAATCAACAGGTTATTGATGGACATTTTTCACCTTTGTTTTTGTAAAAAATGAAGACTGCAGCAGCAGAAATCAGGATGCTCAGGGAGGGATGAAAAATGCTGTAGAGGTTGTTGGCAGTTGCAGCAGAAGTGACTAGAGAGGCCACAAAAAAAGGGGGGGGGGTTGTTGTTTTTTTCGTGCGTCAATGTAATAAATTGTATGCACAATTTACTTTAATGTGGCAAAATATGCTAAATCGAGGTCATGAAATCGTAATGTGTGCGCATGATGTACTTTTTTTACGTTCTCAATTTGCTATTTTAAAAATGTGCCCGTGTTTTGGTTATTTTTGTCCCTCCTTTAAGGAAATTAATTAGCCAGCTAGCTAACTTAGCGTAGTCGTTAAGCGCGTGTTCAGTCGGCCTAAAAATCTGCTTTATGTGTATTTCATGTTCTGCCATCCTCGTTTATGTAACGTGTATTTCTACTAACTTTCGAGAGGAGGGATGTAGAGCATCACGTTCAAACTAATAATACGGTACTCTTCTGTTGTTCTGGTGTGTGTGAGAGAGGTCTCCTGTAGCTGCATCTGGGAAGGAAGTTGTCCTAAATGAGGTATGAAATTGACCGTTCATGATGTCATCAGGTCAGGAGCAAGTCAATGTGCATTCACCAAAAATCTACCTGCTTTAAACGCCTCATCTGTATACTGTAATATATATATATACATATATTTAGATATACTGCAGTAAAGTCAAGGCCAGGTCAGTGTGTGTGTGTGTGTGTGTGTGTGTGTGTGTTAAAGAGGATGAGAAAAATAGGGAGAGAGGGAAAAAGAAAGAACAAGAAAATGATGGATGTTCTCTGCGTAATCTCCTCTGGCCATCTGTGGCTGCGCATTTGGGTCAGCGGGAGTCCATGACAAGAAAATAAAGCAGGAGAGAAAGAAGAAAGGAGGAAGTTGAAGCGATTTATATCTCTCCCTGAGAGGAGCAGAAGAAAATTCTCGGAGTTTGGATGATCTACTTTCGTGAGGCTGGTTTAAAAAGAAAATAAAAAGCTTGAATGGATTTTCGTGCTGATTTTGAGATTTGGAATTGCTAATTATAGCTAAATATATAAATATATTCTGTCTAAAACCGTGACGCTGTAAATTAAATTTTCCTATAACAGCGTTAATAAACTCCTGATATTGACTTTTCTAATTATGCGTCATTGTTCCTACTGCTTTCAGTATTTTGAATTAATCATACTATTGATCACATTGATCAGTTATTGATCACCCATCTGTACACCGAGCTTATGGTTTATTAAATACATCAATCTAGTAACATGTTGCTCCTCCTTTGACCTTCAGAACAGCGTGAACTCGCCTGAGATGCTACAAGATACTGCATCTATTGGACAATGCCACAAATATGTGTCTTGCTGCAGACACTGAAGCAAAAAACCCCTCACCGATATGTTGCTGGAAGCATTCAGTGATGATATGCCTTGTGACATGGTGCTTTATCATGATGGACGTGTCCATCCGAGTGTAGACAGTAAGGGATGAACTCAGTCAGGAATGATGTTCAGATACGCTGTGCCGTTGAAACGGTCTTCGTTTCCTACACATAACGGTGCACCAATGTCCTGTAGGTTTACACCAAACAGGAAGCTCCATGGACTTCCATCAGCGTGATGCCAAAGGAACTTGGATTTGTGCAACCAGACCCCCAACTTTGTTTTGAAAAGTGCTGGGGACAGGATTTTAAAAAATGTTTTTAAAAAAAAATTAAAACCTTGCCTAATCAATGAGACACCAACGTTTTCAGTCGTCTTTATCAAACACATCTCATGGAAAAGATACGCTTCCATTTTAACCAGGGTTTAAATCCACACCGGCTTTTTAAACTGTAATCAGGGAATTATTGATGCTTTGGAAGTCTTTCAAAATGTAGTTGCTAAGGCTACATCACGTGCTTCATGTCTTTATTGGGAATCGTTAGAAGAAAAAAGAAAGTAAACCAAATAAGTGTCTTATTCTTAAGTTAAGACAATTGTGAGTAGACTGTATCATCATTTTATTATTTTAACCTTGACTTTAATGTTTCCGGCTTTTATTTATTTATTTATTTATTTGATCTTAAATTTCTTCGACAAACCCGGGATCCACGTAAACATCCAACATCTTTAACTCGTCTTTACACGGGAATCTTTCACAGGGCCGAATTCTAAATGGCTTCTTATTCATGATATATGTTCACTACATAGGGTATAACATAATGGTGTTGTAAACCCTACATAGTGCACTATATGTTAAATAGACCTACCATTTGAGATTCACTATTTTAGAGCCTGTTAGGAATTGTTCATTATTTACATGTAATACGAGTTTGAGAACACATGCTTTGGATATGAAAATAAAATATGTAGTATGTTTGCTTACACAATTTTCTCAGTTCTCTTTTGACCGGTCTGATCCACAAGCCATTTTCGTCCACAGGATCGCTAATCACCGCTAGTTTTTTTCTTTTTGCACCATTTTTGGTAAACCGTTGAAATGGCTGTGTGTTCAAATGCAGTTATGTTGAATGCAGTTCTGAAAATGAGGAAATAAACCCCAGTGTGTGAGTGAGTCCTCCTCTGTGGGGTGTACGGTGGGCTGTTTGCTTGAACAGTCTTTATTAACACTAACATTATTTTCATGCTGATTTGGAGTAAACAGTTCAGACATTTAGATTATTAGCACTTTATTTGTAATTAAGATGTGTGGAGTGAAATTTAGCTTCGCTCTCCGCAGGGTATCCGAGAACCCATCTGCTCAAAGTTAAACCAACACACAAAATGGGTGTATTAGACTCTCTCTTCCCCCAGCTACCTCTCTCTTTGGTAACTGTAGTGAACTGTGACCTTCTTACATTTTTAAACATGAAATTTCCTCAATTGTTCCTTCTTTCTTTCGCACTTTCACTCCCCCCCCCTCCCTTATTCTGTCCATTTCATTCATTGAATGATTGGGTAGGTGGATAGATAATAGATGGATGGATGATGGATGGATAAGCGATTACATGGATGAAATGAAGGGATAGATGGATGGAAGGGAGATTGGCAATTAGATGGATTGAATGAATGAATGGATAGATGGATGGGGATTGTAGGGTGAATTAAGGGGTGACGAAAATACAATTGGATAGGTGGGAGATTGTAGATTAGATGGATAATAGATGGATGGATGGTTGGATTGGAAATTAAATGGATGGATGTGGGATTGGAGGATGAATGGATGGATGAATTGAATATTGGATGGATAGATGGAGGGTGAATGGATGGACTGGAGATTGGATGGATAGATGGAGGGTGAATGGATAGATAAGAGATTAGATGGATAAATGGAAGCTGAATGGATGGATTGGAGATTGGATGGATAGATGGAGGGTGAATGGATTGATTGGAGATTGGATGAATAGATGGAGGGTGAATGAATGGATTAAAGATTGGATAGATAGATGGAGGGTGAATGGATGGATGCATTGGAGATTGGATGGATAGATGGAGGGTGAATGGATAGATTAGATTGGATGGATAAATGGAGGGTGAATGGATGCATTGGAGATTGGATGGATAAATAGAGGGTGAATGGATGGATTGGAGATTGGATGGATAGATGGAGGCTGAATAGATGAATGGATGGATTGGAGATTGGATGAATAGATGGAGGGTGAATGGATGGATGGATGAATTGGAAATTGGATAGATAGATGGAGGGTGAATAAATGGATGTATTGGAGATTGGATGGATAGATGGAGGCTGAATGGATGGATGGATTGGAGATTGGATGAATAGATGGAGGGTGAATGGATGGATGGATGGATTGGAGATTGGATGGATAGATGGAGGGTGAATGGATGGATGGATGGATGGATTGGAGATTGGATGAATAGATGGAGGGTGAATGGATGGATGGATGGATGGATTGGAGAATGGATGGATAGATACAATATATTGAGTAGTGTAGTGTACTCTGACCTTTATACACCATTTGTAACTGTTCATACAAGTTGATTGTGATACCATTGTCCTAACCTGTCTCTCTCTCTCTTTTTCTCACTCTCTTTTCTCACCTGTACAGGTATGCACACCGGTACAGGTAAAGCGCAGCCTCATTGTTCCGATCCCAGCCGTCCCTGCAATCCGTGTTTGGACGCCACGAAAGCCTGCAATCTGAACGACAACTGCAAGCGTCAGCGCTCCAACTACATAACCACGTGCACACGCAGTGAATGCAACAGGAAGCGCTGTCACAAAGCATTGCGTCACTTCCTGGAGCGTGTGGAGTCGCAGTACAGCTTCGGCCTGCTGTACTGCTCCTGCCGAGACAAAGCCTGTGCTGAGAGGAGACGCCAAACCATCGTCCCTAACTGTGCCTACGAGGACAAGGTCAAACCAAACTGCCTGCAGCTACGCAAGGTCTGTCGCCTTGACCCCCTCTGCAGGTAAACACACAATTGTGCGTGCGTGTGTGTGTGTGTGTGTGTGTGTGTGTGTGTGTGTGTAGAGTTGATGGAGGACTGGATGGAGAAGGGAAGGTGGGATAAAGTGAAAGATGGATGGATGAATGAAGAAATGGAAATATTTAGGAATTTACTTGAATAAATGGATGGGTGGCTTGGAGGATTAGATAGCAGATGGATGGATGAATGGATGGTTGGATTGATGGAGGATTAGACAGCGGATGGATGGCTGGATGAATGGATGGTTGGATGGATTGATGGAGGATTAGAGAGCAGATGGCTGGATGGATAGCTGGATGGATGGGTGGATTGATGGAGGATTAGAGAGCGGATGGTTGGATGGATGGTTGGATGGATGGGTAGATTGATGGAGGATTAGAGTGGATGGTTGGATGGATGGGTAGATTGATTGAGGATTAGAGTGGATGGTTGGATGGATGGTTAGATGGATGGGTAAATTGATGGAGGATTAGAGAGTGGATGGTTGGATGGATGGGTAGATTGATGGAGGATTAGAGAGTGGATGGATGGTTGGATGGATGGGTAAATTGATGGAGGATTAGAGAGTGGATGGTTGGATGGATGGGTAGATTGATGGAGGATTAGAGAGCGGATGGTTGGATGGATGGGTGGATTGATGGAGGATTAGAGAGCGGATGGTTGGATGGATGGATGGATGGGTGGATTGATGGAGGATTAGAGAGCGAATGGTTGGATGGATGGTTAGAGGCATAAAGACATATATGGATGATTAAATAGACAAAACCTGTGACCAAGAAGACAATATCAAACAAATTGGATGGAGGAACAGTTGCTTAGATGAAGAGAGAGCAAAAGATGGATGGACAGAAAGGTGATTGGTAATTATATGGATGTATATATGACCTGATGGAATGGATGGATGGTTGGATGAGGATATACAGATGGCTAAATGGACAAAACCTGTGTCAATGATGACCAAATGGATGGAAGGACAGATGTTTGGATGAAGGGAGGGAGGAGAAGATGCATGGATGGATAGATGATGGATGAATGGATGATTGATGGACATATGCATGTATTTATGGGTTATTGGATGGGTGAATGGTAGATGAATGGATGGATGGACAGACTGTATGGATGGCTAAATGGACAAAAAGGCTCAAGCACAATGGAAATGCAGAAAAAATTGCTATGAACAAGAAAGTTACATTTGATATGATATGGCTTTGTATGCAATTTATGTAACCAATTTATGCCTAAATGTAATTGTGTTTATAAGTATCTTAATGTTTTAATAGGTACAGCAGGTCAGTGTTATTTAAGAGTAATCTGTTGGAAACTCTACCTGCCAGATATTTTGCCAGTGTTTTTTTTAACAGGATCTTGTTTTAAGTGTGTCTTTTCAAGCTGTTGTCATGTATTGACACTGCCGTGAATGCCACAAGCTGTTGGATAAGTATGCTCTTTTTAGAAGGCTTCGATGCAGTGAAGAGTCGATTATCACTTTTTTTCCTGTGTGTGTGTTAACACCGAGCTCTTGACACGCACTCAGCCGTAATCAGCTCAATATCAGAGCAGCTGTCACCGCACAGAAAGTAGAGACATCATCCAGTCCCAACAAGGCTACACAGAGTCTGACAGCCAGCACACAAAACCCCGAGAACACGAGTGTAAAGCTTTTCCCTAAAAAACAAAACAAAACACAGAGGCTTACGGGAAATTACGGTCAGACACTGACGCTTATACACAACCCAATATCAGGAAAAAGCGAGTAGGAATTGTATTAAGTGAGAGTGATTGAGTTGTGTTTGATATGAATGAAGTGGTAATTAAAGCTGCAAACTTTAACCCTCCCCCCAGCCTAACCCCCAAAATAAATTAAAAATTAAAAAGAGAGAAAAATAAATAAAGAAAAACAAGTAAGAAAATATGTAAGTCAATTAAAAAAGTTAGAAAGTAAATATGAAAGACAAAGAATGTCCATAAGGCAATACATAAGAAACAAAGTAAAGTATGAAAAAAGTAAATAAGTAAGAAAAAGGAATAGAAAAATAAGTAAATAAGAAAGCAGAAAATAAGAAAGAAAGAAAGAAAAAAGGAAAAAATAAGTAAGAATATAAGTAAGAAACTAAAAATAAATTAAAATGAAAGACTATATCCTAAAGAAATAAGTAAATAATTAATAAAAAAGAAAGACAGAAAGAAGTCAATAAATAATGAAGTAAATAAGTAAGAAAATGGAAAGTAAGAAAAACTAAAAGAACAAAAATAGTTTAAAAAAGAAGAAAAAAGTAAGAAATAAAAAAGAAAGAAAAACCAAAGAAAGTAAATTCTAAAGAAAGAAGTAAATAAATAAGAAAAAAGAAAGAAAGAATGAAAACAGTAAGCAATTAAAAATGTAAAACAAAAATGAGTAAATACTAAAGAAAATAATAATAATTAAGAAAAAGTAAAGTAAAAAAGTAAAGAAAAAAGAAAGATAGAAAGAAAAGGAAAGAAAAAAGAAAGAAAGAAAGAAAACTGAAGAAGATGAGTAAGAAATAATGTAAGAAAGCTGTGGATCCATCAGTTCATCCTCATGCTTATGTAATTTATTTTTTTCAATAATCATGTTTGTGCATGCACATGATGATTCACCGTGATAAAGTTCTGAGCTGTTTCAAGTAAACATGGATAGAAAAACTGAATCACTCATTAAACCATCTCTGGCAGCTTCCCTTTGTTTTATGTGTTGGAGAGTAAACTCACTGCAGTATCTAACATTGTTAATGTTCAGAGTTGTTTTTAAAATAGCTGACAATCTGGCACGCCGTCAGTCTTCCATAAAGCTGCTGTTGACTTTATTTGCTGTGTAACATTTTAATATTAAGTTACAAACAACGGCGGTGATGTTTCGAGGCGCTATTAAACGTAACTGTAGCCTCTGAGAGTTTGTTTTTCTGCGGCTGTAATAAGTCAGCTGCCAAAAGTTGTGATTCTCTCTCGGGGCCTTTTACTTCAGTGTGTTTACTTTTCTCTTTTTGTGTTTTATAGCTGTTATTAGTTTTATTTTTGATGCAGTACAGATAGTTCTCGAGCACCCAGCGGCTCTAACTCCACTTTTGGGATGGCCGTATTGGAAATGAAGAATAAACGCGGAATGGTGCGCGTAGTGCTCTGTTCTCTGAGATACGCTTCTTTTTGATCATATCTCTTCAGTGAGATCACGATGGCTGACCTCGTCGATTAGAAAAAAGCTCAGCTACGTCTCTCTCAGTTTGGGAGTCTACAGCTCACTCGGCCAGTGTTATCTGTCTCTTCTGAAAAAACGAACCGAATCCGACAGTTTCTTATCGTTCAGTTCCGAGGCTGTGTGACTAAAAACAGTCCCCTACATCTGCTGTTGTGTGTGTGTGTGTGAGGGTTTTACAGATACACATCGGCTTTAAACATGGCACACCTGAAAGGAAGAAAGAAAGAAAGAAAGAAAGAAAGAAAGAAAGAAAGACAGAAAGAAAGAATCTTTGTGTAAAGAAAGCATTAAGAAAGTAAGTTCAAGAAGGTCTTTTAAAAGGTACTCAGGCTTGCATTCATCTACTGTTGTTTGGCTGGAGTATGTACACAAAGTGAGCAAGTAAGAAAGAAAGTACATAATTTAGTAAGAGTAAGAAGTAAGTAATATCTATCTAAGTAGGAGGAAAAGTAAGAGTAAGAAAGTTAGTAAGTAAAAACATGTGAAAAAAGTTTGTATGTAGGGAAGTAAGAAAGAAATAAAGAAAAAAGAATGAAAAGTTACGTTAGTATGAAAGAATGAACAAAAGCAAGAAAGTTGGTTAGAAAAAAAACAAGAATGTTAGTAAGTAAGAAAGAAAAAAAAAACATTGTCCTTATTCCAGCTCAGAACCCGTAGTAACACTTTATAATTACAGACCCTGTTGATGAAGGAAATGCCTAACATTTGAATTATTAATGAGTATTAAACCATGAAATAATGATTAACACTCATTAACGATTAGATACAGATTAAGTTGTAATGTATTAGAGTCTGTTATTATAAAGTGAATCATTTGATGTTATTTCTGTAAATCTCAGATGTGACTCAGACTGTGGGATGAGTTTAGGAGGAATATTTTCAGTCCATCATCATCAGAGGAACAGGAGGAGTTTCAGGAGTTTGAGGCGTTAAAGCCGATAGTTAAGTGAAGATTCGCTGCGTGTGTTCTATCCAAACATCGAACTCAGCTTCAGCTATTGATTCAGTCAGCCATGTTAGTCAGGAGACCTGATGCTCTGTCTGATAATCTGGAAATCTTTGTGTGTGTGTGTGTCTGTGTGAGGATAAAGGATTGTGGGATGTGACCATGATTAAACCCTTCAAAACGTCCATCCTGCAGCAAAACGACTAATTAACCGCCTGGCCGTGATGGAGGGCTTGGAGGGAAATAAAGACAGAGCATTACATCATCATTTATCACAGCGTAATACACAACGTTCCTCAGTCAATCCTTATTATTCAGAAATCCATTATTTAACAGTGAGACAGATCCAGTGCTGTAGCAGAAAATCCTGTTTGCTTCATTACAATGCCTTTTATTTCATTCAGACAGAAACACATGGAATGCTTAACACTTATTATTAAGACCTGATGTTGACTCGGTTAATATGTTCCTCTATAAGTGCTAGTGTTGGTTCCGGAGCTGACGCCTTATCTGATTTTGTTTCCAAGAACCGGTGACGCCAGGGGCTCAAGGACGACGCTCAAGCCACTCAAGTTATTTATATGATCGGCATTAAAATAAGACATGAACAGTGGTGTTGTTGGAAGGGCTGTTAGGAATTAATAATGAAAAAATAGCAAAGAACCTCACCGCTCCAGGGTCCGGGGTTCAATCCAGAGCTCAGGTTACTGTCTGTGCAGAGTTTGGCATGTTCTCCCCGTGTCTGTGTGGGTTTCCACAGGGTTCTCCGGGTTCTCCTGCCTCCCAAAAAACATGCCCATTGTTGGATTGGCTACTGCTATTGCCCCTAGGTGTGAATGTGTGTGTGAGTGTGTGCCTTGTGATGGACTGGCGTCCAATCCAGGGTGTGTTCCTGCCATCCTCACCAGGATAAAGAGCTTGCTGAAGTTAAAATCACAGCCATAAACAAAATCAACAAAATAACCATTTTACTGTAACTGATTCGTTACATGTGTTTCTTGTGTTCCTTACTCCTTATTTATTCTGCCTGCTCTTCGCAAAGTCTTGTGCTTCTTTCTCTCCAGTTTCTCTGTGCGTGTGCTTTCCTGGTCTTCTTTAGTTCCCAGTTCTTTGTTTAGCGCGTTTCCCGGTTTTGCCTGTTTCTATGGATTATAATCCCGGATTACATCCTGGGTTTAGATTAGTTTGCCTGGCAGAGCTCACTCATGGTAAAATGCATCGATCTGAAATTGGATCAATGCAACACATCTGAATTTTTGAGGCGCCTCGCTGTCGTGTGTGGTTTGTCTCTGGGATCTGAGAAGCCATCACTGGGTGATAGCAGAGAACAAAATCAATCTTAACTCAGGTAATCAAAGCCCTGGACTGAACTTTACAAGCTCTGAGATCATCACGGTGACTGTTCCGACCGAGAGAAAGAGTGAAAAGGACAAATAAGGAGAGATCAGGTAGAACGTAGGCTGGTTCTCGATATGCGTTCTTATGTACTTGCTTGACGTCGTCATTCTTTTGCCAGAGCTTGGTTACAATGCTGAAGTACAGAGAACGATTAAAATACCATTAATTATTAGCCACATTAGCCTCGTAGCTCCAGCACCAGACATGTCCTGGCTGATCGAGTACATTTGTAGAAAAAAAGAGGAAACTGTGGACATTTCATTTTTGGCCAAACTGTTCCTTTAAAGCCGACTCCAAGTGTTCTGATTGGCTATTACTTACAAGTCCTGAAAACATGAATCACAAAGCAGTCAGTCAAACTACAAATAATACAATTCTGATTACATTAAAACACTAATAATAATAATAATAATAATAATAATAGAGTAATGAGTAAGGATCACTTATTTACCTCAAAGAAATATACAGCGCTACAATGAGCTAAAAGTGATGGAGGGATGAAATAAAGAAAAAGAAGCAAGGATGGAAGAAAGAAGGGAAATAGAAATAAAGGAAAAAAGAAAAAAATATTCCACAAAATTGAGGGAGAGAAAGAGAAATAAAGACAGGAAAAAGAGAAAAAGGAGGAGAGAAAAAGAATGAGAAAAACAGAGTAAAAATGGAAAGGAAGAAAGAAAAGAAAGAATAAATTAAATGAAAGAAAGAAAGGGAGAAAGGATGTGAGGAAGGGAGAACGAGGAAAAAAGAAAACTAAGAGAGAAAGAAAGAAAGATAAAGAAAAAGAGAATGTGACAAAAGCAGTAAGAATTTAATATTGTTCTGTTGTCCTGTTTAGCGTGCATTGCCCTGTGTATTTATTGTTCTGTGTATTTATTGTTCTGTG
>JAOUQW010002721.1:0-12839 GCA_028565825.1 Olivaichthys viedmensis
CATTCTGTATCTGTGATGAAGTTGCTGTTCTCTCTCTCAGTGAATAAAGCTTTATGTATTGCTCTTCTGATGGTGTGGTCACTTTTGCTCTGCCTGATCGTGCTTTGGGTACAACTGATTCAGTTTCGGTAAAGCGTTTTAGAGTGCCATACAGTGGTCTCAGACTTTTGGACCCCACTGTATGTAATCTCATTTTTCAATAAACGATTTTGTAAAATAGCAGGTATAGTCCATATTTACATATGAGTTAAAAATGGAACTATATTATCATCTGCATAATATAGAGTGAAATAATAAACAATTTGCTGTACGCGTAACGTTAGAGCGTTCAGATACGCTGTGAAGTTTTGTTCATGTTTATAGATTACAGTAAGTCATACTGTGTCCTAAACCGCATCGGCGAGTCTGAGTGACATCACTGAAGAACCATGCTTTCACATGTTTTATGTATTAATACCTCTGTCTCAGCTCAAGAAGGGTGTGATACTCACTAGATGAGTTGAATCATTTGGATTGCTACTCTAATCAGCACCAAATATCCTCACTAACAGTAAACAGACTGAATGTGATTAGTTTCCAGTCTTAAATTCATTTGGAGTGAGATGTTTTCATTCTTTCACTCGAGCATGGCAGTTTTTCCATCATTGGTCTCTCAGTAGTAAGTGTGTATGTGCTTGTTTGTGTTAGTGTGCATGTGTGTGTGTGTGTGTGTGTAAGTGCGTGTTTGCTTGCTTGCGACACACAGGGTGAGAAAGCAAGAAGTGGACACAGCTTTTCTCTCTCTCTCTATCCATTTATAGGGAGTGTGTGCTCAGAATCGTGATTAACACGTTCCATGATGTGGAATGTTCAGAATGTCCTTAGTTTCAGCCTGTAGCTGAAACCACAGGCTGTAGCTTTCACTTCATCTTTAGATCAGTGTTGATTCAGTGCCCATGCCTTTTGTCCTACAAAATGATACACTGATTTCCTATCGCCTTTAGAAATTATTTTAATTTGTATTTAATGCTTTTTTAAGCTTTTAATGAAGTTAACACATGTGTACCTTAAAGTCTTGTATCCAATTGTACATCTTCTGTCACTTAGTAACTTTACAGACAGTATCTTGGCTTTTCTTTCACTGCAACAGTATACTCTTTATATTTTCTCCAACTTATATCCACTCCCTTTGTATTTTCTTCATGTTTTATTTACTCATATTTCTCTATTTTGTTGTTCTTTTGTTGTTTGTTAGGTTCTTTGTGTTTTCTCTGTTTTGTGCGTTCTAATTTTTAAGTCTATGTATAGGAAATTTACCTGAGCCTCATCACAAGTATTTCAGTGTACAAATGTCCTTGACATTACGTGCATTTGATATATAAAATAGCTTTGACGTTCATGTTATACCTATTGATCTTAAAAAATTTTTATATCTGTTTGTCATTTACTGTAAAGCATGTTGAGTGGCATGTATGATGTATGAAATGTATGAAACTATTATTATTTTGGTACAAAATTAACCTTCTTGTCTGGCTGCTTAATTGTCTGGCTGCTTAATGACGTACAGTATGTGAACGAAATGTTCATTTTGTTCTTTTAATGTTCCCACCTTGTTCATCTGCAGTATTTGTCCTTGTCATTCAGTTACGTTAAACTACAAATAAACTACAGTAAATGTGTAACAATGACTTTGGTATTTTCCTCTCCGTCTGCCTACATTCATCATGCACGCAGCAATTTTAGGATGCAGCACTAAATATACTTTTCTAGTCTTTTTTGTGTGTATGTCTACTTAAATTTTACTTCATAATTGTATTCTTAATATTTCAATGGTGTTTTTCATTGTTATTTTATTAAATGTTAGTCTACTGTATACTGTGTTGTTTCTTGAATTTATTTTTGGTATTTTTATTTTTGTATTGTATTTTATTTCACTTTCAGTTACCTTTTAAATAAGTAGAATATTTTGTGGTGCTGTTTTTTAATTGTGCTATGTAAAGCATTTTGCGCTACATTCCATGTATGACAGGTGAGTTACAAATTACATACTTATGAAAAGCCAAAAGGGCCAACATGTCTATTAAAAAAAAAAACATTAACTGTAAACATAAAATCTTACATAAATTGTGTACATGTTTAAAGTTCCTGATGTAAAACTGTCACGTGACGTTAAATGAATTTGAAGCCCCTGTCAACTTATTTTTCTTTTACTTACTATTAGCTATAGCTTCTGTGGTGAAGTTACTATTGACTGCAAAAGAACGCTGTCGACCCCCCATTTCCAAGGTTTCCCAACGTCTGTAACTATGAGAAATATTTACATGGTGTCTTTGCAGTCCAATACCGTTTTTAAGTAAAAGGTCATGTTAAAGAACACTACCATGATGCCCACATTACAATTATGAATACTTTTAATGGGGGGAATTGTGCAACATGCTTGTCTAAAATATGATGACAAGTGTTTAAAAATACATGTTGCATATTGCATTACCGGCACATTGTTAGTTTAATGCATCCTGAGTAAATATAACCTCATCATTAATATTTAGTGTAAAAGTTTTATAAGATGGCTGGAATGCCATTAGCAGTGTGCCCCCTGTTGTTGAAATGAAACCTATACCACTGGTTAAGGATATATATTACTTGAGTCTATACCCTTGGTAAATGCTTATTAAGTGACAGATCTATAGTATACATGAAACATAACATAAAATGATTGGTTATTATTATTTTTTTAAAATATATATAATATAATATAATAATATAATATATATATAATATATTATTATTATTAATTTTTTGGTCCCGCCCACAATTCTACTCTGACATAATCAAAAGATCAGAGGCCGTTTAGAGGCGGGGGGGAAAAGTCGCTGCACTTTAGTGAAAGATTATGTTAAAAGAATAATTTTGTCTTTTAAGTGATAAGCACTGACGAATCGTGCACAATCTGATCAAAGACACGAGCCAACAACATACAGGGGAAAGGTCAGTTTTGATTTCAGGTTGCCTTTAACGTGCATTACTCTGGCCTCTAGACATTTGTGGCTCTTTTGGCTTTTCATAGTGTTGAGGCGCGCTCGAGCGGCTGAGCTGGAATGCATTGACGTAAGCGGAGGCGCGCGCTGGTGCGCTGGTGCGCGCGAGCCGAGCCGAGCACTGCGGAGAGACACCGACCAGCTGAACAACATCTCAGCACACATCCCTCTCCTTTTACTCATTTCACCTGCACCTCCTCCCACGGCGAGACGTGCCGACAGAAAGAAAGCATTGCATGCGAACTGAAAAAGGAGGTGAAGACGTCGGTTAACGAACGTTTTTAGTCGTTTTGTTGTCAGAACTAAAGAGAGGAGGCGGATGCTCGGTGAACAGATAAACATCCTCCCGAATCGCTTCGTGTCGTCCCGGTAAGTTATTCAACACACACACAGCCTCGGCGTGCCTTTAATGCCGTTATTCTGTGTGTAAACACATCGGAATATTGGGTTCAATATGGCCGTGTGGCTGCTCCGTGTGAGCCTGTTCTCTGTCCTGTCCAGTGTGGATGTGCGCAGTTTGGGCTCTCAGTGCTGTGCTGCTGTGGGAAAGTGTGTGTGTGTGTGTGTGTGTGTGTGTGTGTGTGTGTGTGTGGATCAGGTACAGAAGTGTGTGTGTGTGTGTGTGTGTGTGTGTGGATCAGGTACAGAAGTGTGTGTGTGTGTGTGTGTGTGTGTGTGTGGATCAGGTACAGAAGTGTGTGTGTGTGTGTGGATCAGGTACAGAAGTGTGTGTGTGTGTGTGTGTGGATCAGGTACAGAAGTGTGTGTGTGTGTGTGTGTGTGTGTTTAAGTGCAACCTACGTGCAACATTTAAACCTGTACTGATATTCAATTCACTTTTAAAATGCTGTATTAACTCGTATCATGTTGAATTCACTTGCATAGTGTTGAATCAACTCTGTGTTGAAATAACTTTTAAAATGCTGTATTAACTCGTATCATGTTGAATTCACTTGCATAGTGTTGAATCAACTCTTAACCCTTGTTTTAACTCTTACAGCGTTGGATTATCACCTATACATTTACTTTGACTTATAGAAACACTGTGTTAATTCAACACTGTGAATGCTATTCGACTCTGCGGGTGTAGATATTCAACACCACGGGGGCGTCAACTCAGTGAAGCTAATTCAAAAAGAATTTATTTATAGATCATAATTTAAGGCTGTTCATCCAGCATTGTATGTGTCAACTCATCACTGTATCTGTCAATTCAACACTATAGGTGTTCATGCAAACCGGAAGGGTTAGTCCAACACTAAAAGCTAATTTAAGGTGCACAGAGTAAAATTCCGAGTGTTAAATGAACACCTATAGTGTTGAATTTACACTTGTGTTCATTTAGCTCCAGATGAACTTATACAAACACTATTGGTGTTAATTCTACACTGGAGATTTTTGCCGTGCGGGTGTTAATTCAACACTGAAAAACATTCAGTGCTGTAGCTTAAGTCTTTAAGTTCCTAATTCAACACTGTACACAGGTTGATTCAGCATTATAAGTGTTTATTGTTAATTTAACAGTTTAACATTTAATTCAACACAATGATGTTGTGGACACCCCAAAATGTCGTCACAGCCTTGGTAGGTTTGTGCTCCTGATGTGAACTCTGTCCCATTCAGACAGCAGAAGAAGGGCAGCTAGCTTATTTGGGACAAATGTGAAGACAACGTTGCACGTGTCCTTCTCGGTGAAAGCAATCCCATAATTCTGTTCACCAGAGGAGAGTTAAAGGTTGAAAAACATGGTGGACCGAAATGGTGTTATGACTGAGGAATACTATTTTAGTAATGTGGTAATTTTTTTATACAATCTCATGATAATACAGTAAACCGAGAAAATATCAATACATGCCTATAAGTAGGTAGGTATATAACATAGTAGGTAAGTATATAACATATTTTGTAGATTATTGTGAGTGTTGTGAGGTGTATGTGATTATTTGGTGTTTGTCACTGTAGGTGTTACTTCAACACTAAGGACTTTAAGTATAGACGGCTGTAGGGACGGCTGTATGGACGACTGTAGGGACCGCTGTAGATTCGGCTGTAGGGACGGCTGTAGGGGAGACTGTAGGGCCGGCTGTAGGGATAGCTTTAGGGGAGACTAGGGACGGCTTTAGGGGAAGCTGTAGGGATGAATGTAGGGATGGCTGTATGAATGGCTTCAGGGGAAACTGTAGGGATGACTGTAGGGATGGCATTAGGGGAGACTGTAGAGATGACTGTAGGGACGACTGTAAGGATGGCTGTAGGGACGGCTTTAGGGGAAACTAGGGACGACTGTAGAGACGGCTTTAGGGACGGCTTTAGGGGAAGCTGTAGGGATGAATGTAGGAAAGGCTGTATGGATGGCTTTAGGGGAAACTGTAGGGACGGCTGTAGGGACGACTGTAGGGATGGCTGTAGGGATGACTGTAGGGACAGCTGTAGAGAGGGAGAGATAGCGATGATGGAGACGAGTGTTGAGATGCACATAGGCAGTGTGTGCTGCAGCTGCATCTGAGCAGCGTGCACCGTATCCCCACACTCAGCATCTCTGTATGTGTGTCTGTTTATAACAGCATCAGTCAAGGAGTGTGTGTCGATGTTTGGAGCATAATTCTGCAACTACAGTCCTTGAACTGTGTGTGTGTGTGTGTGTGTGTGTGACTGTGCAGTACGGGACGCAGCGTCCTGACACACATCCGCTCTGTCACACGAGAGGCCCAATTGAGCTGCTGAGAGCAGCATGCTGCAGTGTGTATGTGTATGTGTATGTGTGTGTGTGTGTGTGTGTGTGTGTGTGTGTGTGTGTGTGAGAGGAGAGCTCTTACTGCATTTTCATCACACAGCACTGGAGATGCTGAGAGACTAAAATATCAGAGCGAGAGAAAGAGAAGACAGAAAAGAGAGTGAAGAAAAGAAAAGCGGTCCACAGGGTTCTGAATGCATCATTGTAGGTATAAACAATTGATGTCTAAAACTGCACACTGCACACTACATAGTGCACTATTTTGAGAGGTGTGCCATTTTGTAGCTATGCCCAAAAGCATAGTGGAGAATATCCAGTACACTCATGAAATCCCACAATGGGTTTGGGGTTAGTGTCCAAAGGATTTACCTTTAGCTGGTACCCATCATGCACTTTGATGTTTGTAGGGAATAGGGAGTAGGGCACCATTTCGGACGCAGGGAATGTCTTCAGCCTACTGAGTGGTTTATCCTATGAACATAGCAAAAGTTTCTGATGAGTGTTAAAAAAAACACGTACATATCACAAAAAGCAAACTGAAGTCAGCGTGTGGATAAAGAGACGTGATGAAGGGGGATGGAAACAGATTGGAATAAATTATGCATAGATATACATTTTAGAGTAGTTGATGAAGTCATTCTATACGATTTGGACATGGACGCCACACCCCCTCTCCATGTGGTAAAATGAACGGCTGTCTATGGGTGTAATGTAAACATATTCCCAAACAATACAGACAGAACGAAAAAGTGTTTTCCTGCAGCAACACCCAATTGAAGCGCGGTGGCCAGATATTTCATGTGCAAGTGTCTGTGCAGAAGTTATTTAATTGCTTTAAAAGTTACACGAGTCACTGACGTTAGCTTGTGCATGTATTGTCTAGACTGGAATCAGTAGCTACGTTAGCTACCTGGTTTTCTCTGCAAACATTAGCTAGCTATGTTAGCTTGCTAGACTATTATCCAATCCAGTTAAGCAAATATGTTTTCATATTGAAAAAAAAAGTCACTGTTGTAGCCAGACCGAATTCACAGTGATTTAATTTTTGGACTTGAATTTTTAATTTTTGGATTTTTTAAAATTTATTTACATTTTTGAAAGACAAAATGCATTAAATTAAGACTAGACGTTCTCTGCAGAAAAAGACTCTTCAATTCTGTCACGTATCTTAAAGGATAAGACCTTTAAAAATCAGAAAAAAAATCAATACAAGGCTGTGGGCAACACTTAAGCCTGATTTATGCTTCCATCCGTACAGGCTTCAGACGCCTTTGGAGCATCGGAAAGGCACTTCGGATGGGGCGGAGCTTGGCGATTCAGCCCGCCCACATCCGCAGTGATTGGCCAGTAGAGACTTTTCTCTTTCAAGTCAGCGCAGTGGAGCTGTTTCTTATGGAATCAGTGTTTAAGGACTTAAATTAACTTGTAACTTAACCGCTAACTACGTTTTAAAATTAGGTTGCCCAATCATTTCTAAATCTTGAGTTGGAGTGTCGGAGAGCGTTCCACTGTAATAAAGCTCTGAGTAAAATTCAAAAGCCTCAAATCACACCTTTTAAATAAATGTTTAGACGACGTGATTCTGTATAATCTTCCTCCGATGAGGCCACTGCACAAACGGCAATATCCTCATCTTAGCCGAAGCGCCGCCATTTCATTTACAACAATAAAACGTGTGCTTTTCTCGTATCACACCTTGCTGTTTACTACCCGCCGCCCTCTTGTTTAATGGACAGCTAAGATCCTCCTACTGTTCTGAAAGGCGCCCTTTGTCGCCTATCAAGGGCCATCCAAGCATTGAGCTGAGCAATAAGGGCTCAAGGGTCCAACAGTGGCTCTCAGGCGGTGCTGGGATTTGAACTCACAACCTTATTGTCATTAGCAAAGAAACTTAGTAGCTTAAGCCGGTTAACCACATTGAAACTTTATATCCTTCTCCAATCGGATCGACTCGGCTGTGTGGGATTTTATAACCTTAAAAATGTGAGTGCTAAAAATCACGTTGATGGCAATCCTTTTCCCCCATCGTTGTTGCCATCTTAGTACTTTTTCATCATTTGTGCCGATTAAGCACAGAAAATATCAACATGCTCGCACAACCTTGCTTACGCTGGAACAAGAAACAGTTTAAATGTGGTAGGGAATTAAATCTTTTTACACTTGAAGACCTCCACCCACAAAAAATGATCAAAATGTGAAAACGTTCTGTTCAAAGGATAAATAAATAGTTCAAAACTATTGATCAGGCATAAAGCCAGGTTATTAAGTTAAATAAAATCCACGTGAGTGATGTTCACATTTCCTAATACAATTTTTATCACCTGCTTGTGTGTTTTTAAATGGCCGCTTAATACCGTAATGCTGTGAAACTGGGATATTTTTTGCCAAGATTATCATACCGTGAAAATGTCTAACTGTAACACCACTAGTAGCAGTGTGAGGTAAAGTGTGTTTTGTGTTTGACACATAAATATGTGATTATTTATTAATAGGTCAGTCTGAGCTTTTTTTGCTTATCTGTTTACACAGGTCTTAGATATCATAGACTCTTAAAAAGAGGAAGGGGTTATGCGTGTGTGTGTGTGTGCATGTGTGTGTGTGCACACTGCTGTTAGCTCCCCTGTCACCACACTGACCTCATCATCATCAATACTTTATGATGGGAACAGCAACGATGAGATCATACCTGCGGAGGAAACCCCACTCTTCTCCCCTCTCTTTCTCTCTATTCCTCTTCTCTTTCTCATTCCCTTGGTCTCACTCTGTCTGTCTCTCAATCCTTCTTTTTCTCTCTCTCTCTCTCCCTCTCTCTTTCTATCCTTCTGTTCCTCTCTTTCTTTTTGTCTACCTCTATTCCTCCTTCTCTATATGCCAGTCTCTGTCCTCCCCTATTCGTCGTTCACACACTTTGCTCTTTCTCTCTCTCTCTCTCTCTCTCTCTCGCTCACTCTCTTCTCTCAGTGAGTGAGACAGTGTGAGTCATCCTCTCACACTTCTCCCCTGATGCCGCCTGTCACACTGAACCTCCTGACAGCCTGTGTGTCCTTTTTTGTGTATTTGTGTTCATGTTTGCATTAGTTCATATGTCGCTGTGTTTCTTAATACACGTGTCTTAGTGTGTGTGTGTGTGTGTGTGCACAACCGCTTTTTTTATTTACATATATGTGTGTGCATGTGCAACCTTGTGCATGGTGTTATTTGTATGTGCTTGTGTGTGTGTGTGTGTGTATGTAAAATAGCTGCTGCAGAGCGGCCATGTTGTGTTCTGACTCCTTAATGTGCTGCCTAGCGCTGTTCTTGTAAAGGAGAACTACAACGGGTGGAGGACGTGTGTGTGTTTGTGAGTGACGTAGTGTTTCATTTTGTAATATTTTGTGTGTGTGTGTGTCTGTATGCCTGAATGGATGTGTATGCATGTGTGAGTACCTGTGTTTGTATGTGTTTATGTGTGTGTGTGTGGTGTGTGTGTGTGTGTGTTATCAGTAGGATGCAGTGTGTGCTCTAAGTAGGAAACAGTCTGAGTGTCAGACACTGTGGAAGGGAAAGCCCTATCCTTCCTCTGGACTTACACACACATACTCACACACACTTCCATGCATACATATCCATACAGGCATACAGGAATACACACACACATTCTCTCTCCCATATTTTCTTGCTCACACTATTTCTATATCTGTTTCATTTACTACTTTCTCTATTTCTCTCCTCTCTTTCTTTCTTTCTTTCTTTCTTTCTTTCTGCAAATTATAACTACCAATCTTTGGCATTTTTTTTGTTTTGTGATTAAAAATAGCCCAAAAGTTCTTCATCAGCTGTGCAAGCGAAGTGCTTCAATTTTTACTACCTCGACAGAGTACACTGCAGTATATATATAGGGTTTCACCTTCTCCAGCTTCAGAAGCACTTTGCTTGCACAGCTGATGAAGGACTTTTGTTCGAAACGTCCTGTTTCCCTGGAAACCTTGCGTACTTATATATAAGTGTCAGTGTATAGGTGCACTTACTGACTGTAGCCCAGTTGTTGCTACACACAGTTTGTCGGCCCCCTCTACCCCATCCTTCAATGGAAAGGGACCACCATGGGACCACGGCTGAGTAGATATTATTTGGGTGGTGGACCATTCACAGCACAGCAGTGGCATTCACATGGCTCTTGCTTTCTGTACCTCCTGCTGTCCACCTATAGTAAATGAGAATCAAAATACTGAACTCCCACTGAGTAACAGAGACAGCAAGGGCCTAAACCTGAAGGTGGGACAGTCATTTTGTGTAGCTGTGAAGTTATGATTTGACAGTGGAATGAATTCTGCATTTATCTTGGCGCCCACTGAAATCTGTTTAATTTCATTTGAATTTTTCCCTTTTTCTGATATATTTTTATATAATTTGTGTTTGTCTGCGTGTGTATAGGAAGGTAAATATACGACTGAAAAATGTGTGTAGTCCCAAACACAAAGTGTGTAGTCCCAGTAGTGATCAAGTGCATTACTCCACAACATGGCATCAGTCTCCCTCTACCCTGCATAGACTCAGTCTACTACTCATTAACTATTCTGCACCCTCCATTAACACACACACACACACACACACACACACACACACACACACACACTAATTATGATATCTTGTTACACATATTGATCAGCACCATCTGGTTTGCGCTTGTGTCATATGACTCCTCAGCCAATACGCACAGAAACACTCCTCCTCTCCGTTCCTCTGTTCCTTTCCTTTCCTTTCGTTTTCTTTTCCTGCCCTGCCCTGCCTGTCCCTGTCTGTTCAACTTCTTTCCTTTCTTTGCCTTTCCTTTCCTGTCCTGTCCTGTCTTGTCGGAATATGCATGAATATTTCTGACTCTATATTGCCAAAAAATAATATTTTACCCGTTTTTTTTGCCTAAGCCTCTGTTTGACTGGTAACATCAATAGCCTAATGTTATGTGTTTCTGGTGTCATTTCCCTCTTTTATATCAGGCATAAATTAGGTTATTAAATATAACTGATATAAAAAACTTTAAGAAGGAAGAAATTCTGATGACCAATAATATCAGCTGCCGAAAAAAATAGTCAGACACCAATAGTTTTAGTTAAACAAGACTGATATGAATCACTTTTAAATAACCTTATAATTTAACAATTTACTTAAATAGCACAGAGGATTTTTAGCACCTAGAATAAGACTATAGGGGCAGCACCACTACTGTTTTGGGCTTTTACCTCATTGCACATGCATTTATGGGAGCTTCCACCTCAAAGTGCAAAATACTGGGAATTATTGTAATGAACCGCCCATTCCTATTTATGAAGGTTGATAGTAATGACTGGCTTTTCACCAGGGCTGCACGATATGGAAAAAAAATACGATATGCGACAACGTTGTTGTATATGGCGATGACAGGAGATGCAATAAATTAAAACTAAAGTATTTTTAATGTGAAATCATTTGAATGTGCAACAAAGTACAGAACCTTTTTTAATGACTAAATGAGATTTCTAGCATTTGTTCAAACGTTACTTTCATTAGGCCTACAACTCAACATCTACCATCTTTATTATGCAGGATTTTTTTTAAAGCCATGCAAACACGCAGTTAGGCCAACTCCCAAATGGCTTCCTGTTCACTACTTATGCTTTCTACATAGGGTATAACATAATGGCATTGTATATGACAGCTAGAAAAATCATTTGGGATTCAACGACGAAAAAAAAAAAAATACGTGGAGGAAGAACAGAGCCGAATGTAACGCGGTGAAAGGTGAAAGTACATTTTTGTCTTTACGTATTTACTGAGTAAGATTAAAAATGGTCCCATTTATATGTAGAGTGTATTTAAAATGTTACATATGCCACAATTGCTTTTCACGTTTTATACAAAACCTGGGACTGAGATAGCTGTCTCGCTTAAAAATATTACCAGAGTAGAAATGTGCCTCCGCTTTTTCGGTACCAATTTCTCCCCACTTACGAGAATGTTCGCTCCCCGCTGTTTATTCGGCACCTGACCAAGCAGCACTTATCTATTTTCAGTCTAATAGCTAACTATAGTGTGTTTGACTGTTTGTGTGTGTGTGTGTGTGTGTGTGTTCCCTCTGTAGCTCTCTGCGTCTCCGGGGTCTTACTTTAATGACGTCACCCGCTCGCACACACACAAGCCTACAGCGTGAGAGTCACTCCGGTGCTGTGCATGGGTAATGAAGTTTGTGCGGCGCTATTATTTCCAACTTTTAAGCCGTTTTGTTATCACAGCCCTTCACTAATGTCGCGATAAAGATAGAAATATGATTAATTGTGCAAGCCCTACTTTTCACTCGTGAGAATCTAGTGTTATTTTTTGGCACAAGCATGGCTAAAATATTGACGCCTACAGAGGCAGCGTGTTCAAAACAGAAGAGTCTTTATTAATTTTATTTATTTATTTTCAATGACCAATGAAACAATTTGGGAGGAATAACAATTTATTGGAAGGAATCAAAAATTATTTGTAGTCCCAAACCAAAAGGAGCTTTTGAACAACCTTCACTTTATGGCCTTGGTTGTTTTTTTTTGTGTGTGGCGGCCTCAGTTACAGGAATTACAGCCAGCCTTCTACAACGAGTTTAAAACCACAGTTCCCAAATGGCCAAGATGTGCTTAATGAAATTAAACATGGATTTTTCAGCATTGTTAGACACAACTCGTATTCTGTTAATCCCACCAGTCGAAAATGAACATGTGTTTCGAAATAGTGCTTCCTAAACGTTCAGGTTAAGAAGCACTCAGGTTAAGGGTTAATTAGGCAAGGTGTGTCTATGTACATTTAGCATGCATGTTCTTGGTAGATCATTACAAGCGTACTGTTCCCTATATCATGATGTAAAACTGTGGTGTTGGATTGGGCGTAGAGCTGCACGATTTTCACAGCATTCATAATTGCCGATTAGAAACCAAAGGAACCAAATACAAAAACAGAAACTGAAGCAGGAAGGGCAAAACACAAAACAATTTTAATTTGCTTTTTAAAGGGTCAAAGAAGTCTGAGAGCACATTGAAAATCCAGCACCATGTTTCACTGTTGTTTTGATCCACTGTGGTATCAATCTCTCTTCT
>JAOUQW010002794.1:0-12836 GCA_028565825.1 Olivaichthys viedmensis
TTTTGCCCACATTCCATATATGATAAAAAGTAAAAAACGCAAAAAGTGGAGATACATGTTTTTCATTGGACAGTGACAATATGCATGTGGCTGTGCAAGCAGTGATTCAACTGAGCATCCTGTTTCTCTGAAAGCTTTGTGTACTACACTGCAATCTTACAACCTCCACACACACACACACAAGCAATCAGTCATTTCTAAAGTTTCAAAGATATTTTACAACCAAGTCATTTTGACAACAATAAAAAATGTTTATTGACATCTAGTCAATAAACCAGGCAGTCTCTTATATTGACCAGCTTTTCTCCTAATTTAGCACACTTGATTCAAATAGGTCTGTGTCAAATAGGCTGTCATTAAAGCAAATTAAAAAGAATTTATTATATATACTATTTGGGGGGGGTCATCTACATCCAGAATATACTCAATATAGTCAATAGAATCATAACATTTTATATTAACATTTTATCATAACATGTTGAACGTTTGGATAATAGAAGACGCAGAGCACATATTTTCCTCGCATAAACATAAAACATTCACTCACCAATATCACTGAATCAGTGGGAGCCCTGGGCCTGTTTCCCTGCAAAAACAAAATGGTCCCATCAGGGAGGTAATGGGAGACACCTGAAGAGTGTTCTTTCTGTCCAGTTTACTCTGCAATTTAGGGCGGGGCAGGGCCGTATCTACCATTGAGGTCATGACCTCTATTTTTGGAGAGTGAAAAAAATATATATATATATTATTAATAATAATAATAATAACAAAACCAGGCAGTGGTTTGACTTTAAACAATAATGTTAGTGCATACAAAAGGCTCTGCATAGCCTTCAAAGCAAATTAAGTTATCGCGATTGTTAAAGAGCCTACGTTCCTTGTGCCTTGGTCAGAGGGAGGCACTTAGCTCAATCATCTAACGTTAGCTTGGACACGCACTCACGGTGACAGGAGACCGCAGGAGACTCGGTGCGAGAGAAACAGGAAATAAGTTATAACTTATGGCTCAACAGGCAGGTTCATTTTAATTTACATAACTTGCAACGTAATGTTGGTTAGCTAGAGGTGTGCTTGTATACATTTAGTGTAGTCTATTCTAGTCAGTGATCAGCGCTCGACATCAACTGACGTTGTCCAGGGAAACCAGTTTTGAGGCTATGGCAACCGTTCCGTTTTGAGGGGTTTGGCTATCTTAGCAACTCCTTTGATATGTACGAGAGATTAAACATTTTACTACGCACGGGTCAGGTTAGCTACCTTTCAAGCACTTCACTAGCTAGATAAGGTTAGCTTTACGTACCGTCCAGTGTTCATTACATTTATTATTTGTATGCTCCAGGTGGCCCACGGCCTCTAAACAAATAGACTAGAGATTTAATCAGAGTTCTAATCATATTTATAACTGGATTATGGCACACTGGAGCAATATTACAATACCAAAAATCTTTTATTTTTATTTTTATTTAATTTATTTATTTTTAAATGCTCAGATTTGTATATTACAGTAAAAAAAAAAATCACTCGCTTCCGTAACGTCCGTATATCTGGAGGATTATAAACTCTGTCCACTAGGGGGCAGGTCAGAGCCGAAATATCGCCCAGCCTCAGTCTCTCCCAAAACCCCAGCTAATGTTTGAAACATGTTAAATATGCCCTGTCCACTCGCCGTCCCCACAGTTCTAGTTTGGCTTTAAATGCAGATACTTTATCTGCCAACTTAAGGACAGTTCTCCCTTGAAGTGACAAATTGAGTTCATTGAGCAGGTTGATGATGTCACACAGGTAAGCGAGTTTTGCAATCCATTCCTGGTCACTTCGCAGTGTGTGTGATCAGAAGTCCGGTGATTGCGAACGAGGGTATGTGTCTTGGGAATTGGAGTCCGTGTTCTGTATTGAAACGTGAGGATTGAGATGCTGAGGATTCGGGGAAACGGAGTTCATGTGCTCTGGGAGATGTCACAGTTGCTCATTGCAAAAAATATGAAAGAATTTGCCACGTATACTTAATATGAACAATCTCATACATTTTTATTTATTTTAAAAAAGTAAAAAGACACATTAACATTTATATTAAGGCTAACTTGGAGGTTTTTTTTACCCCCATTTCATTGTGAACTTAGAAGCTTGTAGGTTTTATTTTACCTAGATTTGCAGGCTCCATAGGTACATTTTTAAAAATTGAATACCTCTTTGTTTCCCATGGTTCAATGTATTAAAAATCCTGAAAATTATAAATAATACTGCATTATGATTGATCCGTGTTCTTCTATAGAATATTTTACTCTTATTTATTTTTATGTGCAAAGAGTCAACAATCTGAATGAGATCAAACTTCTTCAACTCAATAGTTGCTGTCCTTAAGGGATACATTCCTCATGTAAGTTGCTTTGGAAAATGAAATACCGTCAAATACCGTAGTACTGTCAATAATGTAAAAAATCTGGTAATATTGTCCGCGCGCGGCTGTGCGCGGGACATAGCGTGGCGCTAGTGTTTATGTTTAGTTGTCCTTGTCACGTGAGTTCTATTAAATGTCCCCGGCTGTTCCTCGTTCGTCTCCCCTTGATTACTAAGTGTTTAAATACCCACTTGTTTCCGTCCTGTATTGTCTCTCGATGTTTGTGTGTTGATCACGCCTGTCGCGCCGTGTGTTCTGTTTGTTTAACCCGATCTTTGTTTCTATAATAAATATGTTTAAAAGTTCAAAGAGAAGCCTCGCGCTTGTGTCCTCACACCCGCGCAAACATACCGTGACAGTTTCTGTGACATGATGCATGAGGGACTGAGGGAAAATTAAACCATATTAGCATTACACCCATGCATCCAGAATCTTTAAAAACCTCACATTAGAGTTCTTCTCCCGACCCGAGCAGGTGGGACTATAATGTTGTTCTTGCTAATCTGGTGTCCTAGTGACCATGAGGAGGTGCTTTTAAATTAAAATTGCAGCGATGTGAGATAATCTAACACAGACATGTTCATTTCACACAGCAAGAGAATCAATAACGCTGTAGCTGTACCTCGATTGTCGATCACTTCACTCGCTAATCCGCCTACAACGTTCAAAAACCATAGCAATAAAATGAGTTCAAAATATCCAATATATCTTATCTTCATTTCAGTTATTAACAATGTGAACTATAGTAGGGATTTTTTTTTAATTATAATAATAATAAATAAAACTAATTCAATCTCTTTATGATGATGAAGATAGGACATTTATAATGTAAAAATGATGTGAGGAAATATAAAGCTTTTAGGTTTTACCTCTTAAACCAATAAATCTCATTTTCCCCCAGAGATTATTTAAGGTTCAGCACTGACAGAAGACATATATATATATATATATTTCATAAAACATGACCAGATGTAAATATAAAATAATATACATGAATAAATGTTGTCAATCAAGTAAAATCAAATATACATCAATGTATATATGTATGTTTTATTGGAAATGTTTTAGTAAAAGTGCTAAAATCCAGGCTAAAAATAATACGAAGAGGCCTATCTAAACAGAAATTTGATATTGGAATAGGTTATTTTCCCATTTAGCTAGAAACTGTTTAGCAAAAGTACTAAAATGGGAAAATGCTAATAAGCTGGCTAATTTCAATGAAAATGGAAATCAGATATTGATGAATTTAGTGAGTTGAATTATATTGGATTTACATTTAAACACTCAGTTTAATCTCTTGAAGCATTCTTGCTAACACAAGTGGTGCCAAAATGCTAATAAGTTAGCTAAAGGTTACACACACTTACACACATTTACACACACACACACACACACACACACTTACACACGCTCACACACACACACACACAATCACACAGATATATATACACACACACACAATCACACTTACACACTTACACCAACACACACAGACACAATCAGTAGAAATCAGATTACAAGATTGTGAAGCTTGTGGCCAGCTAATTGTCCAAAAGATATCAGATGCTCCATGGGTCATGGATGGCGCGTCTGAGGCTGAGACTTAAAAAGCGTTACCAAAAAAGCATTAAATAAATGGAGATAGATGTACAGTACCATGACAAATAGAATTGATTAAGATTGTTAAGCATGAGAACCGAATTGCATTTGCAAAAACAGTTCCAAGTACCTTTATTGCTTATAAAAAGAGGGTCAAAACCACATGTATAACCTATAAAATACCATAAGAGCCTCCAGCATGGTCCTCTGTTTGTGTCTGATCCCTCTGCATGCCTATTAGAACAGGTGACCTCATTTACCAGCATACATAAACTATTTACTAAGGCTTGATCATGGCCAAAGACAATGGGGTGTGTATTACACAATAATATGTTTAAAGACAATAAACAAACCTACTGCACTGTATTGGTGCACTAATGGAAGCATCCACATTATCATGGTCAGTCTCATTCTCAGGTTCACTTCCATCACTGCCATCAGTGTTGATTTCATCTTAAAAAGAGAAGCAAAACTCAATTCTACAACATGTTTCACTTGTATTTCAAAAAGTACCATGAGGTGCATAATAACATTTAAGTAAAGGTTTTCACCAATTCATCATGATGGACTAATATGAGCCTAATTCTACACACTTGGGACACATTAACATCTTGCATTTGGAGCTCTTCAACATGGATATAAACAATCTACAGAAGAGATGGATACCATCAAGTTCAATGTCATCAAGTGATTTGCCTTGAAGATCAGGGAAACACCCTTTTTCCATGGCCAGCAGAAGTTTTGATATTTTAGCCAGCTGAGTTGTCGCTTCTGGGAGCCTGTAGTACTCACGATGTACACGAATGTCGTGTCCCAAGAAGTCTGCAATTTGATCCAATTAATTGTTTTTTAGATTAAGAATTTGCAAGAAAGTGGCCATATGTTTACGCAAATGTGTTGACCTAAGATGTTCTGGATTTTGAGCACCACACCGAGTTGCATAAAGCCTCAGGCAGTCCTGGCCTCTGTAATGACTCTGGCAGTTGGGTCTGGCAAACAAGAAACAGTTGGCATCCGGGACCCCACATTCCTTTCTTTTACTGACCAAAAGTGTCAGTGCATCCACTATGTTTGGTGTGTGAAGGACAGCGACCTTTCGCCCTCTTTTACCCCTGATCTCAATTCTGCTGAAGTGGCTGCAAAGTTTCTGTTCAAATTTGGAACATCTTCATGAAGAAAAACTATTATTCTTGCCAGGGTGGTTTTAGTAAGCTCTGCATAACTTTGTGGTGATGGCGTCTTCTTCAGGTTTTCAGATACTGCATCTGCAGTGGTCTCAAGGTGTTTGTGAAGAAGCTGAACATCATGAGTGAAAGGCAGTGTTAATGGCTTTTTAAACTTTGCTTCACTCAGTGTGCTTAAAGCAGTGTGCGAGATGAGCTCCGACCACTTGTTGGTATACAGCTTTTTGAATGTCTCAGTTGATTTGATTAGCTGTTCATCTTCTGCCATTAGAGCCCTACAATGTATGATCTGACGCACCTTTTGTAATGTGTGCCCCAATTTTAATGCTAGGCTTGGCCTTTGGTAGCAGTTAATTTCTTCGTCATAGCCGTACACGGTTTTGACAGCTTGAACAACTTTTGAAAAGTTGGCAGGTTTTACAACTTCCTCAAGGCTGTGTATGGAAGACTCAGTTAACACAAATCTCCCAATTTCACGAAGCTTCTGATGAATATATTCATATTTGGGAGGGTCATTTCCATGTTTGTTGAAGAAAGACTGTGCTAGTTGAAGAATGCAAAAGTCATTGCGTACTACAGAGGCAACGTCATCTTGCTTCATTGCACTCAGGAGCTTCCAAACCCCTTGGGATATCTGGTGTGAGAACGTAGACTCTGCCACAGCTGCCAAACCCAAAACCCTGGTCCTACCTTGCTGTTTGTTTACTACTCCTGGCTTTGAGAAACATCTTCTTACATGTCACCATAGGTCTTTACGGACAAACATCCCTCTGCAGTACATGCAGTGTACAAACTCTTTGGAATCACAAGCTCTGGTTGTCACGAACACACCGGCAGTCCAGAACCACAGCTCCCAGAATCAGAGTTCAGAGAGGGCATTTCCACGTTCAAGTTCCCTGAGCTTCTGATCAGCGACACCTGTTATCAATTGCGCAATCACACACACACACACACCTGTCGGCAATCTAATCTCCTCTTCAAATACCCACCGAAAACACTCCTCTGTGCTCAGTATTGCCTGTGATGTTTCTCAGCGTACCAAGCGTTTCTCGGACTGATCTCTCGTTGATGAACTTGGAACGGATTACTCAAGTTATGCCTCCGGATTTGCCTTTGATATTCTGTCTGCCGATTGCCCGACCTAAAGCCCGTCCCCAGACCACGATCTCGCCTAACCCTCTCATCCTCGCAAGCTCCTGCCTTCTCCGCACAAGCCCACACCTGCATCTGCCCCGTCAGAAGCCTGACACAGTCGGTATTTGGCTGACAGCGACCTTTGTAACTATAAACGGATAAAAAGTAAGACGTGTCTTTAATAAATAAAAATGTGTAATCGTTGACAAACCGCTGTGGTATAAGCGGAATAAAACACTTGGGGGATGTGCCGTTATAGAAAAATAAGCAACTCCAGGGTGGTAACAGTAACTCCACTTCATCACACCACCCCGTCACTCATTATTATACTACAATTGCACGTCCACAAGTGGTTTATTCCTTACTTGTTGTGAATTTGGCTGTCACGGGTTCAACAAGTTCATAGCAGCTGTATGACCAAACCTGTTGGAAGTCACTTTGGACAAAAGCGTCAACCGAACGTCCTCATTAATCATCTGAATACTTTCCAGACAGCTCGAATTATTTGTGTGCATCTCACAGATCCATGCTGTCAGTAGCTGAAGCTCTCCTGTGCACACCGTGTTGGATTCGGCTCGTCACAGCACGTGGCTGCTAATTAGGTTCAAACTGTGAGCTCCATTTTAAAAGAGCGCTTTAAGGAAGTGGAAACTGAAACTTATCTAAATGCGCTTTAATGAAGACGAATGGTTTAGAAGAACAGATAAATCATCATGTATATCATTGAAAGTTTTGGAAGCCACAAATCAAAGAATCTTTTTCTTTTTTTCCCCTCAGTGTTCTTCAGTCTTCAGTGCACTCTAGAGACCACGTTAGCTTGACGTCAGGGTTCTTTGTCGTTTCAAAACAAAGTATTTATGATAAGGCACATTAATGAAACAGTGAAACATCACGAATGGTAATCAACTTAGCATTATGCCTAATTTATTATTCATGTTACCAACAGTGTAAAAAGCATGAAAGTGAAAGTGCTTAGGGTTGATATTGTCTTTTAAATATACGATATGTTTATCTCTGAGCCTCATTTTCAGTGGAGAAAATCTGAAAAATTTCAAAGTGCCCCCTTCTGAGAACTTGACCAATAATCCCAAATACTGTCACGTCTGACAGGTCGCTTTTAAGGAATTGGTGATATTGCCAATATATTGGTAATTTATATTGGCAATATTGGTGATTTATAAGCCTCATCACTAATGAACCGAGACCTAAAACATCTCATTTCAATTTTGTCCAAATTAAAGACGCACTTGTAGCCTTTTCCCCCTCAGAGTTCAGTCTTATGTCTTCAAAGGGAACTTCTCTTTTGTCAGGAAAGTTTTACTCTAAGATTAGAAAGCACTTTTTCAGTCATTTTTAACATCAAAGCCTCGTGACTCATAAACTGATACCTGAAACGTGTCGTGGGGGAGATGCAATCAGGACCCGTTCTCCTGCAGGCCCCGTGCATCCCACTCTATTCCTGCAGACAGGAGAACTCGAGACAGCAGGATGCAACAAGCTGCTTATTAGCCCTGCTCCCTAATTACGCCTCTGCTGTGTGGAGGCTCGGAGTTGCACAACGCAGCGGCCAAGACTCGCCTGCGCTCACCAAGTGAACACTGTAATTCTGTGGTCAATACAAAGCTGTGTTCAAACACACAAGTGTTGACAGAACGGCTGCAATTAATAAACACAGAGTCTAACGAGTGTGTCGTGTGGGATCTCCTGCGGTGTTTTGGTGTTGCTTAGTGTCGATCGGGCCCTCAGTGTGTGTGTGTGTGTGTGTGTGTTTGTGGGTGGTAGGAGGTAACCAGGCTCCTCAGAGGAATTGTGAACTGTGAATTGTGAATTGTGCTTTTCGAGATACCAGCACGATGCTGTTTGTTGCCTGGCCTTTGACCCTACCTGTTTGAAGTCCTCATTCATTTTAAAGAAAAGTTTGGCCAAAAATGACCCCTTAGTCGATGAGCCAAGACATGTTTGGCGTCTGAAGCTTGCTTTTTAGTTTTACACTGAAGCTACGAAGCTAATGGAGCTAACACGTTATGTAAGCTTATAGCCTCCATTTTAGCATTGTGCAAACATTGAGCAAACTGTGTTGATTTATGTAGAGGGCTATATTATACACTAGCCACTAATTAGCTCTAAGGCTATTAGTTAGCACCTCAAAAAGTTAAGATGTTCAGTAGTATCTTATGTGCAATGTTCAAAACCACATTGTCAATTGAAGTTTTTTCACCATTGTTTTTTTTATGTGGTATAAATTTAATTTTCCCTTATGGAAAATTCCCATGGTATTCTCATTTTGAAAATATTCAGTGAGATATTTAATTCGAATGCCATGGTGAACTGGCACCTATTGAATAATGGAATTTGAATGGGAATTCATTGTGTGTTATTTTTATCTCACAATCCAATTTGGATTTTTTGCAATAAGTCACCTATTGGAATATGGTCTTATTTCTATAAAGTTCCTGCTGGATTGGATTTTTATGGGTTAGTCATTCATGTGAAATATACTGTTTATTTTCAAAATGGGAATCCCATGGGAATTTTCCATAAGAGAAAACGAAATATATACCACATTCATTCTAACAAAACAAAAAGTGGTAAAAAACTTAAATGGACAATGCGCTTTTGAACATTGCACATAAGATACTACTGAACATCTTAACTTTACTGTCTTATGCGATACATGCAATGTGAATATAAATTGAAGTTTTAATTGGGGATTATGGGGGATGTCCTGAAAGTTATATGGCATGTGATTCTCAGAGACATTCTGGGCTTTAGGTGTCTTCCATGACAGGCTAAGTGGGAGTAACATAATATTTTTAATGGGGTCCCATACAGTATATACACCATGATTTCCCATGAATGCACCACAGGATCCCAAGGAGGTCCCATGAGTTTACATGGAATGCACATGGTGACCCATGAACTCCAATTGGGAAGTTTGGCCAAACTCTCACCTTAACCTATACCAGAACATACCAGGCTTGCTTATAACTCATTTCTATTTCTATGCGTTGGTGACTGATGTGGGATTATGAGGGGGAAAAAATGAAAAATGTGTTTCCCTTTGCACCAAAGTCAGAGTCACGCCTGTATATAACACGCGACCCACGCTGCTTCCTGTGAAACATGCTCATTGCCTCCTCGCCACTGGCTAGACAGGAAAATTATTCACCGGGTATGACTTACTGCTCAGAAATAAAGTGTTGGTCCAAAAGGATGTGCAACTTCCTGAAAAACAGGAATAAGTGCATGTACAAGAGTGTGGTATCTGTTGCATCATCTCCATCAGAAACCAAACACTTTCTCCCGAGCCAAAATTTTAGCCGGAAGACATATTTTTAGTTATCATCATTACCCTGATACAGGCACAATCGACTAAATACCTGCTGATGGAGAGAAGGATGCTAACAAAGCTCATGAGCAATTCCTCCCATCCTCTTCATGAGGCAATCAAAACCCAGTGGAGCTCAGCAGCAGGAGCTCTCCTTCCTGCGGCGATCCGACTGTTTAACACCACCCTAAACTGAGACTGTTTAGCTGTCCATCCACCTGCTTATGTGTAAACAGAGATACTACAGTTAGATATATTATTTACATAAACTTGTGCAAGGGACAGTTCATACTGGTACTTTCTACTGAGCTGTACTCAATACATCTGTATATCTGTATATATTTATAGATGCAGCGTAGTTACACAAAGTTTCCAGAGAAACTGCTTCTGAAAGTGCTTCTGAAACTGTAGGAGGTGAAAGCAGTTGATACTCCATATATTATTTCAATGGGAGAGTTTGGGTGGATTCCAGATTCTACATTGAGTCAAATTTGCAAAGATGGTAAATTAACATGACTATCACATTGAGGACTATTCATGCCTATATATATTCACAATGCATCCAGCTACTATTTAGATGTTTATTTGAATCTTAATCAGTTTGCATTTCCTATCGCTTGATTTTTTTTCGAGCTTAAGGACAAGTGCTTGTATTTAAGGGCGTGGTCTAGACACTATTGGAAAAACTCCTGCCAGGAGAGCACTACTTGAGAAAAACCCGTCAACTTCAGAAGCGTGAACTACACGCAGGTTATTTTAATTAATCTGAATGCGCCACCCAGGAAATAAGCTTATCGGCTTATGACAAGTTTAAATACAGATCTATATATATATATATATATATGTCTATAATTCCAATATTTCTCTATTTCAACCATATCCAACAACAAATCAATTTCCTGCCACGATCAATAAAGTCTTAACCTATAGTTTTATCAAAATGTGTGCGCGCCTAGTTGTCTTATTCCCCATGAAGGCCTTAACACTCTTCCTCACATTATATATGATAAATACTGATCATTTGTGAGTATATTTGTCCCATAGTGAGGTTAATATTGTTACCATATCAGACCCAGGAGTTTTCTATCGCAGTTTCTCAGTTTGAACTCAGCCATTACAAAAACATTCAGGCATTTCATTAAAGACTGTTTCATTTATGGCCGTGTTATTGCACTTCAAAGAAGGTAAATTCATCTGCGGATATCATTTTGGTTTGTTCTATTTGAGCATTTGCACTTTACTGTTTCCTACCATCACTGCTTTGCTATTGCTTTGGGAAATAAAAAAATACATTCATGAGGTCTCTTAATGTCTGGTGATGGTGTTTAGGTGGTCCTTATGCAAATTTTTTCCCATATAACAGCGAGCACAGCCCCAGAGATGAGTGCCATTGGTGCTAAACCTCAAATAAGGTAAATCGTCTGCAGCATAACTGAATATCATTACTGTTAGCTTTAATTTTTTTTATATATAATGTTAATATTTAAATGTGCACATTACTGCTTCCCCACCATCAGTCGCTTTGGGAATATAAAAATTACATGCAGGATGTGTTATTAGCTGCACAGTGATTATGACTCATAAAAACAAGACTCATAAAAGACTCATACAGACTCATGAAAACAAGTAACACCGTTTATTTCCTCGCAATAGTGTTCAGCTTGTAAAGTCTTTGCTGATTTATATTTTTTATATATCATAACACCTGCACAGTTCCCAGATCAATCTAAATTCTCAAATTCAGCTGTTTTTTTTTTCTTTTCTTTTTTCACCTTTTTATCTTGTTTTTTTTTTGTTTAAACTTTGCTAGAGGTTTAATATAACACAAACATTTTTTTATATTTTACACCGTATTCCCTAGGACTTAAAAAAATGTCTCTCTCTCTTTTGCCAATGAAAAGTAACAAATTACACATCACACCTCGGCTCTCGTTTCGCGATAAATTCAACACACTCAGACTGTGATACAGCAGAACACACTTATAGATTTCCCTCGCACATATACACACACATAATCACACACACACACACACACACACACACTTGTGTGTCGAGCCTCTTGTGTTCAGAATGATGGCTCAATAAGTAATGTTATTGTGGCTCTCAGTCTTACAGTGGCTTATTATTTTCCAGCAGTAATCAAGTTTTCCGACAGAAAGACACGATCTACCGGAAACTGATAAACATCCACAACTGGAAAATTCACTCGCTTGATCGGTGGAACTTCATTAAACACACTTCCACACACACACACACACACACACACACACACACACACACGCACACAAGTTACGGATGGAACGGTTGGATAAATTCCCAATGTGATAATTACAGTATCTGCTTACAGCTTCCCATTTTCAAAGAAGACGACATCAAACTCCATATCAGAATCAGAATCAGATTTATTGCCAAGTAGGTTTTCTCATTACAAGGAGTTTGCCTTGGTATGTTGATGCATAACAATAAATAAATTAAAAATAAAAAGCAAGTACCATAAAAGCAAAAGTCAAGAACATAAATATAGAAAAAGTACAATTAAAATATAAAATATAAAAAAATATGTACAATATATATATATGTACAAAAATTAGCCAAGGAATGTGAAAAAGTTCAAGTATAAAAAATATGTGCAGTGTACAGAGATAATAATCCAAAAGATGTGCGTTAATGTAATGCGTTGAGACAGATGTGGAGGCTTTACGTTAATGTAATGTGTAGTGACAATGGAAGGGGGGTGAGAGTCAGTGTCAGTGGGGGTCCCGGGCCTTGTTGATGAGGCCAGCTGGAGTCTGGAAGAAACTGTTCTTGTGGCGTGAGGTTTTGGTCCTAATGGACCGCAGCCTCCTGCCAGAGGGGAGTGTCTCAAAGAGTTTGTGTAAAGGGTGAGAGGGATCGGCCACAATCTTACCCGCTCGCCTCAGTATCCTGGAGGCGTGCATGTCCTGGAGGGGTGGCAGATTGCAGCCAATCACCCTCTCAGCAGAGCGAATGATACGCTGCAGTTTGTCCTTATCCTTGGCAGTGGCAGCAGCGTACCAGATGGTGAAGGAGGAGGTGAGGATGGACTCAATGATGGTGGTGTAGAAGTGCACCATCATTGACTTTGGCAGGTTGAACTTCAGCTGCCGCAGAAAGTACATCCTCTGCTGTGCTTTTTTAGTGATGGAGCTGATGTTAAGCTCCCACTTGAGGT
>JAOUQW010002880.1:0-12834 GCA_028565825.1 Olivaichthys viedmensis
AGAATAAGTCTGTAATGTAATGAAACGTGGATAAGGTGAAAGGGGTGTGCAGACTTTCCGGCTTGACTGTATATATACACACACACACATATATATATATCTTCAGGGTACGGCGACGTTCCTCCACCTCCCGATACCGCGCGGGGGGGGGGGGAGACCGCCGGGTGGCTGGCGCAGACGTAGACTGGCTGCCGGAGCTCTTTCGGGGGCTCTCCATAGCAGGCGGAGCGCCGACATTTATCAACGTACATTGCATATAGCTGTGAGTACGCCCGTGTGATAAATGCCAATTTTCTAATGCGTACTGGTGGTTCTTACGCACAGAATTAGAACTTGTTCTATGGACGCTTTGATAAATGAGACCCCTGGTCCATGAGATGCTTTGCATCTTAAAATAAAACACCTTAACTGCTAAATGTCGCAAATTATTCAGTTTCCTCTTCTTTTTGTGAAACTCTGCAGTAAAATCTAATTTCACACATTTGCTTACTACCTCACTTATTTCTAGTTGATGTGCTCTTACACAATTCCATTACCTGTCACACTAGGAGAGACACTATCTTCAGCCAGAGGCCTCTGAGAGAGAACATCCTGTATGTCAAACACAGAGGACAAATGAGAATGAGTAATTAGATCAATGGTATTTAAACTTTGGCAGAGTCCCGTATTCATCTGGTAAATTAGAAAGCTTCCCCCCCTCCTAATTAGCACAAATCACACAAAGGGGATGAGCCTCTCTATTGACAGTAGTTGATGTAAATCTATATTCTAGTAAGTAAGAATTCTCATAGTCTCTTGTCTTGGTTGTTTTTCTTGTTGCTTTTTTCAGTTGATTCAGATCTTTGCTTTCCAGCACCTGCTACCAGAAATTTCTCTTTTGTTTATAGCCAAATAGCTCATGTATGTGACCTGCATGTAACCTTCCCATGGTTCTCCAATAAATGTGGAAATAACAGTGCATATGCCTATATATATCAGTGAGTAATTACATTGTGTATGCATTATTTGAATATATTTTGAAATTTTAGCAAAAACCACCCCAGCATCAGCACTCTGTGACACTTAAATCTGTGAGTTAAATGTGTTCACTTACTGTCAGAGGGTAAGAGTGTGATGCCCACTTCCTCTCTCTCAGTATCCTAACAGTAATGAAAACAAGAGTGAGTGAGTAAAAAGGAAACACCAGTTGTACAGGATAATAATACAACGTGACAGGACTGTGTGAGACCTGAGTTCCACTTTGATCCTCTCATAGTCCTGCTGGGAATGCAACTTGGCCTCAAGTCTCTAACATATGAACACAGACACACACACATGCACATACAAACACACACACAACACAGAAAGGCAACATCTCCATAAAGGTCGATGTAAAAAAAAATTCCCATCAATATACAGCACATAAAGCATGTTATAGTAAAACTATAAAAGCTGTTTACCTCGATATCCTTCTTTTTATTGATCAGCTGGTGTTGAAGGCATGAAATGTGATTGGCTGTGCTCTCCTGGGCTTCCTGTAGTGTGAGCTGGAGTCTCTGCACTTCCTCCCTCAGACACATAATCTCACGGCCCCTCTTAGCAATCATCTACTCCAGGCCCACATTGGAATAGTTCTGAATTACACATTTATCAAAATGATTGGCCTTTTTTCTTCCACATACAGTACCTAGTGCATTGTCTGGATAATTTACGGTTAACTCCAGACTTATTGGCACCTTTTTAATGAATGTAAACAAAAATAATATAAAAAAATAATAACACATAGCACTGAACCTCATCCTGTAATGTCTAACAAGGTTGGAGGATCTTGGACACGCCATCATTCAGAAAATTTCAAGCTTCTTTTATATTCTTAGGTTTGTGCATATGGACTGCCCTTTTCAATTCAGACCATAGGTTTTTAATAGGGTTCAAATCCAGAGACTAAGATGGTGACTGCAAAACACTGATTTTGTGTTCCTTTAACCATTTCTGTGTTAATTTACACGTATGTTTGGGGTTGAAACCCCATGATGGTACTTATATCCTAGTACTTAACGGAATTCAAGATGTCATCAATCCACCAGCCTCAAAACAGACTCAAAGCATCAATTACCCACCACCATATTATAGTGGGTATCAGATGCTTTTCCTTGTATGCAGCACACTTTTTTCACCAAACATGCCGATGGTGTTTATGGCCAAAATATTTGATTTTGGTCTCATCTGACCATAACGTATTATTTCAATTGTAGTTCCAATGACACTTGGTAAAGTTCATGTAGGCCGACTGATGATTGCCTCCCATCATCTCACGTCTTCTGTGAAAAACTGCACTTGAACACACTTCAACACTACAGCTGATGGCCAATATACACATACGGTCTGTACCTGCGTGAAGGCTTGGTATCACACAAAGACAAGTCTACGCCCCAAACTACATACTACTGCACTAAATGGCATGTCAAAATAATATGCCACCTACCAGTATCAGTATCAATATCTACAGTGGTATACTATTTTGACATACCATTTAGTGCAGCAGTATGTTTTTTGCATCCCAATGTGAATCTGTTTAAATGCTCTGTTCAGACATTCCATTGCAGATATATAGCCAGCTACAGCAGGTGAGCCAAAGTTGTTGTGCAATGCTTGCTTTCGTTTCTCTTCTCCTGCACTGATTTGCTTGGCTGAACAGGCCATCTCTTTTGCCCGCTGGCCTCCGACACGATACAACACGCTCAGCGCTTGAGTGACAACAGTGCAGGCCACAGTCGCTCAACGGCCTCTGACAGCTGACAGTCAGCTCGGTGTGTATATAAACCTAACCTATTCAAAGCATTAAAACATTAAAAAGAATTTAAGTGTTACTTTAAGTGTTATTACTAATAATATCCAGAGGCTGCAGACACACCCCCATCTACATCAATGGGACTGAGGTAGAACGTGTCTCTAACTTCGGGTTCTAAGGCGTCCACATCTCTGAGGACCTTTCTTGGTCATTGAATACCTCCACCCTGGTCAAAAAGACATGCGCACGCCGCCTCATGCTGCGCATGGCGGTTGCTATGGCGACGAGCGCCACGCACTTTGTGTTTACGTTTATTGGTCCCTGTCTTGTGATGTGATTGATCCCACCTGTGTCTCGTTCGTCTCCTTGATTAGTGTGTATAAATATCCCCGTGTGCCCGTCCTACTTTATCCTTTGTTGCATGTCTGTAATGGTCAGTCTTTGTTTGATGTCATGCCAGTAGGGCTCTGTTTTTGTTTATATGTTTAATAAATGTTTGTGTGAAGCAGCTTTGCACCTGTGTCCTGCCTCCCCGCCGCGACAACCATGACAGAACAAAGGACCTTAAAGATGGACACAGCAAGCCACACCACGAGGGCAGTCAGCCTGGAGGAGTTGCTGGCGGAATACGCTGGTTCGATGACACCGTCGACTTAGTGGCGGTGGTCACTGTGTTGGGGCTGCCTCTTGCCACCTGGGAAATGGAGGCCGTGATCCGCCAGGAGGGCGAGGAGCAGCAGGCCCAGCTCGACATCCTGCGCGCCGCTGTGGAGCCACTCGTCACGCAACAACAGCAACAACCCATCCCGCCGCTCCTCTGAGCCAGCAGCAGCCACCGCCTGCCACCCCCCCAGTCGGGCTTCCACGCCGATTCTCTCAGCGCCTAATTGCGCCACCGGAGAAAGACAGGGGAAGCCCTGCCAAGCCTGCCAGCTGCAGCGCAGGGTCCGGTATTGATCCACACAGCCACGTCTCCGTGAAGCACAAGTATCCCTGTGTGCCTGTCCTGCTTTGTCCTTTGTTGCATGTAATGGTCAGTCTTTGTTTGAGGTCATGCCTGTAGTGCTCTGTTTTTGTTTGTATGTTTAATAAATGTTTGTGTGAAGTGGCTTTGCGCCTGTGTCCTGTCTCCCCGCCGCTACAACCGTGACACAAAAAAAGCACATTGTAGAAAGTCCATCTGTCCCCTCTACTTCTAATAAACTTCTTCCGCTGTATAATTGAGCAATGAGCATACTGTCACGGACACACTGCCTAGCGGGGATGCACGTGACGGCCACCTCGCACGGCATGCACATGACAGCTTTGTTTGTGTTTGTTTAGTGTCCGCCCTGTTGCGTCATGTTAATTGTACCCACCTGTTTCCTGTTTGTCTACCCTGATTAGTCAGTGTATTTAAAGCTCTCATGTTCCAGTCTTGTTTGTGGTCGGTTGTTAATGTCATGATGCATGTAAGATCCGTGTTTGTTTTATGTTTCTTTGATGTTCAATGTTTAATGTTTAGTGTTTAATAAATGTTATTAAGTGGATTTGCGCTTGTGTCCATTCCTGTCTGTACCGTGACACTAACAAACTGCATCACAATGTGGTATGGAAGCTGCTCTGTCTCTGACTGGAAGGCCCTGCAACGAGTGGTAAAATCCGCCCAGCGCATCATCGATAACCAGCTCCCTGCCATCGAGGACATCCAGCACAAGTGGTGCCTGCGGAGAGCTCGATGCATCATAAGGGATACCACTCACCTGAGCCATGGACTGTTTACCCTCCTATCTGCAGGTAGGCGGTACAGGAGTCTCCGTCAGCTTCTTTCCCGCAGCTGTTACCCTATTGAACTCCCAGCATTTGGCAACAGCCGCGACAACAACCCATCACTCTCCACCCCGTTGAACCCCATATATTGTATGTGCATTTTATTTATTTAATACTGTACATATTCCCTGCTAATACTGTATATACTAATTACTTATACTGTGTATATTCATTATATAATCATTTATCTTCATATCTATCTCCACAGTTAATTAAATGATAGATGTTATGTTAAAACTTTTCAAGACATTAGCACTTTAAAAAATTACATGTATTTACATAAAATCTTAAGAGATGTCTTGCATTACAATATTGTAAATGTTTAAGAAGAAGAGTTGATTTTCTAGTCCTCTTCTTCTGACCTTCTATCTGTTCAGTCTGATGAAGGTAATATGATGCACCATTAGGGGAAGTGATATCAAGAAAACACATAATGAAATCAAAACATCTATAAAAATGCACCAATCCTGATTATACTGTGGAACAAACACTACTATTTGGCAATATTTCTCACACCTTTTCTGAGGTAGAGCTTGGGACGTACTTGCATGTATGTGTGTGCGTGTGTGTGAGGTGTGTCTGACAAGGGTTTTTGAAACCATTATAGCATAAAGACCTCATTATTAGTAGAGTGAAAATGTGAAATTTTAACAATTATAGTCAGTTAAGATGATCTTTGCCAACAGAGAGAAACAACTCCAGCTCCTCCCCTTACCCTATTTTTTTGGGTCAAAGGGCAGTCAAAGCCAGAAGGCTAATTTTTCCCTATTCTCTTCAGAGCAATTCTCAAAAATGCATAATTTCCCATGCACCAATAACCATCAGTACATGTTGTTTATTAAAGGACACACCCAGAACCTGAAATGCATCTGAGATACAGTATAAAACTTAATATTGCAATCTCACCCGGTGTTACAACATCAATATTAACACCAATAACATTACACTACAGGAATAGAAAATGGTACAGCCGCAATCAGTACTAGCAATCAATGTTTTCATCTATCTGGCTGATCAATACCCTGTTGAGAAACAAAGAAGGAGATTTTGTGATCAATTGATCATTGGATCAATAACTGAAGCTGAATAGCACATGCATCTGCTGATCAATAAATCAAAAGATCCTTTTAACTGATAAAAAGCTTTTTGGGAGAAACAGTCTAGAATTATGTAGTATTTTTTTCACTGCTGTGATTAATTATGATAAAATAGACATACTCATTGGGGTTAAATATATAGAGACACAAGATATGATGATTTTCAGTGTACTTCATTACACATTAGCAGGTATACTGAAGAATGATTCTTTACATTAGAACTAAAACATGAGTTACAGGTATAGAACAATAAAAAAAAAATTTTCCCATTTTTTAAAAATTATTTTTAATCAACCTGCCAAGTGTTAGTTATAGAAAAATAGTTACATCGTAACTTTTTTTAAATGTCAGATTGTAAGGACATATTCACTGCAAAAAATTATAATATCTTTGCTGTTCAGGAAATAAATGCTTGAAATGCTTGAAATAAGGAAAAAAATATAATCTGCCAATGGAATAAAACAATTACGAACTTGAAATTAGTAAAAATGTAGAAATAGGTTGAATCATCTTATAATTATTTCATAATAATCAAATAATAAGAAATATTAGATAAATTCACCTGCATTTAAGATGTTTTACATGTTTGCTAAGATGTCATTTTTGCAGTGTTGCCAAGACAGTCGAAATATACAGACACTGCAGTTTTGTCATAGAGCCAAAACCTTTAACTGCTGGGTTTTATATTTTACATTTAAGAGCTATTAAATATTCTCCCTTTTCTGTCTTCCTCTTGTACTCTTCTCTCTCATATACATAATTTGACAGCTGCAGTGGCCTCGTAGATTCATATCTGTTCAGTTTCCTTTTAATAGCACTGCATTAACTACATGTTAGAAATGTGCAGGCCAGTGGAATAAATCATTTACAGTCTACTTATTTCATCCATAGTCTTTCCTAGGCTATAAATGATCTGTTATTCCTAAGGTGAGCCTATTGCTCGATGTTGATTTTTTCCAGAGTGAATTAATGAAGAATAATAATGATGTGCTCATAGCATGATAAGTGGTATATAAGGATAGATTTATTGTAAGTTACATGTTCCAAGCTGTTGTAATAAATATAAAAAGGTGTCACGTGCATGCCGCCTCGCGTAGCGGTGTATCTGTTGTGTTCTCGTTGTTTTTTGCCCCTGTCTTATCATGTTAAGTGATCCCACCTGTGTCTTGTTCATCTGTATGATTAGTGTCTGTATAAGTAGCACAGCGTGACAGATCGGAAGACCTTACTATGGATACAGTGAGCCGCTTTCAGCTTCACGCCGCAGAGGAGGATGAGGAATATCTGCCGGCGGCAGAGCTCTACGCGCTGCTTTAAGCGAGAGACCCAGTGCATTTGGCAGCAAAGTTTGCAGCGAGGGTTGCTCCGCAACACAGCAAAAACCAGTGGAGGATATAACCCGAACCGGAAAGAGATATCCCAGTAAAGCCCGTTGTCATGGTGACAGCGAGCAGGGAGGAGCTGAGCCAAATGAGCGAGGAGGAGCTGCTACGAAGGGGCGAATACTTGAAAGTCACCCAGGACGAGTGGCTCCGTGAGTGTGAGTGGCAGCAATGGAAGTCAAGTCCCTCACCACCACCATCCTGGGGTGGCTCTTCAAGCGGCGGCTTGACCTGCCTCCCGCCGCACCGCCAGAAAACTCCTCACTGGACGTGGTATGGGGGATGCTAACGGCCACAGAGGTCGCCCCTGTACTTCCGGAGGCCAGCGCAGTGGTCATCCTGGCACCGCCAGCCCAAGTCTCAAGCCTCACCAGAGAGGAGGAGGAAACCCCCTAGACATTTTTGGATTCTCTGATGCCGCAGAGCGCATCGCCCAGTTCCCTGATGCCACAGAGGGCATCTCCCAGTTCTCTGACGCCACAGAGGGCATCACCCAGTTCTCTGATGCCGCCCAGTTCCCTGACGCCGCAGAGGGTGTTCCCCAGTTCCCTGACGCCACAGAGGGTGTTCCCCAGTTCTCTGATGCCGCAGACAGTTCCCTGACGCTGCAGAGGGCATTCCCCAGTTCCCTGACGCTGCATAGGGCGTTGCCCAGTTTTCTGACCCCGCAGAGGGCATCACCCAGTTCCCTGGCATCGCCCAGTTCCCTGATGCCACTGAGGGCACTTCCTGGTTCTCTGCATCGCTGGTGGCCAGCGCCATGGTCATCCCTGAACCACCGGAGGCCAGTGCCGTGGTCGTCCCTACATCACCGAAGACCAGCACTGTGGTCGTCCCTGCATCGCCGGAGGCCAGCACCATAGTCGTCCCTGCACTGCCGGTGGCCATCGCTATGGTCGTCCATGCACTGCCTGAGACCAGCGTGGACGAGCTCATCGCTCCGCGGCACGCCTGCGTGGACGAGGTTGTCACTCTGCCGTCCGCCTTCGCGGATGGTGTCATCGCTCCGCTGCACGCCTGCACGGACGAGGTAGCTCCGCTCCCGCCAGCTGTTGGCATCTGTGCGCCGCTCCCTGTCTATGCTGTGGAGGTCTGTAAGAGATGTCAGTACCCCCGTGTTCCAGTCCTGATTTGTCTAAATAAAGTATATGTTGTTAAGCGGTTTTGCATGTGTGTCCGTCCACCCCTCAACTCGGCGTGACAAAAGGCCAATACTTTTTGTCTTAATCTCCTACATTAGATCTCCAATTATTCCTGGGCAACATTGGCAAATTAATTATATTGACTGAGGTGAAAAGATGGTAGTGCTTTCATGCGAGCTATATTGATTTCCTCATAGCAAATAAAATTAGGATGACATGCAAGACATCATCAAAAAGCACAGAGTTTGGGATGTACATTCTTATGCCTTTTTTATACATGATTATCATATTTATTTGGTCTATATTTTTAGAATATGTATTGGTAAGGTTTGTATGTCCACCATGAATAGAGTGGATCCAGTTGTTCTATGCACAGATATCTGGAACTGTGAAATGATTGTCTTAACAATTTGCAAATTGGCATTGCTGCAGTTTACACACCAGCCTCACACCCACTGTGCAACAATGCCTCCATTTGTAGTATTCATAGTGGTTTAATAATAGTAGCATTAACAGTAGATCCCCCTTGCCTTGTGTTTCAAGATTGTTACACACACACAAAGACACAGACACACACAGGCATGCTATATGAGCCTGAAATAGGAAATAAACCAGTTAAGACAATTGGAGGAGAAAAATGAGAGTGCGTAAGTTCAACCATCATCAGATACACTTATAAACCAACATTTCATTTTAATGGAAAGCTAAAGGCTATTAAACCAGACCACTGACATTATGGACCATCACCTAAAAATAGAGCAATGGTAGGCTATGGTACACTGTATTATAATCTTCTTAGTTTATAACTTGAGTTCTGTGAGCTCTGTAAATCTAAATTCCAGTGTCCAGGACAGGGGTACCAGAGTTCTATTAGCTGATTATAATCCCAGTTTAAAATTCCTGACCCAAGTGTCTACAAATGGCCTTAACTGCAATTTTATCAAATTGTATATTTCATATCAAGGCTTTTTGTTTTAGCCCAAAGTAATTAGAAATAACTCAAATAGGATGGATACCACTGGAGTTAGTTATTGAACAATGACAGCTCCGGGGAAAAATTCAGCCGGTACTAAACAGCTACTGAATGTGACTGTGAGTTATGTAAAGCTGGCAGACATGCAAAGTTCTTCAGACAAGTCAAAGAAGAGTAAGAAGTAGTGTTACTTGTTCTGTCAGTTAATACTTGTGACTATCTTGACCAGGTCTCTTTTGCAAAAAAGATTTTTAATCTCAATGGAGGTCACCTAACCTTTGTGAAAAAGCCATATCCTTGATTTATGAATGTTTCCTGTTTGGATCATTTGAAAAATGCAAATAAATAATAAAGAAATAAGTAAAAATGTCCTATACAGGCCCTAATATTAATGCATTATTATGATAGCCATGGAAAATGCTTGTTTCTGATTGGCTGACAGGTGTCTGTTATTTTCTTATTTTGAGATGCTGCTAACGTCTGGTTAAAATTGTAATCTCAGTTCTAAATCAGTGCTTCTCATACTATGTAAACATGTTGGAATGCAACCATGAAAACAAGCATGAATAACGATTTAAGCTTGGCCTGTATTTATGCCTTTCTATTGCCTTCGCTATTGTGCAGCTATAAAAATAATAAATGGCATGGATTTATGCAGAAAGGAATGATTTATAGGCTACAATGCATGGAAATGTTATAAATAAAAGCATCAAGAACATAGTGGCAACAATCATGTAATGGTAGCCTATTAATATGTGGGGGTGGGGGTGAGGAAATATAATGAAAATAAAATGACATATTTACATGTAGTTTTTATATCAGTTATGAGGAAGCAAAACAAATGCAAAGTCTCCTTTTTTAAATGCTGGCAATTAGCCATAGTATAAGTGAGATAACATTCGCTGAAGCGTCCCAATATCAGAATGGACTTTTGGGAAAAAACTCCGCTCTGCTTGGTATTGCCTCTTTTCTTTTTTTTTTCTTTTTTTATATATATATTGGGACACTTTTCTGGGGGGCATTATCTCTTTCATCTTTACCACTATGAGAACTGTGCTTTCTGCCTGATAAGTTTTGGCTGATGAGGCATGAACTAAAATGTAATTTGACTGCTTCCTGTATATTTAAAATAGTTTGAAAGATCCACACATTGTTACTATTGTTACTTCATCAAATGTCAGCTTCAGTCTATCTGGCTGGACATGAAAGCATCCATCCTGAATCTCCCTCATGGCTGTTGAGAGATTATGGACTGTGTCTGCCTTCTTGTCAACCGCCAAAGCCTGGGCTCATGTTACTCTATACCACTGTTGTTCAAACCCCAAGAGCCTGGGCTTATACGAAGGGCTTATATGAGGGGAGAGTGAAGGGCATCTGGGTCATCATTTACCTGTGACTTCCTAAAGAGGGCATGGGCTATTTATATCGACAAGTAGAGAAGGGCATGGCAGGGCTACATAAGACCATCCGTCTGCGCCCTATTGTCCAGCTGCACTTTGGGAATCCCTCATTGTTTTCCAATCCTGTGCCCGGCTTCAGTCATGGTGAGTGGCCAACTGTCCAAGACTATGTGATGTATGGGATCCATGAAAGTTGGGTTGTGCAGTAGTAGTGATGTGGGGAAGAGAATGAGATTATAGCAGAGCAAGGGTACCGACAGTTGATGAGCATCACTATGAAATGTGATGAAATATAAAGCAGATTGATCCTATTAATGAGGAAAAAAAATGTAACAAATTGAGGCAAAGACCCTGGGAAAGAGCATAGTTTAGAGCTATGTGAGAGGACAAATAGAACATACATGTTTTTGTACAGGTGCTAAAAAACAGGAAATTAGTAAATGAACAAAATCCAAGAATTAGAGAACAAGTAAGTTGTTAAAGTTCCTTATACTAGTACTGGCACTTTTCTGACTCACAATAATGTAAATTTCTCATATTTATGACTGTTTTAAAGATTTCAGGAGTATATCTTTTAGGCACCAAAAAAGGCAAAGAAGCGGGCAGCAGAGGGAGCCAACTCCAATGTCTTCTCCATGTTTGAACAGACTCAGATCCAAGAATTCAAAGAGGTCAATATCTCTCTCTTATCTTGCTTCCTCTTCTTTTTTCTCTCACTTCTTTGGTTTTAAATCATTCTGTCATCCATCTATTTCTCTTTTTCACACTGTGACCTGCGATTTCCTCCCTTAAATGTCTCTGCTGTTGTCTGTCAGCCACTGTATAGTATGCATAGCATGTCCATTTAGCAGCATGCTTGGATAGTGGATGAAGACACACTCGTAAAATCTCCAATGGTTGTCAGCACTGATTAGACCGAGAAATGGAATGCTAGCTGCTTAATCATCTAAGAGATCCGAGAGAATTATATTCTTACTAATATTGTTGTCAAGGCAATGAATAAACATACTTTAACACACAGACAAACATACACTTTTGCTGTTTTACAAACTTTTCCTTTTGTGTTGCCAGGCTTTCACCATCATGGACCAGAACAGAGATGGTTTCATTGACAAAAATGACCTGAGGGACACCTTTGCAGCTCTAGGTTGGTTTAGGCCACTTTCTCCCTCAATTAAGAAAGAAATCTGAATGAGACAGCAGAAAACACAACAAGACAAAAACATCTATTATGCAGGTCTTTGGTTCATAAACACATCTGTGGAATCCCTGCGGATATGCGTTATCACCATCTCTTGACTCTTATTATTATGGATGGGACTTTTGCAAACTAGTTAAAAAATCTTTTTGTGCTAGTCTATCTCTAATCTCTCGCTCTGTGGATTAACAGGACGCCTTAACGTGAAGCAGGAGGAAATTGACGACATGCTGAAAGAGGCTCCTGGGCCCATCAACTTCACTGTGTTTCTCACCATGTTTGGAGAAAAGCTTAAGGGGGAGAGTAGGAGCTAAAGGCATGTAAGAAGCCTTCATGTCATTGAGGGATTGCCATCAGATGCTGAGTTGCCTGCTTGCTTGTAGGGGCTGATCCAGAGGAGACAATCCTCAACACTTTCAAAGTTTTTGACCCAGAAGGAAAAGGTGTCCTGCGGAAGGAGTAGTGAGTTGTGTTTTCAGTTGTTTGCAGTGATTTGTGTTGTTTGGACATATAAATGAAATATTTCCCATGATATAAACTGCTTAAGCTAATCTTCTAGTAGATTGTGCTACAAAAAATTTTTTTTCTCAGTGTTACTGAGATGCTGACCACACAAGCTGATAGGTTCTCGAAGGAAGAGGTAAGAGACACAAGCACATAAATATTAGCTTAAATGTTTGCTTCACGCATTTAAAGTAGAAAATTACCAATAACTCCCTATAATCATCCTTTTCATCATCAGATGGAGCAGATGTTCACTGCCTTCCCCCCAGATGTAGCAGGGAACCTTGACTACAAAAACCTGGTTCACATCATCACCCATGGTGAGGAAAAGGACCAGGAGTAAAGCTTTGGCTTCTACGCCTTGCTGCCAGACACTGCCTCCATACCCACCCCTAATTCTTCTCATGAATGTGAGGGTTTCTTCAGCTCATCCTTAATGGATCCAAGAGCCCCAGCTGTTTACCCCCAAAATAAGTCATTTAGTACAGTTGTGGCCAAAAGTTTTGAGAATGACACAAATATTAATTTTCACAAAGTCTGCTGCCTCAGTTTTTATGAT
>JAOUQW010003123.1:0-12816 GCA_028565825.1 Olivaichthys viedmensis
GATTTCTGTAAAGCTGCTTTGTGACAATGTCCATTGTTAAAAGCACTATACAAATAAAATTGAATTGAATTGAATTGTTTGTCCTTAAACACCAAGTAAGTGTGGGGCGAGGCCTAATGTCAGAGCTTCCTCCTCAGGTAATGAGCACGACAGAGTCAACATATGCCATGCATCACAAAGATAGAGAGAAAGAGAGAGAAGTGAGGACTTGAGGTGATGAGAGATAAATACACAGAAACATATAATGCAGTGATACAATTTATGCTGCTTTGTCTTTGCACTCCAGCCCATTGGATTTGAAATAAAATCATGACTTTGAGGTTAAACAGAGCAATGTCAGTGCCCTATTTTAGGGGACCAAAAGTAATTGGACAAGTAATTACTTTACTTTTGTCCAGCTGTGAGTCATTGCATCATTAGTTCATGCATAATATAGTTATCAAAAGGTTGATTCCAGATCCCAGGTGTGGCATTTGCATCTGGAATCTCCTGCTGTTATCTGTCAAGATGAGGAGCAAAGAAGTGTCAATGGCAGTAAAGCAGGCCATCATGAGGATGAAAAAATAACAGATAAAATATATGAAGTGGAAAATCTGGATCATGGTAGACTGTTAAGAAGCAAGAATGCACCAATGAGCTTAGGAACAGCAAACAATCTGACAGCCCAAGGAAGACCACAGTGGAGGTCTAGCAGATGAGGGGAGAATACTGACAGACTGTCGAACAGTTGAAATAATGCTGTCGGGAATGTAGACATCAGGGATGTTCACAAGTCACTTTACGCAAGTCAGAGTCAAGTCTCAAGTCTTTGAGCTGCAAGTCCGATTCAAGTCTCAAGTCTCTGAGCTGCAAGTCCGAGTCAAGTCTCAAGTCTCTGAGCTGCAAGTCCGAGTCAAGTCTCAAGTCTCTGAGTTGCAAGTCCGAGTCAAGTCTCAAGTCTCTGAGCTGCAAGTCCGAGTCAAGTCTCAAGTCTTTGAGCTGCAAGTTCGAGTCAAGTCTCAAGTCTCTGAGCTGCAAGTCCGAGTCAAGTATCAAGTCTTTAAGCTGCAAGTGCGAGTCAAGTCTCAAGTCTTTGAGCTGCAAGTTCGACTCAAGTCTCAAGTCTCTGAGCTGCAAGTCCGAGTCAAGTCTCAAGTCTTTGAGCTGCAAGTCCGAGTCAAGTCTCAAGTCTTTGAGCTGCAAGTCCGAGTCAAGTCTCAAGTTTCTGAGCTGCAAGTCCGAGTCAAGTCTCAAGTGATGGTTATTTTGAGATACCCACCCAACCAAATATACCAAACTCAGTATTTGTGAACGTTTTTACAAATTTGAGCTTTGTCTAAAAGTGAATTTTCCTCATATTGGTGGATTTTTTTTTTTATTGTAAAGAAAACGGCTATATTTCACATCCTCGACTCACGGTATATGAAATACTGACAACCAAAAACTGTGAAAAAATTAACAAATCAACGTGGTCACTTTTAACCAGGTTTTATTCCTCTGACCCGTCAGCTTTTTGTATTATACTCTTTAGAAAATATAGCCTTAAATTGTAATATTGACAGATTTCGTATTCACAAATCAGACCTGACAATATGCACTGTACTGCCAGATGTACGTTACTGCACCACGGATTTATAGCAGAGAGAATCGTGAATCGCTAGCCGCAAGCTATCTTTACTGCGGTACCTCAGGGGTTGGTTTTCGGGTAGGATGGATATGACACATAGATATGACATACATGCATATAACAAATAAGACTATTTTAAGGCTTGTTATTCAGCTTAACTATACTGGGGTCTGCTACCTCATCCTCAAATGTTCAGCTCTCTCTAACTCACCTGCCTCACTGACTGACTCCTGGAACTGACACTAGTGCTTAAAAAATGTTTCTGAATTGTTCATGAGAATTTCTTGTGAATTCTTGTTAATCTGAGAGACCAAAAGACTACAGTTCCTTTTGATTTCAAGCTGCTAATTTATGTAATGGCTAAAGGTAAAGTACTCCAGCCTGAAGTCTTTTCTTTTCTACCTGCTTCTTTGTGTTTATTCATTGCTGAAGTGAGTCACGCAGGTCTCATCCCCATCGAGCTGCCATTAAAGTCAATGTAGCGAACACTGTTGGTGCTACAAAGCAGTGAAATTCAGGCCAATTATGCTTCTCATTGGAGCTCGCTGACCGTCATTGATCTGGCAGCCATGACACGCTCTCAAATATCATCCCCATGCTATGAGAAGCTTTTGCTAGATCTGAGGCATCCATTTCTAATCTTTCTAATCTGCCGAAGTCTGTTGGATGAAATAGTGGGCTATTTTTATTGTCTTCCTCCTTTCTGACATTGGATTCGTGCGTTGGCTCAGTTGTGTGGCCCTGCCAAATATAATCTCAAACAGTGTTTTGGCTCTTTATCTTCTCTCAGATGTGTGTGGTCTTATTTCTTTTTTTCTTTTCTTATCACCTTCCCCTTGTTCTTACATTCGTCAGCACACCTAATCTCTGCTTTTTTCTCTCTCTCTCTCTCTCTCTCTCTCTCTCTCTCTCTCTCTCTCTCTCTCTCTCCTGTTTAGCTTCTGCTTCCTACCAGCAGTTCAGTTCAGACTAGCATTATTAGCACAATCTTGCTAAGTAGCAGTATTGCTAAAGCATTTTAATCAGCCTGTACCATATGTTAGTCTATTAAATAAGATAATTTTATATTGTATTTATTATGTTTCAGTGACTTTTTCCCACAATAAAAGAGAAAAGTCGCTAGTCTTTTTAGTAAGCTTGATACATTAAACTAGCTAGTTAGCTTGCTAGTCTAATCTATCAAGCTAACGTAGCTAGGTAATGTTGCAGAGAAAATCGGCTAGTAAACTTAGCTAATAAGTCTGCGAGTAAGTTGGTTATTCTCATAACTTTTGAAGTATTGAAATACAACTTTTACACGGATGCTAACACATTACTTGGTTCACCACAACACCTAAATAAATTTTCGTTATGTCTGCATTGTTTGGGAATATTTCGTCCATAGAAATCCATTCATTTTACAGCGCAGAACAGGAGGACCAGTATGGCGGCCAAGTGGCTTCACGTAGCTGTATATAAAAAGACGTTGTCGGCTATCTAGGTTTCTAATATGTATATCTATGATAAACGTGCTGTGAAATAACTAGCTAGCTAGTTAGGTGGTAACTTAGCTAGCTAATGTTAAGGCTTACCTTGTTAACTATAAGCTGAAAAAAACTTTCCTCACATCTCTCTATTCTAGCAGAAGTAACTGACACAGATTCTAGCTAATCATGCCCAACAATTGAGAAATGACTAATTGACGACATAAATTAATTATTTTTAAAACGGGCCGCTTTTGTTCGGCTTTTTTGAAACTTTGCAAGCTTTTTTTTTCATTTTCTCTTTGGTCTATTCTTGGGTAGGTGTGTGCCATAGCTAGCGTAGCTTAGCTGCTGCTGCTGCTGTATCAGAGCCTTGGGGATGTGTCCGTCAATCACCCAGTCACTTTGAATAAGACGATAACTATACAGACAAATGGCAGGGTGACGACGAGTTCATTTGTATAATGTAAACACACTCGGATCTCAAGGAACCGTGTTCCTGTACGTGAACACACAGCTTAGGGATTTAGGTGTATTTTTAGAAATAACTTTCAAAGCTGTTGCTGTACAAGTCTTGCTGAAATCTGCCTAGTGCCACCTGTGGCATTGAAATGCAGCCATGTTTATAGTGAGAGTGAGGATTGCAGTTTATCTTAGCTATGCTAGACTTACATTAGCTCATAATCGTGGCTTTTAGATTCCACTTTCCTGATATAACTGCGAGAGCGGTGCATAAATATATTACCATATTGGTAGATTCACACACATATACACATAAACACACTCTAATGGTCTCTCCTACTATCTAGTTGTGCAAGAAGCTTTTAGTTCTGACGTGAGCAGATCTGGGAATTCACTTAGGAACGTTGGTACAGGTGCCAGCAAGTGCTAAATATAGCCCGGTAAGTGACAACGAGTGAACGACGCGTGTTTAAAAAAGGCCAAAGGGAACGAATCACTGCAAACCAGTGGTGCAAAAGTCAGTCGCTGAGCCTGGGATCACATTAGGCCAGGCACGAGGCATTAGGCAGAAAGATCACCTAAGATGAGACTGTTGAGCTGTTTACCAGTTTACATTAAAATAAATTACATTTATTTATTTGGTAGGTGCTTTTATTCAAAGCAACCTACAAGTGAGGCCAAATACAAACCAAGCACTGAGCTGTTAAAGGAGCTGACTGATGCTACAAGTGCTACAAGATACCATAAACAAAGGAACGATAATTATCAGAAAAACAAGGAGAGCCACGAAACACACACAAACACAAACACAAACACACACAAACACACACACACACACACACACACACACACACACAGAGCCATAACTAAACATTAAGGTTGGAGAAATGCTGCATTCCAGACAATCCATAAAGTCAGAATAATGAACCTCCTACTAGGAAAAGTTCACCCTTACAAAAATATAGTATACTTTAGTACATTTTAAGCACATAAATCATAGCACACTAAAGTTTACTACTTTATATACTATATATGTACTAGTGTGAAGCTGCCGCTTTTTTCTAACAGAGACATTAAGATCGATTGCTGTGGCATCGCTGGGATTCGAACTCGTGATCTCCTGATCACAAATTGGTTTTTAAAAACTGTATTTGTACTGATATTTTATCACTGGTTATGAATCAGGTCATGTCACTATTTAAAGACAAGAAGTGTCGACTGCACAGTAAAATCAAGGTATATAAATTTTAGTAAATGGGGATTGAAATTTATTTTCCAAATACAGTTTAAAATGGTTGATATATATGTATTCTGAGTGTATTGTGACATCGGTGAACCAGGAAGCATTTTAAAAACAGTATATTGCTCTTTATTTGGCAAACACAGTCTTACAGCACACCAACGTAGCTTGGTGGTAAGCCAGATAACTGAACTAATATGGGGAAGCCAGCAGGGGTGAACAAAACCCACCGGACTTCTGCCGATGGTGGACACAATTAACGTGCCGGCTCGGACAACAAACCACCGATTGCCCCCCTTGTCCCGAGCACCCACTCCCGCAGAACAGGGGATTTTCTGTACAGAAATAACGGCAGCCGCAGGGGCTCATGGGTATGCAAATGCACAACCTGCAGCGCTGTGACGCTGCAGTATTGTGTACTGGATTAATATTTTCTTACATAAAAAACCTAATAAATAATTTAATGTGGACCTAGTATACAGTAAGTAGACCTCAGTATTTAGTTTATCTAAAATAGGTTTCATATCTGCCACTAGTTATGAAACTAGTACATCAAAAAGTAAACTAATAGGTTACTTGACCCCTAGTGTACTTCTCTTCCAGTATACTTAGATGTGCTAGTATATTAACAATAAACTGTTGACACTTAGATAAACTTAGATAATCTTGTGGTATACTTGAATAAACTTTTATTTCGTAAGGGCAATGGACCACCACTTGATGTCGGAGCTGCAAATAGTAAACTCAGGTGGAAAGCAACAACCCTGACATCACTGAGAGGCGTCGATATGCTGGCACGCGAACAGAAGAGAAACTCACAGCGGCAAATAAATTTCATTTGGTAACTTTTTTTAGGTAATAGTACACTAGTGATAAAAAAAAAAGAGATTCGTATGTGGCATTAGGCTGACACAGAGACACCCGGATATCCCAACTGTTGCCAGAAATACACAATATTCTGAATTGGTGCAGCCATATTGTAAATATTGAGAACAGCGCAACGGTTCGAATCGATGAATCTTCATTCCTAGTTGATTATAAAGTTGGTGTTGGTCTGTGTTTTCCTTACACTATCAACTGGATGGACTGCTCTGGTCTCTGCCTGTCTCTCTCTCTCTCTCGGTTTGGCAGTAGTAGCATTGCACACCTCTCCATGGTGTATGGAAGGCTTTTAACTATTGTGAGTCAGAAGAGAGCTCTTAGGGGCCGTGATGGGAAAATTACAGAGCAGGTGAGTGTTTTTGAGTGTATTTCATGCAGCCATCATAACTAAAGTACCTAGGCCCTATACTGTATGGGCTGCTGACACACACACACACACACACACACACACAGTCAGTGTGAGTGTATCTAGCCATGCATGACTGAAAGAATGAATGAACTTTCTTTAGATTAGGCTTTCTATCCTGTCGTTGGGCTTAGTCCATGAAAACTCTAAGGCTAGTTGACAACAAATGGAGTATAACAGGCTTTAGTATGTGTAAAAAAAAAAAAAGGAACTAAAAGTCTTTCCTGCAACATCTGAGAATGCAAGACGTGCCCAGGAAAGATATTAGTGGCTGTCCCATTTTCTCTGTCTTTTATTTACACTTCCACCTGCACACAGATCTGCCATCAGGACGATACCTGAGCATGAGAAGGCCCTTTTGGGGCTCCATTTCTATCAATCTTGTGTATATTTCAAATAATTGAGATGAATATAAGATATATTGAATACTGTAAAATAAATGCTGCAATGGGACACCATTGGTAAGCAGGGAATAGAAAATGAAGGTAAAACAGGTTCAAAATTGAGAATTGAGCCATTGGCTGTTCGAATGCTGAGGTCTGGTTTTACACTTACCAGCAGAGTGTGTGTGTGTGTGTGTGTGTCTTTGGCCATACCCAGCATTGCACCAGCATGTGTACGTGCATGACATTTAATAGTGATAAATTATTCAGTAGTGTAATACCAGTGAGTTTTAGAGAAGAGATCCAGCACTCTCACTATAGAGGAATGCTGCTTAATGCAGTTCGAGAAATGGCAAAGGATTTGCACTAAACATAGTGACAGACTCAGTTGTTTCAATCACATGAGTCTACATGAGATGTTACTTAATAATCAGATTTCTTTGTAAATACATGCAGTGTTGAGGAGCAGCGTTGCAAAAGTAGCGAATATATTAATTTAACTACAATTTCCAGTAGCGACCTCGTAGCATATAACTAGTGATAGATAAATAATTTTATTGGACAAGTGGTGGAGTATGTATTTCTTGTTGGTTGGTTGGAATCACAATTGACTTGAGGTTACTGTGTAATATTTATTTAAGATTTTCTTTTGCTTTTTCCAGTTGTTTGTGCATGTATAAAAGGCTCAGGGAACGGGAACCAGATTTATTATCAATAATCAATATCTCTCATACAGTGCATAACAATGAAAAATAGCACATTAATAGTATACAAACCTTACAGCTTTCTGGTGCCTCAGCGGTTCAGTTGCAAATGCTGTTGAATTGTTTGTTTGAGATAGAATAGAATGCCTTTTATTGTCACATATACAAATAATACATATACAGTGAAATTCTTTCTTCACATTTCCACACATGTTGGTAAGCTGGGGTCAGAGCACAGGGTCAGCCATGATACAGAACCCCTGGAGCAAGGAGGGTTAAGGGCCTTGCTCAAGGGCCCAACAGTGGCAGCTTGGTAGTGCTGAGGCTTGAACCCACGACCTTCTGATCAGTAGCCCAGTGCGCTAACCACTGAGCCACATGTTACGTAAATATTACATTAATGGGCTCTGGCTAGCTAACTAACTGTTTCATACGTGTTTTCCTGTGTAGCCAGATTTCCGGTGGCTGCCAGGGTGAGACCAGTGGGTCCACAGTTGTTTGAACACATCATCCCCCTTAAATCCTTTTTCAATTCAGCCACTGGAGAAGCCAGTATTCCTTACACTACGGGCTACTGCACTTATATATGATGTAGAGAGTCACTGTCATCTCCAGTACCTTACCACATTACCGTTTCCTGCACAATAACGAATGATGAGTGCATGGCATACCATCAGCATACCATAGCTAACCCATCAGAGTTCTGTGGTGCATAATACACGGTGTTCTGGTCCAGTACAAAGAACATGTGATCCAACTAAATCAAAAAGATCTGTGTCTTAGACCAGCAGAGGCTCTGTTGTGATGGCAGAACCTAACAAACTCCTTTTGTTGGCCGATATAAGAAATCGCAAATGATGCCTGATGGTTAGAAGAAGAGGAATAGTTGATCTAAAACGGAATAAAACAGACTTTATCCCGGAAGTACAAACGCTGCCAAAAAGTTGTATAACTTATAAGCACTAGTTTAGAGCTGACACCCTTGCGATGGTATCGGTTGACCTGTGATGTAACTCCCACGACAACACAGCCTCAATGTGTGGGTGATCAGTGTGAGATGCTCATACAGGTTCAACTTTGAAAAACAAAAAACAATTGTGTCGCTTGAACACCACATGGTTATTGTTAAGAAAAATGTACAGCTTATCTTGCCTCACTATTTCTTTTACCAGAAACCTCTGGTAAAAGCACCACCTAAGGTTTCAGTCATATCCATCCCCACTTCCATTGCAACAGTAAATAAATGTGTTGACAATTTATTTGAAACTACCACATGTGTGGAAAAAGGGGTTGTTCATGAAAAAGAAGGTCAAGAGACAGCTCCTGAACCTACAGTCACCAAGTATACATCCCCTACCAAAGCATCTGCTTTCTCAGAATTGTCTGCACCTGTTTCCACTTCATTAAAAGCTTCCATAGAAGAAATGACAGAAAGTAAGCCCGCCTCCAATAATGTCATGGATGAAATAGCAGGTACCCCTCAAGCAACACTTGAAACTGTCCTTTCTGATGCCCCTGAGATAGAGATTGCACAAACAGAGACTTCTGTTGGGATCCTTCCTACTGCAGGCACAGTCTCTGCTGCTCCTGACCTGTCCCCTGCAGGAAATAGTTCTACAGAAGCCACTCCCACCCCTGGAAATGTAGAAATCATTCTTGCCCCTAAGGATGCAACATCCACAACGGAAGCAGTCACTGTTTCTGAGGTATTTACTACCCTTGACCTAAAGGTATTTACTACCCTTTTCTACTATGCTCCAGTAGAAAAATCTGACGGCCCAGATGCTAAACACAGAATGCACGCAGCCTTGCCCACCTCAGAAGTAAAAGTTACCCAAACACAGAGTATCTCCCCAGAAATTGCAGCAACCGGGGCCATCGTAGATGTAACTAGCACCACTGTCCAAGATGTTAGCAGACTACAATCATCACTGCCTCCAGAGACTCCTATTGACCCTGCCTATACTTCATCTTCCTCAGAGATCCCTTTTAAAGAAGAGACTGTCACTCATAAAATTACTCCAGAAGCATCTGATTCTCTATACAAGCTTGGTATTGCAGAACCTAAGGCATCACCAGTGGTTCCAAATAAAGATACTGCCATTCAAGAAGTTCCTCTTGAGGAAGTGATGTCATCCATGGATGTTGCACCTGAAAAAGCTATTATCTCTGATTTCATCGCAAGGGTTAGACCTGCAAAGGAACCATATCAACCAGGCACTGTTGGGACTCTTGTGGTTCCTGCAAGTCAGACTGGGGAGATAGTGGCCTTGACAGAAAAGGGTCCGGATGTCGCACCAGAGCCAAGTTCCATCATTTGGAATCACAAAAGTATGAAGAGACTGGATCCAGCAAATGCTGAATTGGCAGAAAAACGAAAGACAGAAGGAGAGGAAGGAGTCGAGGAGTCTTTAGATGGTACTTATCACTTTCTCTGTGGTCCTGTATGTTTATACCATAGTACACATTAATGACGGTCAGTCATGACTCAGCTTAAAACAATACTAATCACCAAACTAACTTTTACTCGTGTACCTATTAGGCAGGCATACGGTTCACAACCAGTTGTCAGACACGGGTCATTCATGAACGAGACCAGTGAATGCAAATAAGTGCAAATTACACAATTTCACCCCTGATTCTACTGTCACCAAAAAAAATTTTTGGGGATCGATGACACTAGCCCTGATTTAATTGCAGCGGGTGCCTGTCACGATTGGTCATGTGTGAGCAGTTCAGTGACACAATTAACCCAGTGTGCAGTCAGCTGCAGACGCCCCAATATTTTCCGGTTATGTTTGAAGTTCTTAGAAAAATGTTGTAAAAAATCTTGGGTGAACATGTGCAGCAAATGGTAAAAACAGCGATAAGCAACAGCTAATGGAGTGTGTGAGGGTGAGGCGGGAACAACCAAAACAACGACAATAATGGCGAAGGCTGTGCCGCGTTCCGTCTGGCCCAGGAAACGGAGAGGAGGCTGATAAAGCTCTGGCAACAGCACAGATACTTATATGATGTTAAGTCTGAAAATCCACCCGTTTTTTGTTTCTACACAAATGAGTGTAAATACAGCAAGGTCCTCTGGCTCCATCTTGGCAAAGTCATGTGATGAACGGTTCTCGTGTTTATTTTTTGTCTGTGAGACAACAGAGTTTTCGGATCAGACTCTCTTTGTTGGTTATCGCTCCAGGTGAAGGATCATCTACTGTGTGAGCCTCGTCTGCACGTGATCGTGTAGTGTGCGCACTGCTACGATAACAGATAACAAGATCGCAAGCTATAAATGTTACATATTAATATATATATACAGTATGTATAGGTATACTATAAATTATGCGTCCCTAAATTTTAGTATTTTCAGTGAATAGCAAATTTCCTAATTTGTCTTAAAAGAGTAGATCAACACTAAATTCCAATATTTGATCTGTACACACTTTTATACAAAAGGCTGCTAGTGATTTGTTCAACAATAGTTCTGTATGTTCTTTTACTGGTCTGTGCTCCCCCTACAGGCTAAAACTTTGATATCCGCAACTGTATCTGTAGCCCTGCCTCAAACCGTGACACAATAGAGAGGATTTGGTCCTTTATTACGTATAAGTGAAATTAGCTTAAGCAGGTAATAACTTTCTATGAAGTTACGATGAAGGATGTAACAGCACAACAAAGCTGGTGTCAAAAAATGCTGCAAGCAAACAGATGTGTATTATAACTTCTTTTAATCATCAAATTACCTTCAATATCCATAATTGCTTGCTCGTCCTTACTTAAACTGTAGTCAGTCATTGCTCAGAGTTCATTGTAAACTTATATATATATGTGTGTGTGTATATATATATATATATTTCCCCCATCTCCTGATTAATTGCACGTTGTGGTTTCACTTGTATGTTCACTTTGTAGTCGTCATTATTGCATTGCTTTAGATCTCTATGCCATAATTTACTTCGGTATACCTACTTTGCTATTTTAAACTTCAGATTATATTCTGGGCCCATCGTTTTTCCTTGTTAAAAATGTGATAGTTTCATCTTTTTCCAGATTTGAACCAGCTTTCTGCTAATGTGTCTTGCCTAGTGTATATTTGTTTCCTTGTGTATTTGTTCCATGCAATACAGTATGTCCACTCTTTGTCGCATGAAGTCGTATTAACATGAGTGTTTTTTATTTCTTGTGTATATGTGAATTGTGTAGCTATCACATCGTTAAGAATAAAGTGTTTGGGTTATCTACACATGTGCATGACAATTTCCAGGTATGTGGGGTGGTATGCAAGAAACTTTTAGAATAACAGTGTTGAGCTTGGATTTTATTTTTATTTTTTGTCTTTTGTGGCACTATTTAATGACTTAAGATAAAAAAATATGTGTGTTTTCACTCTTACCTCCAGCACAACTGGACCCAATACAGAGACTGTTTCCCTATAAGATCCGCGATTACTTCGCCAAGAGCAAGTATGCACAGTCATATTTGCATGAACTGGAAAAACACTCCTGCCCTTTTCCATCTCATCTTTATCCAACATGCTGAAACGTCCTTATCGAATGTTGTTAATTCAGCATAATCCCTCCTTTTTGAGTTTCTTTAATGCCAACTCTTCTGCCGTGTCCTTCAGGGCTTGTGATGGGCCGGTTGATGATGGTCCAGAGTATAAGAAAGCCTTTTCTGAGGAACTAGCTAAGCTTCAAAGGCTTTATGGTAATGGAGATCTCACATCATTCCCAGAGTTTAAGTTCTCAGGTGGGTGGGTATGATTTTTTTTTTTGTCACTACAGTAATGTAATGGCGTAATGCTTTGTCTGATGACTGTTTATTTGTAGAACTATTTTATTGTCTTTTCTTTCTCAGAGCCAGTGTTGGATGAAATCAGCTCCAAATAAATGTCAACTGCCTCAGCATCTCCAAAAATATTAGCTTTATTATATTAATAAATAATGTTATACGGTACTGTGACTTTATGTAATGCATACATTTTTTTTTTTTGTATTTGATTATATATGAATCTTGAGAAAACTGAATGTGTGACTTTTTGGCTAACTATGCAAAAAAAGGGAAAAGAAAATTGCACAATAAAGTATTGTATAAAAGTGGATACGTTTGTTAAATTGTCTTTATGTGGAAAGCCTGTTTTGTTTTGGACTACATACAGTTGAGTGCAAAAGTTTACATCCGCCCATGGTTTCTATTTTACAATTTATCTACAGAATAAAAAAAAAACTGAATAATTCCAAGAAGTTGAAATGTGGCGGAAAAAATCAAAACATTTTCTTGTGACGATAATCTAAAATTAAATACTTTTTCTTATCTTTTTTTACATTGTAAAGCGACCTTGGGTATGAGAAAGGCTCTATATTAATTAAAGAAATGTCAGGAAGAAATGGGAGGGGGCAAATATTACAACTGTTTAGAGGATATAAGTGAGGTTGGATGCAGTTTTAAAAGCAAACGGTGCACATACAAGTTATTAGAGAATATGTTTTTTTTATTTTTTTTATTAATATCTTAAATGTTCAGTACAGGACCATTTTGTTACATGTGTCAACCCCAGCACACTTAATGCCTTGTTAATTAAAATGCATTTAAAATAAGTCTTTTCCTGGGGGCATGCAAACGTTGGCGCTCAACTGCAAATGCACCTTAAAATAAACCTCTACAGTCCCTGTAGAGACC
>JAOUQW010003193.1:0-12809 GCA_028565825.1 Olivaichthys viedmensis
GTCTGGCCTTTCAGTCCTCTTAACCTACAGACTGTCATGAGACTTATCATATTTACTAAACAATACGCTGTATACCAGCATCCCTTTTCTCAAAAAATTATAATGAACTTATCAAAAAAAATCTACCTCCTTGAAGTTGGCACCATATTTAAAAAGAATCTAATGAAAATCAGCACAAGCAAATAATACCAAGTTAGATGGTTAGATGTTTGGTTTGGTTTTGAGTTGAATGGGATTAAATGGACTGTGACATCAGTCCCGGCCTTGATCTTTTATTGAAATATAGCCGCTATATCTCCAAAAAACAGCACAAACTATTTTTGGTATCCATATCAAACCATAACATATAACTAACCATATTGTTGGTTTGTGCTGTAAAAATAGTTTGTGCTGTTTTTTTGTTTTTGTTTTAGATATAGAGGCTATATTTCAATAAAAGATCAAGGCTGAGATTGATGTCACAGTCCATTTAATCCCATTCAACTCAAAACCAAACCAAACATCTAACCAGGTATTATTTGCTTGTGCTAATTTGTCCTGTACAACAATTGTTTGTACCTGTTTAATTTATTTATTTTTTGACATATTACACATTCAGATCATTGTAATGTCACTCTTAATTTTTATAGGGTTCACTGAGGTGTTTCAGTGGTTATATGTAGCTGAGAAAGAGGATCTTAGCAAGCTTGCTAATGGTACCACATGTGTTTGGCCACTGAAACCCTGGAATAGCTAAAGAAATGGACAACCGATAAGCATTTAATGAGAAGTGGGATACAACAACCTGAGCCAATGTATTTTTAGCCATTTTGGTGCTTTCTGTGTTTTGAATCAGCTCTATCTGATGTAGAAGAAAGAGTGAGGGTCTTGACAGTGTCGCTGCAGGTGGTTAACAATTTCCTTTTGTTAGTAGTTTGTTCAAAAAATCTCCCAGTTTCACTCGCTCATTTCACTCGGTTTTGGAGGTGATTTGGGTGACCAGTGGGAGTGTAAGCCCCATGTAGCTCTGAGGTTCAGCGCGGTTCAGGCAGCATGGCGATGGTCTTGGTAAGGACTTGGTCTTGTTCTTCCCAGCAGGCCCTGCTCTGTAAACATGTCCCAAATCTCTGAGACACAGATGTGACAGAGAGCAGGCTGCAATAAAAAAACAAAAGTCTGGCTCCAGACCTTTATGAGCAGTTCTATTTCATAACCAACCTAGCTACATAAAACTGTAAGATTACCAGACCCGCTGCTCTTTTCCAGTAATCAAAGGTAACTTTATTGAAATCCGAACCTTTAGCTGCAATATCATTTCCCTCAAGAACTGGTATTATATTTAGGGTTCCTTAAGGGCAGAATGCCTGAACAGAGGTTTGAAGTGAAGTTTCAGAGAGGTCTATAGACTGAGGAAGAAGTTTATTTTCTGCGGACTGACTTCACAATGAAGGCTACTTCTCATCCTCAATTGTGTCCAGCTATGTGAGATATGAGATAAGCAAATTATGGAAATACTACTCAAAGTATCTTTAACACTGTGCTACTAAATCCCAGTACTGTAAAAGAGGAGGAAAAACTCCAAATTACCCAGTGCATGGGGTTTTGGATAACAGTCGTGACAATCAAACGCATGGTATACGATATAATTTGATTGGGGGGGGGATCAGGGTCATCAAAAGTAACCTATCCTTTGCCTTTGGAAATTCATGCACATGGATAAACTTTGGATAATATTAATAAAATATTAATCATTATGCTAAAGGTACAGTACGAAGCATTCTCAGAGGTACAGTATGTTGTATTTTACGTCTTTGCTCGTCAGGAACATATTGTCTCTCTGCTAGTCACAAGACTGTTCAATTCCTCGTCTGGCTTGTTAAGACTCGTTTTTTCTCATACTGTTGTGAAACCATTACAAAATGTTACTCTGTGTTTATAAATCACAAAACAGATCTGATATGAGTATGACTCTCACCATAACTCGACATTTATTTGACTATTTGGTTAAAGGAATTGTTTGCCAAAAAAAAAATCAAATGGACACACCTAACCCAAATGTACTCAATCAGCCAAGACAAGTTTGGTGTCTGAAGTTTGCTTCTTTAGTATTGTACTGGAGCTACAAGGTTAATGTAGCCATCAAGTGATGGAAGTCTATCTCACCCAAAATCTTTTAATTTTTTTAAAAATATAAATACATGCCTTAAACCACAAACCACATGCAGTTACACACAAACAAAAAAAAAACCTCACAGCGACAGCGTAGCTGAAAGCTGTATAACGTCATGAGGGCAGCCATCTTCAACAACCGTAATCACGTCTTGCTGATCAACTACATTTTGGTTAAGTGGAAGATTTGTGTACATTTGATTTACAACTATATTGAAGTACAGCTTTATACATATTTAAACAATACAGCGGCCTATGCAGTGCATAAGCCAGCAGATACATATTGTGCTTTTGGTACAGGATGATGATTCACTCAGCTCTGTGTTGGTGCATTATTAGAAAGTGCACACCTCCACCCTAGACACGTTCTTCTCCGTGCCTCATCTCAAACAACACTAGAGTTTCATATTGTATTTCACAGAGGGGCTAAATATTATCTTCACACGATTTCCTCCATCCAGAATGGAATTAGTTTGTCCTGGGGCTGAAGTGGTTTCCCTACTTAAACATGGCATGCATGGTGTAATCCCAAGGTCAACACCAGAGGAAGAAAGAATGCTTGCTTGAATCAGAGATCATGTCGAATTTGGAGTGGCTTGTCAGAGCAGATGCTCATGAACTGAACCTCACTTGTAGGAGACGCCGCTGCCTTTGAGGACATTTTTTACATCCTGTTATGCCATAATGATGAACTTTCAGGTTGTAACTCAGTAGGCAATATTATTCTGAGGTACAGTAACGTTGACATCAAGGACAGCTTTTAATCACAAATCAAGTGAACTGGGTGGGAGGAACATCAACCTCATGCCCCCAAACTTTCAGTAAGGCTGGGAAACTCGCAGATACTCTCCCACTACATCACCACGGCGATGAAGCACATCAGAGTTTAGAGGGCAAATCATTTGAAATATTTCAAGCCTCTCATACATTTAACTCCTTCTGCTGCCTTAAAAGTGAACAAATGAACACTGAAGGGAACATTTCTTTTTGGGATTGGGACAATTCCTAGACATTTTTTGCTTTGCTATGAAAGAGGGAGATGGTTGAAGGGAGGTAGGAGAGTCAGGAGGGAAATATGCGCGCTCTCTCTCTCTCTCTCTCTTGCTTCAGAAGTCTGGTCTAAAAGTATGAGAAGACTGTATTTATTTTATCAGTTGTCAAAAAGCAACATCCAGTTAATACGCATTATTCAAGAATACATTATTCAGAAATCTTTTAACACACAATGTTCATTGTTTTTGTCTCATGTCTAATGTTAATTTTTAAATAGTTAACTCCATTTGCACTGCTTCTTCTCATTGTATAGGTTGGTTGGTTAAGCGCTACGTGTGAACTCAGTTTGTGAAAACATGCTCCACGGCTTGAACCCATCATGCTCCGATATGCCAGTAATTAAAGGATGGCATGGAAACCTGAAATTTTTCATCTGTCTGTCCCTACAGCATGGTCTCAGTGGGTTACAATTTTTTTTTATATCCATCTCCACAAGCATGGCCATATTACAGGAATAGTTCATGGAGAAATTTGGTATTTTTTATTTAAACAATTTTGCACTTGCCTCAAATGTCATCGATCAGCCAGGACAAGTTTGCTGTTCATCGTTGGGTTCTTTAGGTTTGCACTGAAGCTACGTGGCTAACGTTGCTAACAAATAATGGAATTTTATCTCACCCAAAATCAAAAAGGTTTTCCTCATACATCCCCAAATCTTCATGTACTTGCTTCTAACAACACTGTTAAGCCACGTAATCATTTTTTAAATAAAAGACTTTTGTAAAATAGTCGGTGTTAAGTGTTGTGTGGCATTTATCTACAGAACCTGCGTGCTACGCTAGCTAGCTAGTGATGAACAAAATCGTGGTTGCCATGGTAGATTTTAACAGATTTAGCTACTGTTAAATAAACCACTGAAAATGTAACAATGCAAATCGAGACTCCGATACTGAAATCCCACTCGTGTCCACATGTGACAAATGCTAACTAGTTTACTAGTCGTTACTTAGCTGGCTAGCTAGGTACTAGCGTTATCTGGAGTACAGTATAGTACGGTTGTACAGTAGCAGTATGCAATTACAGTAAACGCAAGTCGACTGAACATTGAGATACTGGTGAACAGATGTCTCCTTTTCGGAGTCTAAATTCGACATAAATTATTCTTAATTGTTTAAAATGACATTCAGGGAGACAAACACCTGATATTGACTTAGTACAGTCCTCAATAAGAACACATTTTTGATGTATATTAATGAGCTTGTTTTAGGAATTTAATTGGGTACACAATTGTTATTCATAACTGCTTAAATGAAACAGTTTTTGGTTTGGGGGCTTTACTATACATTTATTTAATGGGAAATGAGAGGTTGGATATTCCAATAGAATGCGTTTATTCTGTAAGAGTTATAGGATTTATTATTGATAATGGCATAGATGTATTACAAGTCTCTTGTATTGCAGTAGGTCAGTGATCAGAGAAGTGGCTGTGTCTCATAAGCTCTGGACATTTTTGCGCCTACTTCTTGGTCTGATAACTTTGACCCTCACTGAAAAGTAGGCAACATTTGATTTGATAAATTCCCCACTGAGCCACCACTGCCCTCTTGCCTCTTTTATAGCTTTAGAGACAGGAAGGAAAAGGAATAGGCCAGACCCTTAGCAGGAGTTACTGGGTGTTTCTCAATACCAGTAACGCGAAGGACGCACTCGTGGCTTTGACAATGAAGTTCTTGGCAAGATAATCTTGCAAGAATGAACTCGCACGGAGAACGGAGAACGGAGAACCCACCTAATGACGTGTTCGAGATGCGCTGTGTACCTGCTATTGCGCAATACCTCATTTCACCATCCTGTCACATTACACTTATTTTAATCAAAAGCGTTTTTGGATTTCTTGAAAAACTTTTATCATAAGCTTTTAAGATACTCAGTTATTGGAGGAAATCGAAAAATGGTTTGGTACAATAAAGACGATGCGGTATTTTATGACTGTTTATTTACCTCCATTCAGTGCTCTGGTCTGTTCAGCCGTCCCTAAATAACACATTTTTGTTAAGGATCACAGGAAAAAGGCAGCGGTTATACCCGTAGTTTCACTATAATGATTAATACAATATGTTAAAAAGACTATAATCCGTCTTTCATCTGAGGTTCACCGTTAGCTAATGCTAACATGGCGCTAACTAACGCTCCCACACGAGGCTCGTGCATCTTTCCGAAACGTCCGAACAAATCTTTATTTTATGCGTTGTTTAAACCAAATGAGCAAAGATTCGACAACTAAATGACCGATTTCTCGACTCGTTTTGTGTCAAAATCCGATTTACGCGCACCGTTTACTTAAAACAAAACAAAATAAAAAAGAACTTAAAAACTCTCAGTCATGGGTCTGAGCCGCGTCCTCCGCCGCTGACATGACGTCGCACTGAATTCTGGGACTTTGAGTTCGTTCTCGTCACCATCCGAGGCGTCCTCGGTTTCTGGGGCTGGATCAAGAACACTTCCGGGTTTTTAAACTGTTCTTGGGTATTGGAATGAAACTTGGCCATTAAAAGATGACGTCAAGCGAGAACACGAGGACGCAAGAACACATACTGGGAAACACCCCTTATTTCTTTTAAATTAGTAAAGCCTACATTTCCCGGCATGCATTTGGTCAGTCGGGTCAGTGAGCGGTGAGTGCGTGAGTTAATCGTTAATACGGTATAAATACCGGTTGCGCGCGTGTGCTTCATTTGAAAGCAGTCTGTCTCCCTGTCTCACACACACACACACACACACACACACACACCGGGAAAGCGCGAGCCAGAGTGCACGTGAGCGCGCGGAGCGGTTTCATTAGGATGGTGATCAAGGTGTACGTCGCCTCCTCGTCCGGATCTCTCGCGGTGAGTATCGGAGCGGTACTGTTGGACTTTTATTACAGGTTATGTCGCGTGAACGAGGCTGGAACACAAAGCTCACATTGTTTATTGTCTGCACATTATTTCTGCACCATGAACTGTGCGCTGTCAGGTCTATCTGACGCAAACATGCACACCCTATACAACCAACTAGAAATCACGAACAGAACTAAGAAAAAAAAAAAAAAAAACTCTTAATATGCCGAAACATTTAATAACACAATAACGCCAGGCCTTAAGGCTAACACAAATCAAGAAGTATTGAAAATAACGCTCAACAATAAATCGATTTAAAGTTCCTCAGACCCATATGCAAAAATGAGTGCGAAAGCCACGCCCCCCGGCTGCTACAATTCGATATTGCGATGTGACGTCACGATGGACTTTGCTAAGAGCAGAAAAGTAAGAAATCGTAAATAAATACCACTGTCAGTGCTTCTGTAACACTGAGCAACGGCGGTTGGACGTTAAAATCGATTCTTTTTCCAATTGTTTCATGGTTCAATATTTGTAAAATATTTAATCTTTTGCAAATACTAAATAAAAAAAGTCGGAACTTTTAGTTTTTCATAATGTTGCTCCACTATTGCCATGTTTAGCAAAGTTAAAAATGTCACGATGAATATTGTGTACCGTAAAAATGTCTTCAAGTATCGTGGTATGACATTTTTGCCCGATTGGAAAGAAAAGCTACATTACCAGAAAACAGGTGATTAAGGAATTATAGTTTCTGCAATGTAAAGGGTTGTGTGCGCGTGGGTGTGTGTTTTTTGTTTAATAAATGCCCATAAGGACGCCCTTGAATGCCTTTTGTTGTGCTCCAGTGACCTGTGTTTGTGCTTATGTCTCTTCTGTTCCTGTACAATGCATTTCATTATGTAACCTGGGTACAATCTCACTCTATATGAGTTTTAGCAGTTCTCTCCCTCAGTGTAGTCCCCGACCGCTCGTCAGTGGTTCCATTATCTGGGCTTGTCTCCGCTCTACACTCTTGTGGATTACTGTGCGCAGTAAAACAAAGTGTGGGTGGTCAAAGTGCATGTTTACTGTCCAAACTAACCAGGTCAATGCCCTGCTACAGTTAAAAGCATGCGGCGCAGTTTACTTAGGAGCAAATAGTCTGTTTGCCATTAAGTGCACAAGAGCATGACAATTCATTCCTCTCTGAGATACTGTAGGGATAATATTTCACTTCTATAATGATGTGTGATTATTAGACATCTCAAAGGTGAGTGATGTCGTAGTGAATCTCCACGGCTGCCACTCGGGGTTCCACATCAGACACAGGTTTGACGATGAGGATGATAAAAGAGGGCTTTGTGTAGGCCGTGATTGCTCGTTATCAGATGAATATGTTTACAGCACCGTTGCTTTAATTGGTTCCATATTAGGTAATGGTACAAATGAGTAATGCACCCATTTCCTCCTTCTGCACACAGTATTTCTACAAAACTTGGACTTGTTTAGCCAAAGAGCTATTTTTAGACCAGCACACACTCTCTCTCTCTTTTTTTTCCTCCTCTCTCACTCTTGTTCTCTTTTTCTGTCTCACACACACAAACACAGTGACTCGATGATGGACGAACTGGTGATTGAGGACAATGCAATTAGATTTTGCACTCCCTCTCCCACACGTATACACACACGCGCACACACACACGGACTCTAATTTAATCACTATGAAGCAGACATCTGGCGGGCGGGCAGGTGTCTGTGGATTTGCGTCTCTGTGTGTGTGTGTGTGTGTGTGTGTGTGTGTGTGTGTGTGTGTGTGTGTGTGTGTGGTTCTTCGGCTCGGACACATGGGCTGGGTGTGTTTTTGTGGGATGGGTGTGTATGAGTGCAGATAAGAATGCTGAGAAGAGGTGGGTGTGTAAATATATGTATGTGTATATATATATATATATATATAGTATGTGTGTGTGTGAGGGAGAGAGAGGAAAATCCACAGACGAGAAAGCAGATTATGATCATGTGAGCGTAGGTGAAAACTGACCACTGTTAAGTACTTCTGATTTTTCTCATCTCCCTCCCTGATGGTATTCATCTGCATATGCAAAGTTACATGCCCGGGTTCGCTTACACACACAGACACTCCCTAGAAAGGGAATATATCCTTATAAGCCCTGACTAACCTCCACTTTTTTAATCTCATTCTTCTTCTCTCTCTTCTCTGCTTTCTAATTTGCTTATTTACTGTTTGAAAGCTGATTTTTAAACATAGAAACATATTCAATAATAAGTTTATATTATTTTTTTTACAAAGTCACCCACACAACCTTTCATTTTTTTATTGACTATTTTTTATCTATTCAAAAATATTGACAATTTTTTCACTGAATAACTAGACAACAGAAAAAGGCAGAGAAGCGCCTACACTTTTGCACTCATTAAGAAATTCAGATTTTACAAATATGCAAACACCCCCAACCCTACATGCCCTTCCCAATTCCCTTAGTGAACCAGAGTTTGTATGAGTTTGCATTTGCATATTGAAACATGATAGCCTCTTATGTTTTAGGATACAAAAGCAATAACTCGGATAACTCAGATTTTCCAATGAGTTTTTCCAGCATTTCCTGTTTCTTCAAAGAGTGCAGCAAAACTGATTCAGTGACAATTTTTGCACTTTTTGCACTTTTAGTCTGTGCTTTCAAATGAATTCTCCTGATTAAAAGATTAAAATCTTTTTATAAAGTTTAGGCTGTTTTTAACAGATGGGTATATCTGATCACCTGTTTTATACATACACTTTGTATAAAAAGGTTCCTCAAAAGGGTCTTTTCATGCTTAATGGTTCCAGCTTTCAAAATGTTTTTTTTGCTTGGAACCCTTTGTGAAAGGGTAACACCCTGTGTTGCAGTGTTCTACATGGAACCATTAAGGCTTCTCCCAGAGGGACAAACCGAAAAATGCTTTAGGGTGCTAGATTCGACCTTTTTGCTAAGCGTGTAGAAAAGAAGCTTTTAAAGTGCTTATAGTGAAATATAGCAGAATATAGTAGTAAATTTTGGCACAGCGAACCAGCCTACTTTATCTTCACTTTATCGCCGTTGTTTTTGTGTCGACTAAACAATAGTGTGTGGGTGTCTCCCATGGCAGGATCACACAAGCTATTTTACGGAACTCTCTCTATCAGTATAACAGTCTCATACAGGCCAAGTGCAGTGCTTCACTTTTAATGGAGAACTACTCCGACTCCAACACACAGACACACAGGCATGCTGCAGACAGATTCACTAATTGTGTCTGTGTGTGTGTCTTTATCACGGTGACTGAATTCAGCTAAAGCAGTTCTGCTGGCACTGCCCAGGAACACAATGTGCACCGTCAGCACAAAGATAAAAGGAGAGACAGGAGAGAAAGACTTCATCTGTTCCCTCTGCTTTCTCTGCACATACACTGGAATCTTGTCAAACATCCCTGCTCCCAAAGACACACCCCTGGTCTCTTGCCTCAATGCCTCACCCCTGTGTGTGTGAAATTATTTTAGTAGAATAGAGATGCTCTGAGCAAAAGCATTGTTTTCACCAATTGGGTCCCAAGGTTCAAATAACGAACACCGAAAGGAACTATTCTGAGTTAATCCCAAGTTTGTGGTTGGGGAAAGCTTTGCATTTTGTTTCTTGTGTGAGATAACCATGAACCTGAGCAATGTTAAGCTTTTTTTTTAAATCTTGTTTTTAAAATATTTTATAAAGTGTGATTTAATATCATGATGTACACTGCATTGCCAGTTCATTATATACAATACACCTACCATGTAGCTACACGCTCTGGCCGTTAAATTTTCTCAGGTCTACCTACCACCTATATATACAGTAGGTGCACTTTGTAGGTAATCCGTTACTGACTGTAGCCCACCTGTTTTCAGCCCCCTCTACCCCATTCATCAGTAGAAAGGAACCACCAAAGGACCACCACTGACCAAATATTATTTGAGTGGTGGACCATTCTCAACGCAGCAGTGACACTGACCTGGAAGTGTGTATGGAGCTGGTATGAGTATAAGTATTGGACTGACGAATACTTATTCACCTTACCAGCTACAAGTGTTTAACCTGTCGTTTATAGCACAAACCTGTGGTTACTATGTGAACTTCTGTTTTTTTTATCCATGTAATAACATGGCTATTGTGCTATATTATAGAACTGTAATGTGTAGTAGCCTTTCATTGACATAGGATTCTGGCTCGACCCATGTAGTCCACATCATTTATTTATATTATTCTGCATTATTCCTCAGGTAAACTGACAACTCGGTGTCTGTACAGTATTGTGCAAAAGTCAGAGAGCACCCTTTTGTTTATTCAGTTTTCAATCAAATGGCCATTCAGTACTTATTGTTCATTATTTGGTGGTAAACAATAACTTTATGTTGTCTGTCCAAGTCCCGCTCTGTCTAGTTAGGTGAAGTGCATCCACCTGTTTCTTGTTAGTCCTCCTCGTTAATGAGAGCATTTAGATCCCGTGTGTTTCAGTGTTCTGTGTCAGTCGATGTTTCATGTCATGTTTCGAATGTCCTTTGTGTATCTGTAGTTGAATGTTTAGTCTAAATAAAGTATGTTGTCCTTTGGCTCTGCGTTTGTGTCCGACCCACGACGAAAGCGTGACACTAATACTGGAATTTGTGTGTCAGTCATTTACTGTTGCTATGTTGCTTTGTCAGTTTGTCTTTTTGTCATCATTAGATCATTGATTCAGGTCAACTAAAGTTATCTTAAGTCAAAGTTCAATATATCTGTATCCAAGCTTTAAAAAAAAAAGTATAGCGAGGAACGTTCCAATTAGAATGGACAGGGTAGCTACAACAAGTGTTTAAACTGTTGTTTATGCCACTACTTTCAAGACAAAAAATGCTAAAGATATGCTATAATATACAACTGTTATGTTTCACATTATTCCTCAGTTAAAAAAGCATCAGCAGGAGGTTGTGGGCTTCTTGGAGGCGAACCGGATCGGTTTTGAGGAGGTCGACATCACCATGCTGGAAGACCAGAGACGCTGGATGTACCAGAACATTCCTGAAGAGAAACGACCCGACAAGGGCAACCCGCTCGCCCCTCAGATCTTTAATGGAACGGTCTACTGTGGGGTGAGTATGCATCAGTCAGGTGCTCAATGACTTGTCAATACACCTGTTCACGAACCACTTAGTAAACCTGCTCATAAAATCATCAGTAAACCTAATCCCATTAAATAAACCTGATCAAACCTGTATTTTGGGGTACGTTTGCCTTTTTCAATAAAGCTCAATATGTGATTTTACAACGGGGCAAGCATCCAAAGGAGAATCTCCTGCTGTTAAGGTCTAATATTTAAAAGATCAGTTTGTGATTATTTTTTTTTGAGCCCAACCACAATGAAAACACTGACACGCCTTCCATTTCCTCTAACCAACTCTATGCCTTCTGTTGAAACTACAGTGCGTATGCCTTGTCAGTTGCCTGTTAAGCAAAAAAGGCATTGCTGAGCAGCTCTGTGGTGGCAGAGCTACTTTCTGGGCTGGAAAAATATATAACTAACCAGATCCATTGCATTGCTAAGGTATCTTTACATTTATATTGAAATTATATGATTATTACAGGTCTAGAAACACTTTTAAACATTACAAACTGTGCCTTTAAGCCACTGTGTGTACTTGAATGTGAAACTGAGCACTGGACTCAAACTTAAACCAATTCAGTAACGTTATTAAAAGTTATAATTAAACCTCCATTGTCCATTAGCAATCAAGTGTCTCTTTGTGTTGATGTGGAAAAACAGCCCTCAGAGTAGCTAATGACTCTAGAATGAGCCAGGTCGGGTTCCGTAATTTTTAAGGATCAATAATATAAACGAACATGACATGAAATGTGTTCAAATGCATCAATAGCCTGTTAATAGGGGAATCTACATGATTATGCAGTTTCAGCAAACCAGTGATTTCCAGGCTTGGGCTTTGATGGGGTTATTTCTGGATTTCCATTCTCTTGTTTAGCCAATAAACATGCCTTTGTGGTATTTATCATGCTCCCTCTTTACCAATCACATGATCAGACCCGCTATTTCCTTCCTCCAGTTGTGGTGTGAATTTTCCAACCTCCGTTTTATCAACTGTAGAGCTCAGCGTTGTGAAGTTTCCATTTGATTTTGCTGAACATGCACACACACATACACCAAGTGTCCTGACTTCGCACATTTATTAATGAGACACACTCTCTCGGGTATTTTGTGTGAATGTACTGCGAACAGAAAGTTGTGTGTGTTGTGTGTCTCTGTAAGTCTCTTAGCTGGATTAGATTAATAGAATAAGAGTGCTTTACCACATGTGAATTTGTTCTTTGACCGAGCAATAGGCTTTACATCAAGCTCTGGTCTGAAATTTAAAGCCTTCCATAACACTTACACTTATGGCTCTGTTCACATGGTCAGTGTGTGTGTAAGTGTTTGTGAATGACCAATGGCAGTATTAGTTTTTGCAGTGTATGCCCCACTACTATAATCTGTATATAATCCTAATTCACAGTATCCCGCCTCTCAGTAGCTCTCGGCCAATCAAAACTTTTTACTCCAGTTCCTTATGACATGCCTCACTGATTGACCAGGCACAAGCAAGAATAAGAAGCATATTAGGATTTTGCAGAAGTAGACATTACAATTAATTAGAATAGAATAGAATGCTATTTATTGTCACATATACATGTACAGTACAGTACAGTGAAATTCATTCTTCACATATCCCAGCATGTTGGTAAGCTGGGGTCAGAGTGCAGGGTCAGCCAT
>JAOUQW010003204.1:0-12808 GCA_028565825.1 Olivaichthys viedmensis
TAACATCTGACAAAGAGATCTAAAAACACTGAAGCAGCAAACTTTGTGAAAATTAATATTTGTGTCATTCTCAAAACGTTTGGCCACGACTGTACCTAATGAACGTGCTAAAAAATCAGCGTTATAGCTCAGCTAACATCACGACAGATGGGGTGTTGTTATTCTACATTAAATCACCTAACCAGACAACATAAATCAAACTTTTTAAAAAGGCAACATAGCCAAGCGTTTTAGGTTCGCAAATTTGTAGTGCTAATAAAGTTAAAGATTGGAGGCAAGAAAAATTTGAAACTACAATCAGTGCTGGGGGATATATAGTGCTATAGACCTACACAATAACATTCATCATTAGGCTACAGCAAGTCTGCTACAGTGAGAACAACAAAAACTAACAACAGTCCAAACTATTTGAAAGTCGTATTGAGGCCAAGTTAATGAAACAGCGTGTAGGAGGGAACGGGGCTGAAACATGCTCGCAAAACTCTTTTATTCGTTGGTCAAAAATACAGTGATGAAAAAAGGTAAACAAACCCTTAGCAAAGAGCCGGTGCTGAATACATATTGAAATAATAATATAAATAACTTAACTTAAAACATTTTTTGTACCGTTTATTTTCTTTTCATTTTTTTTGTTGTTCTTTGGTCCAGATATTCAGAACACATCGTAGTTCTGCAACACTTTAGCTCTGTCCTTTGGCTTGTTTTCATATATGAAAGCCCGTCTGTGATTTCAATGGATTTAAACAATTAATAAAATAGAGACGACACGTAAAACAAGTGCAGAAAAACGCTTCAGAAACGTGTCCGGTGTGAACTGGAATCAAATCTCTTTTCAGTTCATGGTGGGGGTTTAAACCAAGTCATGATTATGAGAAACTTTCGTTTAGAAGCTCGCATCTAAAAAATAAATAAAAAAATGCTGCTCGCATCCCAAAATAAGCAGCATGTTCGGTTCATTTCCTGCAGTTGGGTCGATTCAGAGTCGAGTCGCTTTCTCACTGCAATTGAACCATGCTAGAGTTTGCTTGGAGCCGATCAGAAACCACCTCGCTCAGGCGGTCTCGGACTGGTTATTTTGGTCCGGACCCGAGTGTGTTTGCTGTTTTCTCACCTGCCTAAACGAACCGCACTGAGAGGGAAAACACACCTGGGTTCGATTCAAATGGACTAAATGCTGCATATGTGAAAGCGCCCTCAGAAGCTTTTTTTTCCCTCATATATCCGAGGGCCCTTTGATGTGTAGGGCCCCTGGGCATGCGCCCAGGTTGCCCTTATGGTAGATGCAGCCATGATTTTTTAACATACCTTTATAAACATTAATTTGCTCGCTCTTGGGCTGTAAGGGAATGGAGGAGCACTCTGGTGGACCTTTCATATCGAGAAATTTTATTTCTCCTCAGAACCGAATTTTGTGGGGAGGTTAATTTGTTAAGTTATTTTTTGTAGCGGTGCTTCATTACCACTTTTGAAACTTGAAGCGGGAAGAATAAACCCATATTTCCCTGTCCTTTCGTCTTTAAACATTCTGTCGTGCGACTTTTTATTTTTTTGGGAAGCCATGTCGTCACTTTCAGACCAGAAAGAGAAAAATTCATGAAATTCTTTGAAACTTATAAAAAAAAGGTTATACTGAATAGGGTAAGAGACAGGTAACCAATGTAACTGATAAAGCACCGGTGAGGTATGAGCAGAGATATCGCCTTGCTGTGTATTTGTACTCTAGAAGCTGAGTTTTGAATGTGTTGGAGTTTGTTCAGAGCTTTAGTTGGTAAACCAATGAAAAGTGCATTATAATAATGAATAGCTAATAGCTAATGAAGGTATGGACTATTGTTTTAGCATTGATGATATTTAGGATAGGGCGAAGACGGGCAATGTTACAAAGGTAAAAAAAGGCAGATTTAGTGAGAGATTTAATGTGAGGCTCAAGTGAATATGTAGAGAAGAACACCAAGATTCCTAACAGCCTGCGTGGATTTAACAGACACACCAGAAATCAGATAGTCTGGGTATTTGGGATTTGGGGCCTACTAGCAGTACTTCTGTTTTGTCTATGTTTGATCTAAGAAAGTTCTAATTCATCCAGAGCTGTAGGTCAGAAATGCATGCTGTCAACATCTGTATCACTGGAATAATGGGAGACTTATTGTTGGGAACTGTGGTTGAATTTGCACTTACATATAACTGAATGTCATCAGCATAACAATGAAAGCTGAAACCATGAATACGGATAATTTGTCCAAGAGGCAGCATGTATATGGTAAAAAAGAGGGGACCGAGGGCACACCTTGAGTGACAGTGACGATGGATGATTTATGATTTTCTAAAGTGACAAACTGTGTTCTGTTGGAGAGGTGTGATCTAAAAGAAGTATAACATGTTTTACGGTATAAAAGCTGCAGCAAGGTCAAGGAGAAGAAGAATATTTTGTGAACCAGCATCAGCAGACAGCAGAAGGTCATGGACCACTCTCGGCAGAGCAAGTTCAGTACTGTGATGTGCAAGGCTCATAAAATATTTATTTTAGTGAAAAATGCTTTAAGTTACATGGCCACCACTTTTTCCATCACTTTAGTCAAGAACTGGAGGTTGGAAATTGTTCAACCTCCGCCCCCCGAGTGTGGGGAGGACGTCGTAGCGCCGCCCCCGGGCTTCAGGGACGACGACGTTCCTCCGCCCCCCGAGCGTGGGGAGGACGTCGTAGCGCCGCCCCCGAGCTTCGGGGATGATGACGCTCCTCCGCCCCCCAAGCAAGAGGTGGACTGGCTGGCGGAGCTCTTTCGGGGGCTCTCCCTAGAGGACAAAACGCCACCTAGGGCCCAGACAGTGGGCGTCTCTGCACCGCCCTCAAGCGGCTGGGAAGGCGACGCCGCTCTGCCCCAAGACACCTCGAGGGGAGGCCCCCGGGTGTCCATCGCCGCCGCAGGGGACGTCGTCTCTTCGCCCCCGAGATAGACATGTATTTATCAAATGAGCAACTGGATTATAGATGACAGAGACACAATCTTTGAGAAGAAAGGTAGGAGCAGGGTCGAGCGAACAGGATGAAGAGCTAGATTTAGTAATAAGTTCAAACACAGATGTGATCTACAGCAGAGAAGCTGGTGAACAATTTATCAGAAGCAAGTGGGAGGGGGGGTTCTTGAGAAAGATATAATTGGGGAGCAGAGGGAAAATGTTTATCTTTTGTAGATGTGGGTAAATTATTACTATTCATTAATTTATTAGAAATTATTTTTATTATTATTATTAATTCTTATTAATCGGGGCACCAGTCCAATGGACAAAATAATTTTAAAATGAGATATTACTTGATGATGGGTACATCAAGAAATAGAAACAGTAATAATTTGCCTGATATCTGAAGGAAATTAAGTGAATTCTTTGATAGTCTGTAGAACTCAGTTGTGACATGAGTTATACACACACACACACGAGTAAAATACACAAAGTTTAATAAGAATAAAAAAAAGTAAGCATTGATATAATACAGAATATATATGGATGGAAATTATTTACAAATGTAGTTAATTCAACAGATGAGACAAATAGATAACTAGCAGAATGGAGCTGGATAGCAATCATACACTGAGACAGTGTAGGCAATGATTTAGATGATAGTATGTAAAATGGGTAGCAGTGGTTATTCTAGCAATGATGCCTTTGAACAACAGTGGCTCTACTAAACAAGTTAATTATATCTAAACTACCATGCCAACATTGAAGAAGGAAGGTAGAGAATCCTCATAGTTACGTTCCTGTAGTGTCTCCTTTGGTGGTGACTCTGTTGGTCTTGATCAGTTTGCAGTTTGTAAGTTCAATGCAGTCAGCCATAACATCAGTAGAGATTGCAGAGAGAGAGAGAGAGTCCTATGACTCAATGGAGGCACAGCCCGATCCCACTTTCAGCCTGATCTTCTGTTCCAATTTGTTCCAATATGCTTGCGTCCTCTGATTGGCTGGTTCCAATGTTCCAAATTCTTAGCTGAAAAACATGTAGAGCGTGATTGGCCTGTTCCAATGTGCTTCTCCACTCTGATTGGCTCTCCCACGCTGACTGAGTTTTATTCACAGCAGACGGTCGACCATTTTTCAGACCCAAATACTGACATCTTGTAATAAGTGTCACTTCTGAAATCTCAAAAATTGCCTTTTTTCGTTTTAAGTAAGTATTTGGACGTGCTGGTTCGCCAGAATGTATGTATTTTAGTTAATCCGTTGTGCTATTTTGTTCGGAAAACGCTGCATTAGGTTCTAATTACCATGTAATTACCGTGTAAAAAGCGGTTTTCGCCCGCTAGCTTTAGCTCGGTAGCTAACTGGGACGCAGGGTTATTGTCTAATTTGTAATTTTTCCTTTAGATCTGTGATTTTGATTGTAAATTTTAATATTACATTATTTGATCTGTGCATAACTAGTGTTTGTTTCGCTGAAAGGGTATAATGAATATATTCTGAGGCGTGTCCTTTGTGTCCTCAGATTACATTTATTTCTGAGCAGCACTGATTCAGCAAGTATCATAAATCATGTCATAAATGCAATGCCGTGTTGTCAAATGCTGATTTTTGTTTCTTATTTTCCTTTTAGACGATGGATTTCAAGCCGCATTTCCATAGGGAGACCTCCGGTGAGCTCAATGGCTGCTGACCCATGATGTGAGATATGCGGTCATGGTGTTGGCAGCCTATCAACGGGAGCGTGAGGGTGGTGAGACCTCGGTGTCCCCAACGATGGCCAACAAGGACGTCCTGGTCCAGTATGCATGCCTCTTCCCTGATGTGGTGAGGGCCATCAGGGAGCATCAGATCTTCCACTCCTGGGCTGGAGGATCAGCAGCTTGTTGGCTTTGGGGCACACCAGAGCCTCTCATTGTGGGTGGGTCATGCCTCTGAATGGGTTTAATAGTTATAGACATCTATATTTGTTATGTATCGTATTATCTGAATTAATCTGAATCTGAATTGTTTTGTGGCAATGCATCATCAGCCTTAAGAAAATGGATTCGGAAGCTGTAAGGTAGGTGGTGTGAGACCGTCAGAATAATATTAATGCACTAATTAATAACCCATGCATTCTTAACAGTGATCTTTTTTCACTCATGTGGAGGTGTCCCAATGTCTTCTTTTTCATTTCCTGCACTCATGTCATTAATGTAGTTGCATTTAATACCATGACTTTGTTTACATCAGTGACTGTCCACCTTTATCCAGGAGCTGATATTCCACGCTATACACTACTCCCAGATCTCCTGCATGTCCTTTTATTTACATTTCACTTGAGTTGCTTATTTATGTAAATTAAAACACTTTTCAGAGAGTCATTTATTTATGTGCTTGTCTCAGCCCTCTCCTCCCCACCTGAGGTCCCTGTGCCACCCCAGTGCTCCCCAACGACGGCTGAACCGGAAAAGCAGCCTTTACAAAAGCAGCCAGTGCCCACTGCTGAAGTAAGGAGAATGCATCTCTCCTTATTTTTTTTCTTCCAAGTTTGTTAAGAGGTAATCACATATTCACAATCTCTCTCTCTCTCTCTCTCTCTCTCTCTCTCTCCATTTGTCTTAGGTGCTTCTCCCTGACGGATGGAAGCAGACGTTGCCCAAAGAGCAGCATCAGTGGGTCAGCCGGGCTCTCTTCACCAGAGACCAGTCTGGGAGGCTGGCGCTGACCAAGAGTCTGCGCCTGTGGTGGTCGCCTCCTGGACCCCGGCTGGTTTATGCACAACCTCCTTCTTCGCCCACCCCCTTCTTCCACAGTCGGCTGTTCCTTTGGATGCTCTACCGCATGTGGGCATTCAGGCTGCTGTGCATGCAACCTGAGTGCCGTCGGCTTGACTCCAAGTTGACGGCCTTTGGGCTGTACAAGATCGTCCGGAGGGTCTTAGACTTCAGTGGCTGGTACTTCATGGCGACCGAGTACTTGGAGTACCGCTGCTGCAAGCAGAAGGTGACGGGATGGTCGTGGGACGTCTTGGATCAGCTGGACCCTGTGCAGTGGGAGAAATTCCCAGCAGTCCTGACCTATAGGTGTGCTTTTTATATGATATATCCATGTAAAAAGATTGCGTTGCACGCAACAGCTGTGTGCCTTGCTACCATTTCTATTTCACAGGCTGTCCTGCGACAAGGAGGTTGTGCGCTTGATGAGGGGTCACACTCTGGGGAACAGTGTGACCTCGCTCTACAGACATCTGTGTGTCAGGCACAGACAGCCATGGCTGGCCCAGTCCTCCGAGTACCTCTCCATGCTCAAGAAGTTTGTGGCCTCAGGCACTGATCCCAGCACCATCACCCATCAGCTGCCACAGATGGTGCCCAGTCCAAAATGGCTGCTGACAGTATATGCCCAGGATGTGCTGTCATGGCTTGAGGAGATGAAGGCCAGGGTCACCTCCGTCTATGGGACCATCCTAAAGATGGACTCGACCAAGAAGATAAGCCCATAAACACAAGAGCCATTATACAGTAAATGCTATCATTTGCTCGTTAATCTTTCTGGCATTGCCGTGAATTGTTTTTCACTCGTTCAAGTGACCAAGAAACTTGCCGGTGCCGCTGCCGGCACGGCGGCATGGGTTACAGACGTTGGGAACGAGTTTGGGCAGGTCCTCATCAGCATCCTCATGGCAGTGGAGGGCGACAGCCTGCTTCCCATGTGCGTCAGGCTGATGGAACGGTACCGGCGAGCCAGAGAGGCCCCTCCTCAGCTCTATGTCGTCCGTGTCTGCTGTTCCACCGTGGGCAAGAGCAAAGTGGCCACCATGTTCCACGAGTGGGACCAGCTGGTCGTCAGGCTGGATGTGTGGCACTTCATGCGACGGTTCGCAGCGGGTGTCACCACAGACAGCCACGAGCTGTATGGCCTCCTCATGGGCCGCCTTTCTTTCTGTATCTTTGAGTGGGATGCAGAGGACGTATGAGTCGCTCGGTCTCCTGAGCTCCGCGCATGGGATGGGGGCAGTGCCAAGCCAGCTCCTTGATCGAGGGTCTGCTGGAAGACCTTGCATCAGTCATGTGGCCTGTGAGCTCCCAGAGGCGCCACCTCCACTGCATACAGGACCCTCCTGGTATCCAGCTCTACAGGACGGTCAGGCAGGTGACCAAGGGAGGGGTTATCCTGCACCTGAACTGCTTCAAACCTGGTAAGTATTTGTGTGTGCAATGTTTTTTGCTTTACATTGTGATAAAAAAAAAAAAATTGATTAGCTAAATGCCTTATTTATTCTTTTTGCCCTTTTCTTGTTTTAGGTAACCGTGCAAATGCCCTACACTTTCAGGCGTACCTGCTGGAGGGTTTGGGGCGGTGGAACGAGGACCGCACTGCAGCGGCAGTGGAGGGTAGCAATCCGACGCGGATCTGCTACAGTGGCCAGCTGCAGCACTATGCCAACCAGCTGAGCCAGCAGCTCCTTGGGCTCAAGCTGGCTGAGGATTACACCATGCCTGGAGATTACACAGGTAATTTATATTAACATCTATTAATCTCTCTATTCATCTGTGGTTTTCTTCTATGAAATTCTAAGTAATCAAATGTTTATTGGTGAACTCATCGGGGTGGAGTACCTGTACTCCCAGACCGGCGTAGTGCTGCAGGAGGACTTCGGCAGGGATCCAGACGCTCTGGATGGGATATCCGACAAGGACCTCCTGGATGAGTTGGAGGACGAAGGCTTCGGGGAGGTGGAGTTCGACGACATTGTCGACCTGCTCCGAACACAGCCTCGCTGTGACCTCTTCATTGCCAGGCAGCAGTTCCTCCTTCTTTGGCTCTCTCATCGGCCCAGTCGGATCCAGCCAAGCCCTCCACGTCTGGGCCAGCCGAGGACGAACCCACCCCTGATGGTCAGGTTACTCTCCAGAAAGATCTGGCGTCTGCAGAGGACGATGATGTAAGCATGCTTTTTTTTTTTTTGTGAGTAATAGTATGTAGGGTTTCTAAAAGTCTTTGGATACTAAAACTCTCTCTTTTCTGTTCAGGAGAGCCTGGGACCTAATGTCCCAGGTTACCAGCATGTCATCGACCTGGCCAACAGTCTGGTGCAGCTGTGCCACCAGGCCTTTGTGACACAGCAGAAGGTAGACAGCATCGTTGCTCTCTGGGACAAACTGCCAGAGAGCGATAAAGGCGGTGTTGTCTACCACTCACGTCACAAAGACCGACTGGTAAAGGGGCGGTTCAAAAGCAGCCACTCTAAGACCTCTGTCACCGCCAGTGTAGAGTCTTAAGTGGTGAGTCCTTTCATGACCGCTCAGTAGATTTCCTTATTTCTTTCAGCTGTTCCTTGTAGCAATGTGACTAATTGTATTTGTGTCTCTTTTTCTCTTTGTAGCTGCTTCCTCGGAGAAGGCAGTGGGCCTGCTCAGTGGCCCAACGTCAGCCGCCTTGTGGAGGCCATATGCCTGGTGCGTTATCGCATTCACCCGGCCGGTCGGACCATCACCGGTGTCAGGGTAAACAGGTGGGCTGCCTTCATGATGGACTACTCCATGATCAGGGACGTAGTCCTGGGCAGCCCTGGCCTCATGGCCTGAACCCATATTCAGCTCTTTGAGCTGAGTCAGCGGACACTGATCCAGTGGTGAGTTTATATGGGTCTTTTTGTTGTTGTACATTATTCTTAACCACACTGAAGACTAACAGGTGTCGCATTTCTCCTAAAGGCACAATGACAGGAAGAAGAAACAGGAACAGGATGTTTTTCGCCTGAGCGTTGGCCAGTCCAGCATCTCTCTGGTGGCCTCGGAACTCCTCCTTCCAAGCTCCTGGAGCCTCAGGTTTATGGGCACACTGACTTCAGTGTCCTGCCAGATACTTCGGGTCAAGCTGCTGCTCAGCGCGTCCAAGGCCAGCTTCCTGCTCCCACTGATGATCCATCAGACGAGGCCCTAATGCCTTCTGCTCCAGAGGATGACACCGCTGCCGCTGGACCAAGCATGTATATATGAGCACTGTGCAGTGATTTGGTGAGCAATAAAACACCAGTGTTCAGTCTATTCACTGTCTTTGTGTTTATTTTTAATTATAAAAACAAAGCTGTCTCACTAAAAGAAAAATATCTTTAAATAAAATATGATTAATAAAGGAAATATGTTTAAATATGTATGAGAATAAAATTTATGAAAAGATTTGTAAATAACTTTATTTGTAGCTTACATTTCCCCTTTATCATAAGATGCCCCTGACAGCCATGTGTTATGCCCCCTGAGAAGCACATGGCTACTCAATATGGAGATCGCACTGAAGATCCAGAAGTACTCTTGCATCAGTAGAGACTGACTGAGATCCCCTGGGATCAGCCAAGTTTAGAGTCACAAACATGACCCTGAGGTTGATGATCGGAAATCCATGTGCATGGAAATCCAATGCCCAACTCATAGATGGATGTGAGCTTCTTAGATTTATACTGTTCTCTGAATCGGAGTTTCAGTTTTCCTGCCTCTCTCCATTCAGTGTTGCTGATTGGTCCATTCAAAGAGATTGTCCTGGGGTGAAATTCCAGTTCACCCCCCTCTTTAGGACTGCTCCTTGAGAACAGCCTAAAGTATGCTAATAAGATGTCTAGATTATAAAATCAAGGTGTTGTACACTCAAGGAACTTCATCCAAAGTTACAATCGTAGTTTATGGTTCAATTGAGACCAAACATGGCATCTGTGCTTTTATCTGTCCATTTTAGTAAAACAGAATAAAACATATAATTATCATACAAATTATATATTATATGACATGGGGTGCAATGAGTGTCCTGTGAAGTTTCCAGGTCCAGATGTATGAAGGAAAGTGTCTTTTGGGTATTAATCTATTTGATAAATCCAATGAATTGTGATAAACTCCGTCAGTCCTATCTTCAAATTCCTTAGTGAGCCAGCCTTATCTTAAATGCAGGATGAGTGACCTGGCTTCATGACCTTAGGGTGGTGTGACACTTTAGTGGTTTCGACTATCTCCATTATCTGGCCAGCAAAGTGCAGTTTGTATCCACAAGAAGTGTGTGAAGCCAGGGTTGTCTGGTATCAGGCAGACACTTTAAATAAACCTTAAGATTTCTGGTTTGAACGTTCATATTTCTGGAGGCCTTCTGGAGGAGTTCCCACAGATTATTCTGCGGAGCCAGATATGCAGTGAGGGACTGTTCCACTTTGGGACATTCCACCAGTCCCAGACTGGCCACCCCTTCCATGTCAGTGAGAGCATAAAAGCCTCTCACTGGGACTCTGCAAGAGAATGGCCTGTCCCTCTAGCCTGTTAGTGGTTAGTCCCTGCGGCGGCTCAGGCCAAGTAACACCCAAGCATGTAGCGGCGGCAAATGCCTAGGAACAATTGGCCGGCAGTGCTGTGCTGCTCTTTCTGACCTGTCTTTCCCACAATACTTTGCAAGGAGAGAGAGGGAGAATCAGGGTCTCCGACATACTCCTCATCCTCATGTGAATCGAAGCCCTTGGCTTTGGAGGCTATCTCTTGCTTCCCGGGTGCATATGCAGCAGTGAGCTGAGAAACTGAAACCAGCTGATTATTCCAGTCCTCCATGACTGCTTCATCATCAGCCCCCACAACCAGATCTGATAACTTTGGTTCAGACTCTGTTGGTTCAAAGGGCAAAAAGCTAACCTTGAACTCATCACAACGCTTCTGCAGCGTTCGGAGATCAAAGCGATAGGATTCGGCGCACGCAGGTCTTCGAGAGCCGTCATGGCGTGTTCATGTCCAAGGCAAGATGTGCATACTCGATGCAAATCTTTGCGTTCAATGGAATGTCCGCATGCATTAGGGCAGGGACAATATTTATGACGAGGTCTCTGTCCACTCATGGTGGTTTGAACCGACATGCACAGATATACTCCACTGAAATGCAGCGTGGATACCGCAAGTGACAGAGAGAGCACAGCGGCGCCGAAGCAGCTAGCTCTTACGATGCCCCGCTTAGCTTTAGCTTAGGCGGCTATGAACCAAAATCAGCGCGTTGTAAGTGCGAGTTTGGAGATCAAGCACGATATCTTCTGTATTCGGGGAGCCGGAGTGGCCAAAAGAACAGTGGAGCTCGCGGTGGTCAGATCAGAGCGTGTCATTCAGCAAGCCAAACGTGGCTGACAGATTAGCCCAACACGGTTGACACATACACACACACACACGGAGTCCCTGCTCATACAGTGTGCTAGCGCTCTATGTAGTGGGAGTTCGGGAGGAGGGAGATTTTGCACTCAACTGTTTTTTTTGGAAAGCCGGAGCGGCCAGAAAAGCAAGCAAAACAGGCGGAATCAAATCTTAGCGGGGCAGCAAGCCAGAGGTGGCTGATAATCCAGCTAGAAATGACAGACACACACAGCGTCTGTGGGGGATTTACACACTTGTTCACTGCTGGAGTGTCTGACAAAAACCGCTAGAGGTGACCGATTCTCTGGCACGGATTTCTAATGAACTAGCAGCAGCTAAGCGCCAGCAGGTTAGCAAGAGTCCAGGGCGATAACTTGCTCGCAAGCCAAGGCGGCTAACAAGTCAAACTGGCTTAGCCAGCTTTGCAGAGCAGAGAAAGCTAGTACTGTGACTTCAAGCGAGTCTTGAAGAGCGAAATTGTTAGGAGAATAGGGCTCACCTGTCTTATATTCGGAAGAGGGGGCTTCCGATATAGCAACAGCCTATTCTCGCTGCCTAAAGGTGTTTTTAAAGTGGCTTCAAGAGTGGTTGCGCAGGGGCGCTATCTCATAGAGACATGGTCTGTGTCAAAACAAGTCGACTGATAGCAAACAACTAGTATTTACACTAGTGTTCAAAAGTTTGGAATTGCTGCTCAAAAGTTTGGAATCAATGTTTTCAGTAATATAAACTCCATTTTGCTTCAGATATATCTATTAAATAATTGTAATATGATTCTAGTGTTATGCACTTAAGTTTCAAATCATTTGTAGAACGCTGTAAAACATTGTGTGTCCAGGATTCTGACTCCAAAATGACTATGAAAGTTTTATAGCATCAAGAGTGATGTTAATATAAACATTAATATCCAGAATGCCTCTTTTTTTTTGTTTTTTTAAATAATATTCTGGAATTATCTATGTCTAGTCATTTCTCCTTTATCATTTACATTTTTATCATTTCACTTTTTTAACAACTTTTAAATAACCTTTTTCCCAAAATACTTTAAATACCAAACAAAACCTCTAAAAATAAATTTTTAGTGTGTGGTTTATATTAGATACATTAGATTTACTACACTGTATAAGAGTTTAGTGAATAGAATAATGACTGTTCATAAAATATGACGACAGGTGATTCCAAACTTTTGAGCGCTACTTTATAACAGCAAAGCTCTTGTTTTTTTTTGATGATGCAGTTTAGTATCTGTTATATTACCTTCATTTATACTTCAAGCCTCATGATCTTTTAACGTTACTGCAGCTCCTCGATGCCTTCGGACACAAATCCAACATAAGCCTTGTGTTCGACTACATGGAGACCGACCTTGAGGTAAACAACAGATTTTTCCAGCCAATTTCCATTTGCATGCCAACTACTTAGGCATCCTAAATGTTCCTGGGTCCACTTTAATTCTATTATCAGAAAGTGGCCCTCTCAGACTTCAGCTTGAGTCCTGATTGGATTTTAGCAGCAACAAGCAAAAGCAGAGTGCAGGAAAGGCACATAGTCTCCTAATAGCACTTTAAAAATCAATGTTCCCTCCTTTATCACTTTAGCTAAGCAGCTATTATGAAACTAGAGGACAGTTGCCAAAAGCAGGCAATTGATGTGATATTAGACTATAGCATATGTTTATTTTTTAACCTGTTTGCCGATTATAAGGTGGGTTCATAGAGAAA
>JAOUQW010003302.1:0-12802 GCA_028565825.1 Olivaichthys viedmensis
GGTTGTACAAGACCATTTTGAGAATTTTGAAAGTAAAATTTTCTTTGAATGTTGGAATAAATGGATTTTAAGCAGGGTACTTTTTGACAAGCCAAACTCATTCCCAATCTTATAGCCAGTGTAATTTTTTCCTTGGTTTTATACGTTATACTGTAGATGGTATACGTTTTGCTGCCAATTCTTATGGTGGGGTGGGGGGAAAAAAGCTGGACAGGCCACACCCACAAGAGACCTGTAGCGGTTGCTACACGCCCATAGTAGACAAACCTGGAGTGACATCAGTGACTTGTCGCTTGCTAGTGTGACTTCATGGCATCTCAGTAAAATGCTGAATCTCTATTGTAATTGTGTATTCATATTTGTGGGGATGCCGTTTTCCACCTTCTTTAGATGTTCTGTTTTCTTGTACAGGGAAATCTCTTCCAATGCAAACCTTCAGAAATGCATCTGAACCTCCACACCTTCCAGGGGGTGAGTGTTGCGTCAGAGCACTTTTCACAGTCCGTTTATTTTGGATGTCAACGACTCGTTTCCTGTGTGATTGCATCGTTAGAAATAATCCTCCAGAGATGCCTTGGTGATATCACACCTGTTTTCCCAGCAGGTCTCTTGCTGGAGGTGAGCATAGAGGTCAGTCTGGATCGTGGCCACAAAGACAGCTGGGATCATATAAGGAAGCCCTTCAATGCTGCAGTGGAGGCCATGGTGATATTAAAGCATCTGTCTATAAAAAAAAGTTCATATTTTTTTATAGATACAGGTCAATGTGCATTAAAAATGAGTAGAGGGGGGAGTGATTCCGGTTGTTCGAGATGGCTGCCCCATAACCACATCTACCAGTCACTGAAGAACTGGATGTGGTTTGAGGCAGAAATTTACAGAAAAGATTTTGGGTGAGACCGATGTCGATAAATTAATAACAAAACTAAAGAATAACATTTTGGAGACCAAACATGTTTTGGCTAATCGACTACATTTGGGGTAAAGGGAAAATTCTGTCAATTGGCTTTTTCGTTGAACTATTCCTTTAAGGGGCATGTAGGCAATGATCCTGGATCGGCTTCAGTTTCTGTGGTGGTATTCGTGAAAAGCTTGACATGTGGACCTTTATCTATAAACATTAATATGAATTTATTTGGGTCTCAGTTGCTTGCATGTTCTGTAAGAGATGAATAGTCAACGAACTGTGTTTTGTTTTTTGTTTGTTTTTTGTTTGTTTTTTTTGGTGTGTGGCCAGATTCAGAAAGCTTTGGGAAATCTCAACCTGAAGACCGTTTCATCCAAAAGATCTAAAAAGTATGTATGCTGACTCCTGTAGCGTGTTTGGTCATTTACAACTAAGGTGGATTGGGTTAGAGCTTTATATACTAATATTAATTTGAATGCCCTTTAATTGTGTATAGCTCTATTTGGACGGTATTAGTTTCTCAGGGTGACATGTAAATATTTACACATTTCCTACGTGATGTAACTCTCGCATCTGTGTGGATGAATTAACGCAGGACTTGAGTTTCTATTAGGTTTTTAGTCTCCCCCCCCCCCCACGAACCCGGATGTTTGGATCACATATGGTCATATGATCTTTTTTTATAGAATATTACAAGTTGCATGGTATTGTGCCATATGCAAATATTAGTGAGGCTTTCTTCTTAGACATTGTCATTATACAGTCAACTCTGGATTTATTGGCTCCAGATTTAATAAGGAGACAGTAAGGAGATAAAATGATACAACTTCTATCATTTTGTGCTTCCCAAAATAATTTATTCTCTGGTTGCACACGCAAAGACGACTAAAGTCAGCGTGTAATGGTGGTCCTATGTTTTCCAATGAAAGAAGCCGCATCTGCTTGTAAAATCGTAGCAAGGTTTATATGGACGGGACTGAAATGATCAACCCACCAGTGACCATTTACCATTGCTTTACACATGTATATCCTGTATACATTGATTGATTGATTTTTTATTTTTAATTATTATTATTTTATTTTTTTAGGTTGAGTGCAGGAGCGTTGTTCATCGTGTGGGTGCAGTGTGGTGAGGGCGATGAAAAAGGTCACACCAACAGGGTTCTCCAATCCACCCTGAAGGGGCTGAAAGGGCAGAGCATCAACCCTCCCGACACCAAGAGTCATGGCATCGTCACTTCTGTCTCTGTAGAAGGTACGCACACTGTCCGCAATCTACATGCAGTACATGGTTCACGGTGAACATAATTTGCTCAAGTAGGACGTGTTCCTGGAACAACTTTATTTTTAACTAATCGCTGCAATCTGATGTCATCAATGTGCGCCTACTACTTCCCCCACCCCTCAGCTAAAAACCCAGATACTTGAATGAGTGAGTGAGTGGCTTGGACATGATGACACAGATAATATTTTTATATAATTCCATGACTTTTTGGGAGTTTTTCCATGTCAAACCAACAAGTTACGATCGCTCATGCATCCTGTTTAGGTAGGCAAGGTTTCAGTCTTCTGAAAAAGCAAAGCAAACACTAGAACAAGATCTGTAGACTTTATTTAAAAAAAATAAAAAAAACGGGTATGATGACCAGCGTTAACCTGTGCAAGACAAATTTTTGTTTGTAATCTTGGGGAAATTACTTGGTATTTAATTGTATTTCTTGTCACATTAATCAGGTTATTAGCCTACATTAGTAGCTAGCTAACTGGTTCATATAAGTTTTTTCCTGCTCAGCCCTCCAAGAAAACACATCATTTGTGGTGGATGTCATGTTTTATGACTTAAGCAGCCAAATTAGCAGGATTAAAAACTGTTCATGTGCAGCATCTTTGCAGTAATAGACTGCATGTTTGTTCCAACATCATAGGCTAAATGATTAATTAACAAATAAATAAATGAGTTGGTATTGCATAACTTTAAGATGTATACTGTTATATTTGGGATACCAATTAGTGTTTTTGCAAGTAAAAATGCTGACTGGCTACTAAATGTGGAAAGAAGGACTAGCTGCAGTGGCCGATGAGCTACAAATTTAATTTCAAGAACTGGTGCTAAATATGGTTTAATGTTTCAGTATTTTCAACAAATCAATTTAGCTTACTTTTATAAACTGAAATGCAGAGCTACACAATACACAAGGGACCTCAGTAGATAGGGGGCCCAAGGAGAACCCCAGCCCAAACTTCCTACTGTCGCCCCTACCCGTTTCACTCTAATCTGAGGATTATACCTTACTTTTACACAACAACTTCTGTTTTTCCCCCAGACATTGATGAGTGTGAGACTCAGATGGTCATGTGCGACGTACACGCAGAGTGTGTGAACGAGTTCGGCTCCTACTCCTGTCACTGTCGCCATGGTTACAGTCCTGTCCTGGGCCGGGCCACGTGTGTGGAGCCTGAACGTGATGGTAAGTCAAGAAGACGGCTACGACGAACCTTCAGGAAGTTCAGGAAATTTCTAACTTGGAGATTTTGAAAACTGTCATGTTTAGACTGAATGATTTGGCCGGAGTTTTGCACGCATACGTTATATGACAGCTCAGATAAGTCAAACGTCATCACGTCCTACATTAGGCACACATGAAGCCCGACAACACAGTGACATGCGAGAGCCGGCAGCCAATCCAGAGTGAGGGACTAGGAGTCCAATCTAATACTATAAGAAGAGAAGATTTAGGAGTGATTGAGTTTAGCTTCTTTTCTTTCTTTTTTTTCCCTTGTTGTACAGTTAAGGCAATTTATTAGTTCTCTATTTTGGTGGGTAGCTAGTGAATGATAGTCAGCCGATTTATCCTCGTTGAGAAATTTGTATCGTTACCCAGTTGTGAAGTTGTTTTAGCTAGAGAACTCTTTATAGTTTGCTAGTGACTAGTGGTATGTGGTTGGTGTGTTTCTCTGTATTTTTGTACTTTAAACTCTGTTATATTGGGTGAGTGAGTCATTCGAGGCTTCTGCTCACCCTCGGTGTGTATTTTTCACTGATTTGTGTCTTTTTATTCTCTGCTCCGTGTTTTAGCTAGCATTCTAACATTATCCAGCTAGTGCCAAACGACTTTGATGGGCTTTGAGAACAAAATACACAGAGAACATTTTCATTTCTTTTTTTTAAACAACTGTTCTGAGCCTTTAAAAAAAATAAAAGCTCTTTTTTTCTTTTTCTTTTTTTTGGTCAGTTATACTTCTGATTAATCAAATATTAGTGAATTGTCGTTGGGGGTCCATACAGAGCAACTTATTGTCTGGTACTGTAGTAGAAGCTTTTATTTTATTACTTGTAAGCAGTGCACCTATATATGAGCAGTTTGAAGCTTTTATATGTACTACTTTGTTACTGACTGCTGGTTCTGGCATTCAGATATTTATTTCAGGATTTTAGAAAAATCCAATGGCAGGGGTGTCCTTTTATTCAGACATGCCCAATTGTGGTTTTAAAATGTGTAACTGGTCCTTTTTTCTCTCTCTGTCTGTCTGTCTAGACTGCAGAAAGACTTCAGTCCCCACACTCCTTTATGTTGTGTGTTTCCTGCTCTGCTTCCTTATCGGACTGTTGCTGGTGGTGTTGGGTTTGATGTACCGTCGATACCACCGCGGGACTTTCCTCCCTCGCTGCCAACGCAGCAGCTTCGCAGTCAACGATATCAACAACAATCCTAACTCAGGAAGTGGTGGGGACGGAAGTTCTTCCAGATTCCCTCCTCCACCGCCCTCCCGCCAGGCTAGCAAAGCCCCTGACCTTCCCCTGCTCCGATTCAGCCCTCTGGCGCCCCCTGAAGCAGTTGAGGGCAAACCGCAGAGGGAGAAAGACGAGCTTTGAACACATCACTGCCTCTGCTTTGCTTTCACACATCTTATAATTGAACTACACCGAAATTGTGGCAGTTGAACTTTTGAAGTGTCTCTCTCTTGCTCTGTTTCCTTTTATTTAGGTTTTTTTATTTTATTTATTGTATATTAGAAATATCTAATATTTAAATATGATCTTGCGGATGTTAGTTTTGTTATGGAATTTTCATTCCTTTTTTGATGAGGCATTAGGTTGCTCATTTGTTTACTAATATTTACTTTAATTTTTTACTCATTAGGTTTTTTAAGTTTGTTCATATTTTTGTTGTTTTTTCATATTGTATTGGTTTTGCTTACAAAAAGAAATCAGTAAAGCAAATCAGTTTTTCCATGGCATCTTTTGAAATTATGATTTTTACAGGTCAAGACACACTTTTTAAACATTACAAACAACATCCTTTAAATAGTCGTGTTCTTCACTCCCACTTTTTATTCACTTCCTTAGCACAGTGCCGTTTTAGTGATTTTAGATCAGGGGCCTGTTCCTATCATGAAAAAGGGGGACTTTTTTTTTGCACATAATTGTAATACTGTCCATGCATTAGATGTTGGTTGGTGCCCATTTTTGGTCGAGACTCCAAATGTCATGAAAACCTGGGCCACTTTTGGCCCACAATACACTTTTATTACCACTATAATTGACACTTATATAGATGGACAGTAACAAACTTCAACTTTTCACTGTACTCTTTTAATTGCAATTAAATCCTAGTACTTTTAGTAGTTAAATAAAATATTTGTATTAGTTACAGAGTAAGAAATACATAGGCTATTAATGACTTAAATGCCACTTTACTATGCAATTGTAATTATAGTAAATTCTAAGACCTAAAAAGTGGCACATGAATGTCCCTTCAAGCTTTGAAAATATTTATACCTATTTATATTGTGGAGGAAGGATGTGGTTGATGGTAGGTAGTTATTTATTTTTTTGAATACAACTTCTAGTAGTGACTGATTTGATTAAACCATAGGCACTGGCTTACTTCTCTTAACATTGGTTGCATTATGTCCATTTCTACAACGCAAGTACTCTGCAAGTGGGGACCTGGAGCGTACGAGGAGCACGTGAAAGCAGCATAATCCCACGAAAAACCAATTAAACGAGAGCAAGGGCAAAGATTTAATTTTGAGAGCCAATCAAAACAAAGCAGCTTGCTGCCAAAAACATGACCTACACTTGAGGCCCAATAATTAATTGGCTCAGAGACAGCAGTGGAGACTGAGTAACTGATGGCATTGCCATATATAATGAGCTGTAGAGGTAATAAATTTGTCCCAATTTATTACCTCTGGTAAGTTCTTCAAACTGTGTTATGAACTGAAGCCTGCCGAAATCTCTGCTTACCATAGCAGAACGGCGGGAACACGCTGAGATAAGCCATTAGCTAGCCAAATCGTTTAATGTTTTATAAATAGAAACAAAATGTTATGTAATATGAAAACTATTTGATCAAAGCTGTGTCTTTTATGTTAAGAAAAATACATGATAATGTGTACGGGGCCTTTTTGCTAGCTATCTAGTAACATTAATGAATCAAACCTGTGAACCAAGTGAACCAGCTGGCTAGCTAACATTACTTTATATCATTCTGATGATCTTTCGGGTTGGATCACTTCAGCATAGCTCACTTGGTTAGTCAACGTTAATATTGAACAAAAGAAGAATTATTTTGTCTTTTGCTTTTAATGAGTCTTAACAAATTTCCTCTTGGGGATGAATAAAGTACGTCTGTCTGTCTGTGTCTGTCTGACGGAATAAGCAGTGCTGGCTGGTTTTGGAGTATACTGTGTATTTCCAAGATAAATTTGGTTTGTTAATAGAGTTTGTCGAGGTCACTCGACAAGAATGTTTTCAGATTTTTGGAGCTGCAGTTGTATTGCTTGTAGATATACGAATACGAGTAATTCCTACCAATTTCCTACCTATTCCTACTCTTACTTTAGTACTTTTCTTTATCAGTACTTTTACTCAAGTGAATTATCACTACAGCAGCAGTACTCTTACTCAAGTCAGAATTTTTGCTCGTCTTTCCACCAGTGCACTTTTGTGCCTAAAAGCCTCCATATTTGGCCTGGAATTGGCTGCTTTAAAAAAAAGAAAAAAGTTTTTAAATCTTTTAGATTTCTTCAGAATATTTTACCTCAGGGAAGCATGCATGTGGATGAGAGCCTGCACACGACAGTGTGTGTACTATCACTCTTGGCTGAAGGTTTGAACGTTTCCTGAACGTTTCCTAAACGGTTATTGCAAACCTTTAGAGCCCTCTCAAAAACATTGATCAATGACAACCTTTAAATGAGCATATCTCCTTTAATAATATTTGAAGTACAGATAGAATATTGGTACCCACCAGAAAATAGTTTCCTCTTTATTACAGCAATCAATGAAACTCAAAATGTGTTTCTGCATCAAAGTGATCGAAAATGATGGAGCAGGTTACAAATACAATTTAAAAATTTGTTAACACAGCACAAAAATCGCTGACAAGTTGACACTGTCGGTGGTAGGCAACTCTTAATTGATTATTAGTAATGCCATGTTTGATAATTCTCCTAATTGGGCGTGATGTTCATCGATCTTGATTCCGAACAATGTGATGAAACTTAACAATCGTGTGCCGTGCTTATTTAATCATCGAGATAGTCAAAGAGATAGCCAACTTTTTTAAAAATTTGTTTGCTTAAACTGAACAATCAAAGCATAAAATCTAAGATAGGAGGAAAGTTTACTTAGCTAGCTGGTCAGCAAGGTTAACTATCTTAGTCAAAGTGAAAGACCTCCTTTTCCCAATGAAATAAATGCATATATTTTAATTTACTAAACATTTATTAATTATATCTCTGTTATCATAGCAGGAATAGGAAACTTGTTTTTTTGTATGCAAAGCATGAATTAAAACATAAACATAGTAGTTTAAAAATAAAGTTAGTACTTAAGTTAGGAATAGACATTAAAACCATCAATTTTCTTGCATCAGAGTTGACAGTAAGTTGACTTGACGTTGCAGCTGAGCAATTATCCACTTCATTCAACCAACCACAGGGGTGAACAAATCATAAATTCATTTGCTAGCCCACTGGAAAAGTGAAAGCCCCAATGTGCTCGCCCAGAAACCTAATTAACTAGACTAAAAGTGGTTATTTAACTCAAATGGTTGGTGAGCTAGTTAAGTGCATTAATAGAGACTAAGGATCATGAGCGAGTATTCAGATTACCAGGGAAAGGACAACTCTGTATAGCCACAGTCCTAATCCTCTCCTGATAATGTTTCTGATGTAGAATATCATGTTTGCACCCTTGACAAAAAGGCAACAAGTCGTTGGCGAAGATTTTGGCAATGAGCTGTGGTGCTCTCTCCTGGCATCGTATGTAAAAGGACGTTATTCGAGTCTGGCCGGTGTCTTCGTTTTTGTTCCACATTTGTTTAAATGCGAGGTGACTGCGTGTTGTGCTAGCAATGGAGTTGTATAACAGTTTTGCGCTGTACTATATTATACGACTGTCTGTCATCCGTGAAAATCATCAGTAGCGGGCGCTAGCTACGTCATTAAGGTGTGTCACGTCACGTCAAACAAACAAACAAAAAAAACCTTTTGTTTTGCAAAAGTCAATAAGGAGTATGTTTTCTTTTCTTTCTCTGGTTGTTGGACGAGAGAAGGAAAAAAACCCAAAAAAAACGCTGGTGACCGCCATATCAGCAGCCTACTGAACCTACTGCAATTAAAATAAAATAAAAACTCAAAGCCCAGACACGTAATCTGCTTGTCCCGGGATAGTGATTTGTCCACCCCTGAACTAGACCATTCATTTTTTTCATCGTCACAACAGGCCATATCTAAACATTCAGAAGTCCAATGCTTGCAGCAGGTTTTAATCTCGCGAAGAAGCAAGCCGGTAGTCATAAATGGGTCTAAAACATGCAATCGGAGAAGTACTGGGAGTCGTTCACATTGGCACACTCAGTCTGGTGGAGCAAGCCGTACCTGCAACAGAAAAAAATAAAGATCACAAGGGGGGAGGGCTAAACAATTGAATAGAAAGTTCATAAGACTCTCAAACAAAAGATCAAGAAACCTGAAATGGTTATGCTGTTGCAGTCTTGCTATAAAACTTTATGGAATATCACTGTCAATGCTACAAGAGTTTTTAAGACAGGGTTGCCTGATAAATAATTGAACCCTTGCAAAATGTGACGTAAGCAGATACCTTGATGTACTGAAAACCGTGATAATGGGCTGTACAGTTATTATGCTGGAGAATTTTTATCATACGGTTCCACCCCAGTACTTCTGTAACTTACTGTAAGTTCTTCTAACATGCATCTTTCTGTCATATAGGGCAAATTTCACAACAGTTTGTTAGTTCTGTGATCTCCTGTGGTGGATTCTCCATATTTATTGGAGAAATGACTGCCGCTGGAGACAGCGTTTGCTTTCAATGACATTAACTGGAGTAGGATATTCTTGATGCGGTCCATTCGCAGAAGACTTCGAAAGGCGGACGCCCAAGGCAGCCATTTGTAGGGTTGTTTAAAAGCGAAGTAATGAAAAACATTTACTTCAGAGGGCCCTTCTAAATGCAATATTTAGGGGACCATCTAATGGACACTTGGCTTCCGAGATTCTTTGTTTTTATAAAATGGTCATGTCAACCAGCGAGTATAACTGTAGGTCAGGTTCAAGTACAAAACATTTTTGCCATTATATTTTGTAATAGTAAATTGTAACTAAAAGTAATAAAACAGCCAAAAGTTATGTATGTTTTTATTGCTACATAAGGTAACATCTCTATAACTCGCGCATCTGTATTTGTTTGCATTTGTAAATTAGCTTACTTTACAAAATCAGAGTAAGTAAACAGTAATTGGTGGCGGTGTAGTAAGGTTTTTACTGTCTAGTCCGTCAGTTCATTATTAAATTGCGAGACTTGTTTACGCAAGTCAGTGAGGGTGCGACAATTAAACACTGACATTTTCTTCGAAAAAATGACATTAAAGTGCATTCTGAATGGCTAGAGACCTTTCAGAGTTCTCACTGTGGAGGACGTAGACTTTGGAGGGAGTAGGGCATAGTCATAATCACTTCAGCATGGTCCATGACCTCTAAAATGGCTTGCCGCTAAAAAGCTGCTTTGCTCACGTGTTATATTTTTCACTACTTACATGATCTTGATGAGCCCAGTAGCCTCTTGTGGACCGTTTCCCATTAACATCCTGTTGGTATTCAGAAAATAAAAGCTTATTTATGATATGCCTGAAATATATGAGAGGTTTTGAGGTATCTAAACAATAGGAATAGCTGGATGAAGCAGCAGAGCAGTTATGGTTTTGTAGTCGTGACCTGAAGGTTGTGTGGTTCAAATCTCAGAGCTGCCACTTGGGCCCTTGATTGAGGCTCTTAACCCTCAATTGCTCAGCTCTATGCATGGACTGTATTCTGCCTCACTTGTAACTTGCTTAAGAATAAATCTAAAACTGACAAACCACGCATACTTTATTTACATAGAGATGACACTAATGGCGTTGATTTATGGCTAAATTAGTTTTTTGAAATTGACTGATCAGTGATTACTCACCTGCTGTTAATGATGGTCCCAAGACAGGTGATGTCATCGGTGATGTCATCATCAAGCAACTCTTTTTTTTAAGAAAAAAAAGAGATAAACATAGAATAAGGTATAGATTGCTGTGAATGACTTTAAGATTCTCAGAATTGTTATTCCTAAAGGTGTAATGTCCAAAAAAATAGTGGGAGCAGTGGGTTTATCTATAAAACCGCATAACTGAGTAGGTTCCACTCAGTACTCACGATCGCAGCTCAGGTTGCAGAGGTTGAGGGAGGGTTTGCTGCCTGAGACGCAGGCGACACGATTGGCCAACTGGAACAGCCCGTACAGTGTCCAGGATCCAACGCGAGGTGGCTTTGGTTCAACGACACTTCTTTTATCGATATTGGGAAGCTTGGCTTGAAAATTGGTATTGTTTGACCCAAGCTTCTTGTTGATCTTGAGGTTGGGAGTCGCAGGCTGTGTTTCTGCTTTTGGGTTAGGGGTGGTGGGATGTATTTCTGCTTTCGAGTTAGGGGTGGTGGGATGTATTTCTGCTGTCAGGTTAGGGGTGGTGGGATGTATTTCTGCTGTCAGGTTAGGGGTGGTGGGATGTATTTCTGCTTTCAAGTTAGGGGTGGTGGGATGTATTTCTGCTTCCAGGTTAGGGGTGGTGGGATGTATTTCTGCTTTCTGGTTAGGGGTGGTGAAATGTATTTCTGCTTTCAGGTTAGGGGTGGTGGGATGTATTTCTGCTTTCGGCTTACGGGTGGTGGGTTTGGCAGTACTGGCTCCTTTAGGGGGAAGAGCGGTTTTAGGTTTGGCAGCTCTGGTCTTGCGACGGCCAGGGAGGTCGTCTTCATCCTCTGGAGCAAGAATCTGCTTGACCACGCTGGTGTCGAAACCAGAAGTCGCCTCCGCACGGCACACGACTTTAAAAGGGGAAAAAGTTAACCCTTATGGGATGGTTTACAGGACCCCATGCTATATTTATCTCTCATCTCAAGGTATAATGATCTGTTTAGTAACTAGGTGAGGAAGTCTTTTGTTTCTTTATCAGAAAAGCTTTTCCTCGAGATATTTGACAAGCAACCGCAATTCATTATTTTTAGAAGCACAGAAGTAATTTGTTTTAAAGTTACCTTTTCTGTAGTTTATTGAGAAATTATTTTAAATTTGGTAAAATTATTTAAAAAGTATTTAAAAATGTGTGTTTTTTTAAAGCCTACCATTATTTTTTGTATTTGTTAAGACTTTTGAGTACTTCCAATTTTATGTATGAAATGAGCTATATACAGAAAAAAATATTACTATTATTATTATAATTGTTATTGTTATTAACTTAGTCTTGGCCTCTTCTGTAATACCCTGGCAGGCTAGGACAAACCTTATTCCATTACCCAGCCTAGTGTAAAAGTTTGCATACCCTTTGGGCAGAAGGAAGAAGACAAAGGAATTTAATTTAAACCAATAAGACATTTAGGGTGTAAGCTTTTACGGATGCATATTGCAAATACAGATCAGATACCGGTCAGATACAGATCAGATAATTATTTTTCTAGATTAAAAAGGCATTCTGACAAACTGGGTTTAATTCCTGTTTTGTATTGCTAATGACAGACCATAATCCATAATCAGATATGCATGTTCATAATCAGATGTGTACGTTTAACTCACTCTTGGCCACCTCGTTGACACGGTCCAGCACATTTACACGTAGAGTCGACTTCAGTTTATCCATCAGTTCACACTTGGTCATCTTCAGTCCGTCGCTCACACTGGTGGTCAGTAAGAGCACAGTTAACACCGCCAACATCTCCATCTCGACACGGACCCTCATGCTGCAGTGTGTGTGTGTGTGTGTGTGTGTCTCCTCAGCAAATCCTGCAGGTGGTTTGTGCTACCTGCTATTTATTGAGTGCTGAGTCACTGGGCTCAACAAAGCTTCCTAGGTCATGTGAAATGCAAAAAAGCTTTTGGCAGGATGGTGGTGCTTTGCATGAGCTGACTCTCTCCCTCAAGACACACACACACAAAAAAAAAAAGCCCTGATTTTTGAATGCAGTTCACAATTGCCAAGTTTCCATCCAACTGACACGTTACAGCCGTTTATGAGCTTATATGAGTTTATATCTTATATATTTCGGGGCTTATGTATTTTACTCGGACCTTGTTTAATGCGTAATGTGTGCGTTATGCCTCTCGCACTGTCCCATAACGATTTAAACTGAAATGGTTCAGCCTAAAGAATAATAACATGATGGCGAGATCTCCCTACCCATATAGGTGCAATTCCCAGGTGCAATCCCCATATAGGTGCAATAACCCATATGGGACAGTGGTGGCTCAGTGGTTAGGGCACTGGGGTACTGATCAGAAGGTCGTGGGTTCAAGCTGCCACTGTTGGGCCCTTGAGCAAGGCCCTTAACCCTCCCTGCTCCAGG
>JAOUQW010003320.1:0-12801 GCA_028565825.1 Olivaichthys viedmensis
CGTCCTCACTGTCGTGTATTTGCACTTTATGTAGTCCTGTATAACGTGCTGCTGTATTGTTGCGTGTTGCACCATGGCCCTGTAGAAACCACATTTCATTTCAATGTATACGAAGTATATGGAGAAATGACAATAAAAACCTACTTGAACTTGGCGACCGCAACGCTAAATCACGCGCACAGCACACTGGTTAAAACTATACAATACCTACTTACTAAAGAGATGGTGCACTTTAAAGAATTTAAAGAACATGAGAAAAAAACATCCGCCAGTTAATTACTACAACTAATAAGATTAAGCAACCTACCAATTTTTTTCAAATGTGGATATAGCCCTGCGAATTTACTTCACCTTGCATGTTACCAATGCGTCACGAGAGCTCTCTTTTTTAAACTGTCTTTGATTTTTTTAAAACGCTTATGGTCAACTATGTCATTTGAGACTAGTTACAGACAGTATGTATGCATATCATAGTATTATTGAGTGTAAAATATGTGTCCTTCATTCTAATTTACATGATCTCATCCAGTTGCTTACAATACTGTGTCCTTGGCTTGGTAGTTTAGATGTCATGGGGTATACAGTGTTTTACTTCAGTTTACAGAAAGTGTGTGCGTGTGTGTGTGTGTATGTGTATCCTGTAGCCTATGGTTACGAAATGCAGCTCAGTGTGACTACCCATGCACGCATGTGTGTGTAGCTTTGTAAATATGAGTATGGTAGGTAACAGTATGGTACCAAGATAGCTTGAAAATATTTGGTGATACTAATGATGGGACCCTTGGAGTCGTCATAGCCTCAGAGCCCTGTGTCGTCTTAATCCAGGCCTGCCTACTCTTGTCCTGTCTTTTTCTTCTGAGAACATGGCAATTCTGTCTCTATGACTACAAATGTCCATGCTGTTGCCATGGCCTTTGGAAAGATAATTTGAAGGGGGAAAAAAGTCTGTCATCACCTTCTTTTGCTATCTACATGCCTATGATATGGTATCATCTACAGAATCTTGAAAAGCTGTGTCAGATGGTGTATGTTGTATATTCTCTGTATTTTATTCACAAATATTTGGAATGGAAAAGAGATGTGGTTTCCTTTGTGTATCCAGCACTGGAAACCATTTCCTTTCTTTGGACCAAAATTCATTTATAACAAAAAGCCTAGTTTATGATTATAAGTCTAGCTGTATTTTAGTTGTCTTGGTCGATGGTTTTGTGATCTGTGACCCCTATTCGAGTTTGGGTGGCTTTAAAAACTGCCCACAGTGACACATTCAGGGACATAAAAACTGAGCAGGAAATCCAGACATTTGTTAAAATGTAACCTATATTATGATTAAATCTAAATGTAAACTCTTAAGGTTGAAGTCATAACATGATCCTCCGTAGAGACTTTGGGTGGGGAAGTTATCCATAACATTCTATACAAGACAGTCATCACATATAAATTAAGTATCAGTTGCATATTGTTTTAACATATCCATATGCTTTACAGCTGTGCTAACATAATATCAGTGGGGCTAGAAAATGTGCATAATGCTAGTTACATATTCATTTATTGATTCATCTTCAGTAACCACTTTTTTCTGGTCAGGGTCAGAGTGTATCTGAAGCCTATCCTGGAAACACTGGGCGCAAGGAAAGGAATACACCCTGGATGGAATTCCAGTCCACTAGTTACATTCCTCTAGTCAATTTTTATAGATCAAAACAAAATCAAGTAAGATCAAAACAGGAAATATGTGTAACACGTATGCCACCTCACGCGGCAGTGCGGGTGGCCGTGCGTGTGGTCACTATCGCGACAAGCGCCATGCGCTTTGTGTTTTTGTGTGTGACCCCTGTCTCATGATGTTAAGTGATCCCACCTGTATGTCGTTTGTCAGTGCAATCAGTGTATGTATTTATGACGTCATGTCCCTGTCTAGTTTGTTGGTTAATGGTTGGTGTCATGCTGCATGTTTGTTTGTGTTCATGTTCGTTAATAAATGTTTATCTGTTAAACGGCTTCACACTTGTGTCTACCACCCCCACTGTACCGTGACAATATATGGTTTACAAATGGGAAAAAAGTCAATGTTATGAAAAAATATGTAAAGTAAGAGGGATCACAGAAATATTATTCTCCTGCTGTTACCAGAGTGGTGTTGATGGTTGGTCCATAGAATAAATAACAACTATGAATTCTTATAAATACTTTAGGTTTTATTTATTTTTCCTGTACTTTTCAACTAAAGCAGTAAACCATACTTTTACTGTGTGAGACTTGAGAATGAATGACATATACATTAATGGTCTGCGATAGCTCCCAGTTGTCCATGTGTATATTACAGAGGGCTGTGTTACCTCTAAAGGTATTATAGCTGTCTTTAAAAAATGTGTCTGTGTTTCTGTGTATTCATTTCAAGTCAAGCTATTCATCATTAGGTCGCACTTTATTTGATCAAATATACCAACTAGACTGCTTTTTGCAGTGATGTGCAGTATTTTGATGTCCTTTATTAAAGCTTCATTTTGTAACCAGTAACTGACAGGTGTATCATGTCAGCATGACTGAAAATGTGGATATAAGGACTTAGGATTTAAAAAAAAATTCTGTTTGATGTGTGTCAGCTTACAGGTATTTTTCTGGTAAAAAAAAAACAAAAAAAACATGCAGATGTAAAAACAAGCAAACACCCAATGACCATATCAACACACCTATCTCAAGAGTGTTATATGCACCGCGCCTTGCATGGCAGTGTGACACGCGATTCTGTTTATGCTTTGTTCCTGTCTCGTTCACACCCGTTACGTCCCGAGTGGCGTCACCTGTGTTCCCAGCTGTTCCCTGTTTGTTCCTTTATTAGTGTTTGTATAAGTACCCCCATGTTTCAGTCTTGATTTGTCTTCCTTTGTGTTTAAATGTCACGTCGATGTGCTCCGTGTTTGTTATATGTTTATGTTCGAAAGTAATAAATGTTGTTCAGCAGCTACACACTTGTGTCCATCCATCGCACCCCAGCAGAGCGTGAAGACCTTCAAATGGATATAGTGAGCCACCCTCAGTGTCACGCAAGACCATGCAACACACGATAAGATCCAAGTGCAGAAGCCTTTTATTAGAAAACACAGGGTAATCCAAACTCATGGTTGAAAGCCATGCTAATAATCCAAATACTGGAGGGTCAACAACACAGGCAGAAGAATCCAATGGGCTAAGCAATACTGTAGATGGTAGGAACCAGAAGACCAGAATGGGAAAACGTTCAGTAGTGTCAATCATCGAAGAGTTGGCAAAACTTCGCAAGGAGTCCTGGTGTGTGTGTGTGTATATAGAGATTGAAACCTCTGGTGGTTTGGGTTGGTATTGTCCATGTTGTCGGGGTTGACAGTTTTGCTCCATGGAGGAGTCCACTGCGGAGAAGGAGGAATATCTGCCGGTGGCAGAACTCTACACGCTGCTAAAAGCGAGTGGGGCGAGTGGGGAGGAGCTGAGCCATATGAGTTGCTACGGAGGGGTGAATACCTCATCGCCATCGGCGCGTTGATCGCCGCAAGGGAGCAGCTCGCCCCAGCTATGGATGCAGCCACCCGGGGACGAGCGGTGCCGAGAGTTCGAAGAGCAGCAACAAGAGATCGAATCGCTCACCGCCACCGTCTCTTCAAGCAGCAGTTTCACCCGCCTCCCGCCACACCGCCGGAAAACACCCCCCCAAATAAATTTTTTAGGGGCCGTTAATGGCCACCGAGGTCGTCCCTACACCAACAGAGGCCATCGGCGTGGTTGTCCCTTCATTGTCGGAGGCCATAATCAGTATGTAAGTACTAAAATATTAATGTAAGTGGTTGTAGCTTTTCTTATGCCATTATTTCAACATGGTCTCAGGCTTGCAAATGTGTAATTGTTCGCACAAATTAATTTGTATGAAAGGTTACAAAGACTAAGGGGTGATGTTGGTTAGCATTCTTACCTTTTCTTTTGACTTCATTCATATTAAATTGAACCAAAACTGGCCACATTCTTTTGATTTTGTATTAACTTATCATGAGCTCACGTTCCATTATTCAAATTAAGTCTAACAGTGTCACTCTTGCTCATTAGAATTCCTAAAGCTTTGCGTCAGATAAGGTTGGGCTGGGTAGGAAAAAATGCTATGTTATTCTATACCTTTTCTGACACTTATATAGCCCTTATATGTTTGGAACATTCAGCCTATCTTTGATCACCCTCCTGAAGGCAAGGAGGCCATCGATCTCCTATTTCTCCCGTCAAACCATACATCATACCAGTTAACTTAAGTCATTCAGATACAAAACTTTTTGTTTCAGACCTCATTGATACTGCAGCAGCCAGTAACTTCATCGACCAGAACTTGGCCCAAACACTGCAAGTAGAGCTTCAACTCCTCAAGACCCCTATGCATGTCCAAGCCTTAGATGGAAAACCAGTGGAAGAGAGGACCATCACTCATTGCACCTTTCCAGTGTAATCTAGAAACCAGTGCCCTTCACTCTGAGAACATTTTACTACTGGTTACCACATCCCTGAAGTTCCCAGTCCTTCTGGGTCTCCCTTGGTTACAACAGCATAACCCCAAGTATCCTGGTCAGACCGAGAGATCCTAGCCTGGTCACCACAATGTCTATGAACCTGCATCAAGCTCCCATTATTGACCCTAAGGTCATCCTTAACCATCCATGACCACTGCAAGTCCTGAGATCCTGAAATCTGAAATCCCGGCTTATTATTCTGAATATGCTGAAGTATTTAGCAAAGCAAAGGCTTGTGCTCTGCCACCTCATCGCCCATATGAGTGCCCAATTGACTTGCTGTCTAACACAACACCGCCCTGATCTAGAGTATATTGACAGCAGCTGAAAACAAAGCTATGGAGGAGTATATCTCTGAGGCCCTAAAACAGGGGTACATACAGTGGGGTCTAAAAGTCTGAGACCACATTGAAAAAGCTTGGATTTTTTTGTATGGCACTCTAAAATGCTTTGCTGAAACTGGATCAGTTGTATAAAAAATAACGATCAAGCAGATCACTTCTCAGGAAGGGAAACAAGGCCAAAAGTTTTGACATACCAACATTTCACAGCGGATCACTGGAAAAAAGTCCTATTCACTAAAGAATCCAAGTTTAAACCAGATCACTTAGAAATATCGCTACCCACTGCCATTAGTGCCCTCATTCCTCAAACCACTCCGTAGCGCAAGTATATTTACTAAGTTGGACCTGAGAAGTGCATATAATCTTATCCGCATTTGGGGGGGAGACGAGTGGGAAACTGCTTTTAGCACCACCTCTGGCCACTTCGAGTATTGTGTAATGCCAGACGCACTGGTAAATGCCCCCTACGTGTTCCAAGCTTTTATTAATGATGTCTTCCGAGACATGTTGGGAAAATTTGTCATCACTTATATTAACGATATTCTAATTTTTCTCCATCCCTAGAAACTCATGCTATCCATGTTAAGAAGGTCCTGCACTGGCTTCTTGACAAGCAACTCTTTGTCAAAGGTGAAAAATGCGAATTTCATAAACTGGAAGTAGCTTTCCTCGGCTTAGCCAAGCAGGAGTAACTATGGACACAAACAATGTTAGTGCTGTCACCGAGTGGCCTGAAGCCAAGACGATTAATGATCTACAGAAATTCCTAGGTTTTGCAAACTTCTATTGGAGATTTTTCAGGGGTTTCAGTTCCATCGCCGCCATGCTGAGGTACTCAGAAGCTCAAAGAAGCCTTCACTTCAGCGCCGATCGTCAAACATCCGGATCCATCACTTTCGTTCATTGTTTAAGTTGACACTTCAGAAACAGGGGTCAGAGTTATCCTCTCTCAACGATAAGGAGAACCTCCTTAGTTGTATCTAGTGGCCTTTTTTTCAAAAAAGCTCTCCCCAGCAGAGAGAAATTATGATATTGGAAACCGGGAACTGCTTGCTGTAAAGTTAGCCTTAGAAGAAGGACACATTGGCTCGAAGGGGTAGTATTTACTGATTCTAAAATCCTCCAAGAGACCCACTCCCAGACAAGCTAAATGGTCATTGTTCTTTTCCAGGGTCAACTTTACCATTTCTTACCATCTAGGCTCAAAAAATACTAAAACGGATGCCCTTTCGCCTATTCACCCCGCTCCTCCCAAGGAGGAGAAACCCGATACCATCCTCCCAGAATCATGCATTGTTGGGGCTATCACCTAGTACATTGACCGTGAGATAACCAGGTATATGCTATATTTCAGCAGCATAATATTGCAGGCTTTTTAATATGTGTAAGTAACTGTGTGCACTGTTGCAATTTTTGTTGAGCTTGTCAAATATAGCAGGAAACACGTTCAGCTGAATCAGCGCCAGACAGACTATTAAGTTCATCACTAGTTAGGAATAACTCTTATCACAGTGTAGGGGTGCTGGTTGCGATTGGTCTCTATTAATGTTAACTGATGTTAGGGGCAGACAGTAATATTCACTCTCTCCTTCCAGAGCTTACTAGCTCTGTACTCTCAGTGACACTAACCCAAGAATGATAAACATGAGCACAATGTTTGTTTAACAAACTGAAGCTGACTGCTGTGACCAGGGCCAGCAAGTGTGTGTTCACACACACACACACACACACACACACTTAATCCATCAATCCTGTTTAGGTCACTAACTCTATTCAAACTTGTGCTGACACAGGCTCTCTGAAAAGGACCACAGTAGTGAGAGTTCAAATGTTATTGCATTTTTTTCATCTAACAGTTGTGCAAGCATTTACTTTTATCCTAAGCATGTGGGTATAGAATTTTACAGATCAGAATAAATTAATGTATTATAATGAATGCATATTTGAATGGAAGTTTCCCTCCTAAATCAAAATTTGTTTGGAACCTTACATGCTTTCTTAAAGCTTACTTCTCTCCAGGTTCAAGCTGAATTCACAAACATATTTTGTGTGTTTCCCACTATGGGCATGCTATTTATTTTGAGCTTGTAGTGAACTGCAGACTGCGCTGAAGGGTACATTTAATGCATCTCTCAGATTTGGCTTAATGGCTTAATGACGAGAGCAATCAAAGGTGCAACCCCTGGTGAACTCCAATGGCAGTCCTGCAACTGTGGCATTTTATGGGGTCTTTAAAACAGCTGAGGAATCGTAAACTCTGCTGTCTTTGCAGCAAAGCCTCTTTTCTTCTGATCCCTCAATCCATCTACCCCTCCATTAAGTCCCAATGGAAGAATTAAATAAGTCATTGCCTGGAGATGAAGCCCTGATGCAAACTAGAGGGACATGTAGAGGGACACTATAGCATAGGAAAGAACATTGCGTGTTAATATCAAAATGGGACGTTTCACCTTGAATTTATCATTCTTTCACTAGGCAGTTTTATAGCGTAATTGAGTGATTCATTGCTCATTCAGTGTTCATTGCTTGTCTACAGTGTTTAATGTTTGTCATATTGCATATGATACTGTAAAAGTAAACCACATAAAATTAATGCTAAATTAAATTGAAGTTCAGTGTTAGCTTTGCTGACCATTGGTACTGTATGTTTCTAGAATGTCTGTAATCTATGTGAAAGGCAATGCTTTAAACTTGAACAAGAGCAAACCAGAAAGACTTTTAATCCTGCCAAGTAACTTGTTCACAGGAATCCAAAATGGCTAGAATGGCCATATCAAATTAACATTAGTAATCAAATTTAAAGTAGCATACATTCTTTGTAACTAGCTCAACTTGAGAAGCAAAAAATGGAATTTAAAGTTTGGTCCAAGAATCCAATCAAACGGAAAGGTGTATTGACAGTGACAAAAAAGTGCTTTTTTGTCTCTTTACATCTATTGAAGCTTTTACTCAAATGGGACCTGAGGTTTTTGCCATATCTCAAGCTGTTCTAAATAGGAGGTACAATTGCTAATCCCCCTGGCCTTTGATGGTGCTGAAGTGCTTTTCCAGAGAGATTTTTGGCCCACAGCCATTGCTCAAAAATAAGCAGACTTTTTGCTTTTTGTCCCTCTTTGCCTCCCCCCCCCCCACACATTCTCTCTCTCTCTCTCTCTCTCTCTCTCTCTCTTAGGTTTAAATCATGTCTTGTATTGCTTGTGAGTCTTGCGGTTTATCAGGTTATCCTGCAGTGGTATATAGTAGGCACATCAAAGAAAAACATTTAGTTATCTAAATCCTCCCACCCCCAAGTCTGATAGTTTGATTCTGTGGTTGCTTGCAGATGGGGTGAAACAAGGACCTAACATGTGAGTCAGCACTTGGAGGGCTAGTCTGCCAAAGACCTAAAAATAATCTTATTCGAACAAACCAAACACATCAATAACAATAATGTCCTCTTTTCAATATATATTTTTAAAACATTCAATACAAATGAACTCTCAAAGAAACTATTTACATCTTGTAAAATCATATCGCAAACATCATGATTGACATATTTTTCATTTTTTACCTCCTCAGAAGTCAGGCCAAAGGTCATGCCCATTTTCCTCTTGAGGTGAAGCATTTAGAGCCTTCCTGCTTGATCTGCAATGTTTCATCGACTTGGGTGGTATGCCGGATAAACATATTCCCCAGCACACACACACCCACATCCATTCAACCACACACATGCACACATGCTTACAACACCAATTCATTATTACCTCCAAGGTTATTTTTGCATATCAGTTCCTTAAAGTACCATTGAAGGCTTTTATTTGCAACATTTGAATGGGGACTATAGTTACAAAACACTCAAGTGTCTGCTAAATAGATCAAATGCTCCTTAGTTTGATTTCTATGCCTTCTAAATTACCATAGAAAAACACTTAGACCATTGCAAACAGTGCAACCAAATCAATATAACAAAGGCTTCCTGTGTTTGGAGTTTAAGCTTACACCTTTGATGTGAGCAAATACTCTAATTTCCTTCATTTTGACAGACCTGAACACTAAACAAATGCCAAAAAGGTGCTTTACTGTCTTTATTCTTTTGAACAATCACAAGTGTCCTTAAACAGGTGGCTGGTGACTTTACACAGCAGTCAGCTTATTTAACTTGTGGTATTGGGTATTGATTTACCCTACAATTGTTCTTACCAACATTGTCACATTCACAACTTCATTTTTACTTTCTGTAGCCGCTGAGTGAGTCTCTATCTATTATTCCTTCTTACCATTTCACTGTAGAAGTCTCCATCACCCCTTCTTAACTTCGTACTGAGTAAGCCTCTATCACTTGTTCTTACCTTCTGAAGCCACTGTGTGTTGTTCTCCATGGCCGTCTCCAGGTGCTGAAGTCTTTGCACAGACCACTCACTCTCCCCAATAGCCGCGTCTCTCTGGACCACATTGCTACCTCCGTAGTGATCTGTTCCCCTTTTGCAGCTGTCCATCTCAGGCAGAATGAAAGTATAAGTGCACCGGCCATGCTGCACACGGTGAAGCTTCCTCCGCTTCTGTCCATTCCCTTTTCCGCAAATGCCCGGGTTAAGCAAGGCCAGAAGCAGTGCCAACCTCCATTTGAGATCACTCAGCCTCATTGCTAAGAATACCGATGGACTGTGGTGTCAACTTACTCAAAACAAAGCATGTTCAAAGTTGAGCAGATGCAGAAAAAGATGCTCTCTGCCTCCTGATGCTCCTCTTCTTTTTTCTCCTTTTTAGTGTTTTTCTCTGTTGGTGGGTTTCCCAACAGCGCATGGGGCTATTTTCCTAAGCAGGGTCTTGTTTCTATTTGGCCCCTGTGTTATGTGAGGCGTGAGGTACTCTCCCCCACGACCATAGTATGAAAGGAGAAGGAAAGAAAAAGAAAGAGAGTGAGGGCCGAGAAAGGGTCAGTTTGAACCGATCTCTCAAGTTGTAGAACCTTTGGACAGAAGAAAACAAGTCACATGCAAAGAATAAGTTCCTTTCTAACTTAAAGCAGCGTCTGAAATGACCAGAAAGAGGGAGTTCTGCCCTCTTATCTGGGAGTGAGAGAGTGTGCAGGGGAGAGGAGAGGGGGAGAAGCTGAGGGAGGTCTATTAACACGCTCTGTGTCTTGGCTCTGCACCATGGCATTTCCTCACTCTGTTCGCCTGAAGGATAGATAGAGTTTCCTCTTCTTCTTTGCTGCTTGTCAACTCAACATGACCCAAAGAATATGCTTAATTGCACATGACAATGTTTTATTAAAATTTTGGAATGTATACATTGTTTTTCTTTTCATCTTCATTTACTCTTACAGGTTGGCCTGAAGTTCATTATAAGTTCTTGTTATTCAACTTAGCATTTTCTTTTAATTCACAGAAATCACAAAAACATAACACATCCATCAATATTGACCACACATTCTAAAGGGGTAGACACTGGAAGAAGAAGCCTGCAGTCAGTCACATTAGTAGTAATGCTCTTATATGCCTGATTTCTGTTGCATATGTATCATACTCATAATTATGAATTTACAAACTGAAAAGGCATGAAAAGTGCATTAAGACATTACATGACAAATACGTTGCCCAATTACAAGATCTGATGGAATGCTAGTTGTGAACCAAGTTTATGTGCCCAATATTTTTTGTTCACTCCATTTATTTGGAGTTGTATTGGTGATTGTTGGAGGATATGCAAAAGCTGATCACCCAGTCTGCATGGCCAACAAACTGTGCTTTGACTCTAGAGTGGACAGAGTACTGAGTCCTTTGTACTAAATACTGAGAAGCCAGCAAAATATGTTGTTAGGCTATTCCTAATAACACTGACTTGACACTGAGATTTTTAGTTGGTAACATTCTCTGTTGTGCTTTCTTTGGTGATATGTTCATTGAATTTTTGACGGTGTTAAGGACCTGTAGAACTTCATAAACCCCACCTAGGATTTCACAAAAAACATTGTGTATTAAAAGCATTATCAATCCATGTGAATTCTTTGGAAAGTCAGGGTTCACAGTGTCATTGGTCTTAGGCTGGGGTTATACTTGCCGCGTGACTACGTGTTTGCAGAGACAATACACGAGTAGAGAAAGTCCACTGGTTGAAATATGAATGGGATAACGCATGTGTTACGTAAGTCTCACCCTTCGGAAAAAAAAGAGTCAATCGCCCTGTTGGTAAAAGGGTAACGAGAAAAGAGCTAGGCCCATCAGGTTCTTACACTGATGCATGTTCAGATATAGGGTACTGCCGTCTCTGCGACAGTCCTGACTGGTTTGTGATCCATGGAAACCTATATCTATGTTTTTGATCAATGTTACAAATGTCCTCATAACAGACACATTATCTTCAGTTTTCTCTCCATGCAAAAAGCAGCAGCCAAACATCATAACTAACCTGTGGACTCGATATTATGAAGATAATCCAAAGGAGATCCGGTTTATTGTGATTTAGTTACATGGATGTATTTGTGAAAACAGAGCAGGTTACACATAAGCTCCATTTTCCATAACATATAGTCTGTTTAAAGGTAGCAATCTGGATAATACATTACTAAAAACATCTTTCGCTTCAGCTTAGACCCCGACCGAGATGAATATTTGTGAACTATAATGGAAATAAACCGTAAAAGCCAGATTCGCTAAACTTCTTCATGAGAGAGCATCGGCTTTGGAGTTCTTGGACCCGGGCCGGTTGGTTGAGGTGAGGGCGATCCAAATTGTTGGGATAGGATAGCACTCGCTCCTGTTTCTGAGGCATCGACTTTCACTACGAAGGGGCGTTTGGGGTCGGGGCGATGAAGTAAAGGAGCTTTTACAAAATGTTTCAGTTTGTTGAAGGCAGTCTGTGCTTCCTCTGCCCACGGTAACCTTTTGGGTTGGCCTTTAAGAAGCTGCTTTAAGGGAGCAGCAAAAGGGCTAAAACCTTGAATAAAATGTGGATAGAAGTTTGAAAATCTCAGGAACCTCTGCAATTCTTTGACAGATTTGGGTTGGGGCCCCTCAGCCACTGCTTTGATCTTGTTGTCATCCACACTCACTCCTTGTGCAGACAAGATGTAGCCCAGAAATGAGATTGAGGTTTGGTGAAACTCCCACTTTTCTTCTTTTACATAGAGTTGGTGTTCTAGTAGTCGGGTGAGTACTGCTCGCACATGGAGGATGTGTTCTTCCAAAGTGGAGGAGAAAATTAAGATGTCATCTATGTAAGCAATGACCCATTTACTGATCATGTTCTTCAAGACTTTATTCATACTGCTGGTAAGTTTGCAAGTCATATGGCATGACCAAATATTCGGTGTGTCCCCTAGTGGTCCACTTGTCTCCCTCTCAAATTCGAATCAAGTTGTATGCGCTGCGGAGATCTAACTTAGTGAACACCACTACTCTTATTGTTTCCTCACTAATCCGGTGAGGCCGAGAGCTCATAGATACAGATTTCGGCAGCAATGATTAGTTTCCAAAAAAAAAGAAAAAGGCTGTAATCTCTGTGAATAAATTACATATTGACGGACCAATATATCGTTATAAAGATGTGACACCTTGGCTTTTCTAGATCTCGCTTTAAAATATATTTCCCCCTTCCTATCCCACTCTTGCGCAACACAGTGTAACTTATACATCGCACCAAAAGTCTATCTTCTGCTAAATGTGCTCTAAATTCCAACTCAACACTTTATATGTTATATGTTATTCTATGCTCCTACCTGGCTATGTTGTCTACACACACACTCTACCACTACGCTATGACATCAATGAGAAGACTAAACACTACAAACTTTGGTCTTAGTGATAGTTGACGATTAAAACACGAAGAGATCCAAACAATTCTGATGGCAAATCAGGTTTGGGGAGCAGAGCTTTTATTTTGAAAAACACAAAATAAAGGGAAAAATAAAACCCTTTTCAGGGAGGCTTTTCAGCTGCGTACTAAAACTG
>JAOUQW010003406.1:0-12794 GCA_028565825.1 Olivaichthys viedmensis
CAGTCTGGCCATTCTCCGTTGACCTCTCTCATCAACAAGATCCGCAGAACTGCCGCTCACTGGATGTTTTTTCTTTAGTGTACCATTCTGAGTAAACTAGAGACTGTTGTGTGTGAAAATCCCAGGAGAGAAGCAGTTTTAAAAATACTCAAACCAGCTCGTCTGGCACCAACAATCATGCCACGGTCAAAATCACTTAGATCACATTTTTTCCCCATTCTGATGATTGATGTGAACATTACCTGAAGCTGCTGGTCTGTATCTGCATGATTTTTATACATTGCGCTGCTGCCACACGATTGGCTGATTAGATAATTGAATGAATGAGAAGGTATACAGGTGTTTATAATAAAGTGCTCGGGGAGTGTATATTGTGTGTAAGAGGTAGAAGAATGAGAGCGGTCTGTACCAGAGAACATTTGATTGGTCTGCATGGTCGAGTCCTTGTTTCTGGATGATGTCACAGGGATGTGATAAGAGGGAGATCTCTGAGGCTGTGCCAAGGTGGAGGTTGGTGAGGGTTCGGAGGTCGTGTCTTGAGGTGCCACTTCTGGACCACAGCTCTTCCTCCTCCCTGGACATGGCTTATAAATCCAGCCTTCATTGATATAAAAGGTTTTCAAGAGTAATCCAACAATGGGCAAAAAAGCCCAAACAGAAAGTCCTGTCTCAGGTTTAACCTGTCTGTATTGGTATATCTGAGTCTGTTGAAAACCCGTGTGGTGCCTACCAGGAAATTCCTGTCTGTATTTCCTTTTGAGTCTGCGGGCCTCTGCGTAGTACGGCACCTTCTGTTCTTCACTCAGTTTGTTCCACTCGATCCCGAGCTGCACACTGATGTCTGCGTTGCTGGCTTCCGGGTTGGCCCTGGACAAGGCAGGCCGGTGGATCTTTGCCCAAACCATGAAAGCATTCATGGGCCTTTTGATGTAGCCATTTTTGTCTTTGCACTGCGCTATGTTAAAATCACCTTGAAAAAAACATATTTTAAATTAAGTTAAATAAGAATTATTATAAATTACAATTCCAGATATAAGTTTTAAAACGTGTATGGGATAGAAACGTACAGTGCGTCATAAAAAAGTAAACAACAAACAAACAAATAAATAATGTAAGCAAACCAGTCAGCCACACAAGGACTCTTGTTGCCAGATTGGACACCGTCTCACCTAGTTAATCTCACTGGGTTGGGAAAAATGGCCTTAGATATAATTGGCAGGTAGATATAATTTAGTTTATATATAGTTTAACAAGATATCTAATATAGACACTTTTTACATTGATTTAGAGGCTAAACAATCAGGGATTTGGCATCCATTACTTGAAAGATATGTATATTACTAGTACCAAATAACAAATGAAACGTTTTAAGCTTCGTAAGTATTCATTGTTTAATTTATAGTTTTTAGAAGTCTTACAACTTTACACGTTTATATATTGCCATCATCATCAACCTTGATGTCCTTATTATGTCCCTCCAGTCCACTTAGTCATGGTCATACTGGAGAGTGACTAGTTGACTTTTTTCGATGTTTATTCAGAGAGAAAGAGATTTAATGGCCCAGAATAAATATATAATGTATAACCTTAAAACAAATGGGGCAGAGGACCAGAAGTGCAAATGTAGTCTCTGTGGACCCCTTCTCATTTATTGAAAATGCTAACTTTTTAATCCAGGCCTCTTAAAGGCCACCTCCACCTTGGGGCCCCTGCAGACAACCTTTATGGTTAAAATTGTTTCTTATTGTTAGTAACTTTATCATCTCATGCAAAGGCTAGCTAGCCGGCTATCGTTTGTTATTGGCTATAAAGTTTGTATAGTTTTACTTTTCACAAGCTACTGTTACTTTGTGAACGTGATTAGCAACCCTAAATTACATTAGCTACCGAACAGTGTCATTCTCTAAAATTTCACTATGATAACATACAGCATACAACATACATATTTATTTAGCGAAAGGTTTTAGTGGAAATTGTACTTCTCTCTGCAGCAGGTACTCATTGACTGTGATGCTATAATTTGATTGGTGCTGTCAAAAAAAAAAGATATGCCTCCATTTGTCATTTGACATCAGGCCCCTTTGTAGCCTGCTATGTTAGGATGGGTTGGTAGAAATAATAGGTGGGTACCTAATTAAGAACATTTTGTGTATACCCAGGCAGGGAAATTAGGAGGCAGTGGAGCAGCATTTCTAAGGGATACCTTATAACAATAGCTTCATTTGCATAATGTAGGCATTTTCCAACACCCTATGACATGAGTCAGTGGGGGGCAGATTAATTCCCCTTAAATTTTTTTAAAATTATTATATATATATATATTACTGTATATAGTATATACCTTTTTTTAACCTAATCAAATCCTTAACATTTCTGTTCATTCAATAATCTTATTTCTCAAATAAAATTGAAACCTAATCCAGTGAGACCTCTCTGAAGGCTACGACTAAAGGTTCCATTTAGCTCCACGTAAAAACAGATCAACAAGGCCGCTTCTAATTGAGGGGCTTTTCACACGGGACGCGACAAATCGCTCTCCGCTCCTCATGTGAAAGGCCAGAATTCCCGCCGCTTAGCATAGCTTTTCATACGGCAGTCTCCCGCATGCTAACCATAGCAACGCTAAACACAGCTATCTCTCATTTATAGACAATATAAATAGAAAATATTTGACCACGAATTAAAACCGTTGCCTTTTACAACTTTTTTTATATTATTTTAAACAAATATAAACGTATCTGTGCTGTACAAATGTGAATAAGTGACTCAGATTCATAAATCAGTCAGTCCAACTTGCAACTGAGGTAATTTAGCTAGTTGGTTACCACACTCATAATCCATAGTTTTGCTAGAGAGTCTGCATATAAATAGAAATACGAGCACGCCTAATGGTGAGTTAATTACTAACGTTGGCTAGGAAAGATAAACCACATCTAATGCCCATTTTCTGCTTCTGTGTCAACTGAGTTTGCTAGCCAGACTGGAAATGTTGGCCAACGCCGAGGCGATTCTCGCGTCACGACCACGGCGGGCGCGTTCTCGTCTCGGGCACACGCGCTGTGATTTCTCGGGGTCGAGCCCGCTTGCCGCTCTGCCCGCCTCTCATTAGCCAAGTTTACATCCAATTTATTTAAAAATATTTGCGAACTTTTCTACCAGCAGCTCGTTTCCGTTAAATAGACGTTTTGCGATTATAAAATGTTTTACGTAATGACGTCGCTTCCTGCTAAAACCTGCTGTCACATAAATTTTGCTCTGTCGGTAAAAAAAGATTGTGTTTGACAAGTTTCCATCAAGACTTCATGTATATCCGCAAACTTCCCTCGTCACGTATATGTGTGTGACAAAATATAACAGACAGATTAGACCTGATCTACAGATTAGACCTGATATAAAGAATAGACCTGATCTACAGATTAGACCTGATCTACAGATAGACCTGATCTACAGATTAGACCTGATCTACAGTATGTACCTGATCTACAGTACGTACCTGATCTACAGATTAGACCTGATCTACAGACTAGACCTGATCTACAGAATAGACCTGATATAAAGAATAGACCTGATCTACAGATTAGACCTGATAGACCTGATCTACAGAATGTACCTGATCTACAGATAGACCTGATCTACAGATTAGACCTGATCTACAGATAGACCTGATATACAGATTAGACCTGATCTACAGAATAGACCTGATCTACAGATTAGACCTGATCTACAGTATGTACCTGATCTACAGATTAGACCTGATCTACAGATTAGACTTGATAGACCTGATCTACAGAATGTACCTGATCTACAGATTAGACCTGATCTACAGATAGACCTTATCTACAGATTAGACCTGATAGACCTGATCTACAGAATGTACCTGATCTACAGATTAGATCTGATCTACAGAAAGACCTGATCTACAGATAGACCTGATCTACAGATTAGACCTGATCTACAGAATGTACCTGATCTACAGATTAGACCTGATCTACAGACTAGACCTGATCTACAGAAAAGACCTGATCTACAGATTAGACCTGATGTACAGAATGTACCTGATCTACAGATTAGACCTTATCTACAGAATAGACCTGATCTACAGATTAGACCTGATCTACAGAATGTATCTGATCAGGCAGGTACATTCTAACAGACACCTTATAAACCTACTAATTAAATGGTGAATTAAATCAGGTGTCTTTGAGCAGGGACATCGCAAAACTGTGCTGGACTCCGGCCCTCCAGGACTGGATTTAGGAAACCCTGCTCTAGAGACTGCATTTCCACTGCTTGAGAGTCCGATGACGGTGTGCTTTACACCACTCCAGCCAAAGTTTGGCACTGCGTTTGTTGATCTTAGGCTTGTGTGCGGCTGCTCGTCCATGGAAACCCAATCCATGAAGCTCTCGGTGAACAGTTCTTGTGCTGACGTTGCTTCCAGAGGCAGTTTGAAACTTAGTAGTGAGTGTTGCAACCCGAGGACAGACGATTTTTACGCACTACGCGCTTCAGCACTTGGTGGTCCCATTCTGTGAACTTTGTGGGCTACTGCTTCACATGTGTCTGTTGTGGCCCCAAGACATTTCCACTTCACAATAACAGCACTTGAAGTTCACCAGGGCAGCTCTACAGGGCAGGAATTAAATGAACTGACTTGTTGGAAAGGTGGCATTCTATGAAAATGCCACTTTCAGAGTCACTGAGCTTTTTAGTACAACCCATTCTCCTCCCAATGTTTGTCTGTGGAGATTGCATGGCTATATGCACCAGTTAGCAATGGGTGTGGCAGAAAAAGCCTATGTTTTCTAGATATGTGTGCATGCAATATTAATTTCAGCCTAATACACACTCACCAGCACGTTCATTAGGTTATTAGGTATTAATAACACCACAGCAGACTTTTTTGACAGAAAGTCTGGTCCAACACAGCAGCAAACATTACTTACTAGTGGCATAGTACTGAATGTTGTGCTGATACAAGTTTATCAGGCACAGCAGTGTTGGTCAGATTTTATGCACATCAGTATCATTCCTAGACTGAGAGAGGTATGCCACCAAAAATACCCAGCTAAAAGTCATCCTGTGGTCAGAAACTGACCACTGATTCAGGGCCTGAGGAAGACTACCATAAATTGTACATGGAACTGATCGGGTATGGTAATTATACAAACAAGATATACAGTACATAGCCAAAAGGTATGCGGATGCCCCTTCTATTTAGTAGGTTTGGCTATTTCAACCACACCCATTGCATAAATTCAAGCATACAGCCATTGAAAAAGATTTGTAAAGTTCATGACATCCCAGTGTTAAAACATTTTCAACAATTCTTAAGCGTCAACTAAAAATGAATGATCTATGATTGGTTGTTTTGGCGCAAGTAAAAGGTCCTTTCTACTCAACGTAGGAGATTCTTGAATTTGTTATGAGGCTGTATGGACCAGACTTTCTGTCAAATTCTGGCTCGTGAGACTAAGAGCAACAACAGCTCAGCCACAAAGTGGTAGGTCACACAAGCTCACAGAACAGTACCGCCGAGTGCTGAAGCACGTAACGAGTAAAAAACTCGGTCCTTGGTTTCAACACTTACAGAATTCCAAACTGCCTCTGGAAGCGTCAGCACAAGAACTGTTCCTCGGGAGCCTCATGAATTGGGTTTCCATGGCCGAGCAGCCACACAAGATGAATCTGGGTGTGGTGGATGCCAGGAGAACGCTACCTGCCCAAATGCACAGTGCCAGCTGCAAAGTTTGGTGGAGGAGGAATCATGGTTTGGGGCTTTGAGCCGGGCCCATTAGTTCCAGTGAAGGGAAATCATAATGTTACAGGAGAATTCTGGAGAATTCTGCATTTCCAACTGTTTGGCAAGAGAAGGCCCTTTCCTGTTAATATAATATTAATACCCATAGTTTTGGAATGAGATGGTCAACAGACACATTTAGATGTGATGTTCGGGTGTCTGCATACTTTTGTCCATGTAGTGTATTTATTTTTGCCTTGCCTTACAATTGTTTAAATTAGTCAATATTTATTGTACTAGGAGATGGTGCAGTTGTGGAAAGTTGTGGAGTTTGTGGACAAAAGCACAGCTATTTTGCCGTCAAACTGGCTGAAGGAGACAGATAATGAAATGTTGTGCTATTGTGCTATGATGGACCACGTCCCACCAGTGCAGGGGTGGTCCATTCACAAGCAGATAAGAGTCTTGGCAAGCTGTAGTATGTAAGCAACATCTACTGTTAGAAAATATATTTGTTTCAGTCTAGTTTGTTTAACCTGCTTATTCCTGTTTCATGTCAGCATCATATGATCAGGCAAAACAATGTCTTGAGAAGTCTCTGCAACCAGACTGCCCCACGTCTGACATTCAGTCAGAAGAGGAAACAGTCATAAGACGTAAAAGAAGATCAAAGTAAACATGAATATTACAATTCTTTATTTCAAGTACACATATGGATTTTACACATCAAGTCACTACTGTGGTTGTCCCACACATTTTGTTATAAAGTTGTAATCCACGCTTCAGAGATAAAGAAAATGATGAAGATGCTGACCTGGGACCTAAAAGAAGAGTGGTCAGGCCTAGAGTAATCCTGCCAGGTATTCCCCCGCAAACACGCACATTTGTTTCTGCGACATTTCATGACATGGATTATACATATGTCATGTATATATTGTAGGTATGTAACTACCTATATGTAATACAGTAACCACAAAGAAATTTTTTTTTTTCAGTTTTGAAAAAAGAAGCACATAGCTTTTATAAAAAGCACTTTATGTTGTCAGGACTATCTTGCTAGTCCTGACAAGGTATGTTACAGCCCCACAACATCCCAGATCCTCCATCATACTTAACAGTGGGGATTATGTTCTTTTCTGTGTAACCATTGCCAAAAAACTATATTTTCATCTCATCTGACCATAGAACCGGGTTCCAGTCAAAGTTCCAGTAGCGTCTAGCGAACTCCAGACGCTTACGTTTCCTTCTCCAACCATCCTCCTCATTGTGCGTGGAGGTAAAATACACTTGTGTCCTCTTCCAGGCTGGTTCATTACAACTGTGATTGTTTTAAACTTTTTAATTATTGTCCTAACAGTGGACATGGACATTTTCAGGCATGTAGCTATTTTTTTTATAGCCATTGTCTGATTTATGAAGATCAACATAATTTTGTCTCATTTAATTTGTGTATTCTCTAATCTTCCTCATGTTGATGAATGACTAAGGGAATTTGGCCTCTGTGTCACCTCATATTTATACCCCAGTGAAACAGGAAGTCATGGATAACCACTTAAGAGTTCCTAAAAACTCGGGTGAACTTAAAAAAGTAAAATATAAATTGGAACATGCTTCAGTTACATTTTGTTCATAATAATTTCTAGGGATGCCAATAATTCATTTAAAACAGTAAAAGCAATTCTATAATCTTTTTCCTGTCCAAGACACTCCACAACGTCCTGCACACCTTAGGGGAGATTAAGGAGGAGGTAATCGGCCTTAAGCAGACAACTCTCCAGATCCGGGCTGAACTGAAAATGCTGGTATGCACTTTTTTGGTGGGATATGTTTTCGGTAGATTTCAGGGCCTGTTTATAAGTGTTAATTTAAAAATGTGCCAGTTTTGCTTACTGTATTGTTATATCACCACCACTTGGTGCAAATTTGTTGCCCCTACAGGAGTATCTTGAGCAACTGAATCATCCCACAGTCAAGTGTTTACCTGAAGAACTTTCCCTAACTCAAAAATATTACGTTTATAGTAGGCTTTAGGGTTGAACAATATTGCAAGAAAAAATATATATAGATTTGTGATATTTATTGCAATATTACTTCAGCAATATATGCAGCTTTTAATTAGGGATGAGCATTTTGATGGCTCGGGTACTTATCAGAAAAATAAGTACCCAAGTATGCATGGGGCAGAGTGACTCATAACAAACCTATTATATACCACTAGCCTCTATAACTGCTTCTAAATCACACAATATAGTTTGATTACATAACAAGTATTAGATTTGTTAACTACAATATAAGTATTGTTAACAACACTTCTTAGCTTCTACAGCCCATATAGTACAATCCAGAATTATCGACACCCTCAATTAATATGAGTAAAACATGTTGGATAAAGTTCAATTTAATTTACTTTTTAAAAAATCACTTTTTAGCCACATTACAACATATTAAAAGAAAGATGTGAAAGTGATGATGTATGACACTGCAAGAAGGGTTTAATTTAATTATTTGATTCAACATTACAACATTATTTTACATATTTCTTACTATTCCATGATTGATTACTACCGTCATAAAAACATATTTACGTAAAACACAGTTGTAATGCCAAAGCCAACGTTTTTTAAATTTATTATTTCTTTGCATGTTACAGAATGTTAGAATGCCTTTACAGTTTTCATAAACTTCTGTTCCCTTCTCCAATATGATAACTAAACCTAAACCAATATGATTACTTTTCCCTTATAAGTAATATTATGTTTATTTGCAATTTTGCAACAGAATGTTATAGGAATTTGTTTAAAAAGATTTAATAACATCACTTGGAAACATTTATGTGTGCGTGCGTATGTTTTGTTTTTTTTTATTTTGAAAGAAGCCCTAACTGGAAATTTAAATAAATAAAAAAAAATTTTTCTTTTGCTAATCACGAGTGTTACATTTCAGAATTGATTATTTTAAAGTGTCTGGGTCAAAACTGCATCACACCCTCACAAGCTATAATGTGCAGTGCGTGGCCCTGATCTGGCTCATAAGCTGTGTTTTCTTCTGGCCCAGTATATGGCTGGGTCCTTGGCCCAAATCTGGCATGCTTGATGTGTACCGACTTAATTTACAATGTGTGGCCCAGATTAGGCCCAGTTCCTCACAAGCTGTTTGGTGTGCAGTGTGTGTGCAGAAGACCAACAAAATGCATTGATTACAACTAGCATATGCTTACAACTAGCATCCACTTTTAACTTCTAGCATAACTGTATTTGTATTTGAACTTCATGCATGTCATATTTGAAAGAGCTCTTAAATAACCATTCCAAGTGCAATATAATGATCACCAACTTCTGTACTAAAAGGATTTCGTACAATAGAGAGTATAAGTCCAAGAATTACCAAAAAAACCACAACAACCATGCAACCGTATCTCCACATACCTACCCTTGGCATGGCATTTAGCCAAAGAGGCTGAAATGTAGGTTACGTTCCCTTTTCGCAATTTAGGGACTTACCCATTATAAATCGATAGGGTATGAAACGCGAACAAAGTTTAGTAACCATAGGTTTCTCATGAAGTCACATCATTTTAAATAAACAAAAAATATATACACTTCTTACTCAATAAGAAGGAATTATCCTATGGCTTAGTTACATCCCCCTTGCTAGCCTCAATGGAATGTTCTACCCATACTTGTAGAAATAAAAAGCTGGTTTCAAAATAAAATGTTCAGTAAAAAAACAAAACACGAATCTAGTGTAAAACAACTTTATCCTGCTACATTCTCCCCCCACTGAATTACACTAGATTATGGACTAGCTCAATATACTTTCTCAACCCACAGGGCAACACAATCACCAGTATAATGAAGGGGGGGTGGTTGGTACATCTCATGCAGCTATAGTTGTGTAGTTCCTCAATTCAAAACCACAAACGATCACTCAGCTAGAAAGTTATCCCCCATCTAACTATAGAAAACATTGCAATGTGCACAGTTCTAGACATAAACTACACCATAAGCGACCACTGTATGTCTAGTGTCATAGGCAACCACAATCTGAAAATATCTTCTATTCCAAAGATGACTCTATGGAAGCTTTGATTTGTAACGACAAAGAAAAAAGAAAAAAAGAGAAGAAAATAACTAGTTATAATAACTATAATATCGTGAACCGATAATTTGTTTACTGCTTTGTGAGGACATTGTTTGAATGAGTCTGTTTACAAGTTTAATAATTCTACCCAACCTTGTGCGCATTCTATCACACACAGCCTTGGATAGGTCTGATTGTCTATCTACTGTACTGGACGGCAGAGTGATTGGCAGTGGACGCATAGTTGGTGCATCATTTCTTTTCACAACACTCTCAATACAGGATTCAAAATGTCCATCATTTGCATGGTCCGACAAATAATAAGGAGTCCTGACAGACTTTTACAGATCAAGAGGAAGCGGATTCGTTCAGACCCATGTCTGAATCTTCCTGGTTCACCCTGTGCTTCAGACCCATCCTCAAAAGCAGCCCTGCCACTCTCTCTCTCCTCATGCCGGCTTTCTGTTTGTGACACTTCTGGGGATTCAATCAGATCTGCGATTCATTGTGTTGTCCTGTCATCATTTGTATTGCTTTGACTATCGTCAATTGACATTTCCTGGCTTTCACTGAGTAGAGTAGGAGTCCTTGCTTTCAGACTCTTCCCAGGATGCCATAGGTAGGAAATTGACTAACATTAGCAAATTCCTGTGGATGGTTTTAGTTCGTCCTGTGTTGGGATCATGAATTCTGTAAGTATTTAAGGAGTTATTTTTGCCCACTACCACATACACTGTGCTCTCCCATCTCTATGATAATTTCCTTTTTGCCTCTTTCCCCTTTGTTTGCTAGCAGGACCCTGGGTGTTTCTCAATACAAAGAACGCAAAGAATGGACTCATGGACTTGACAAGGACGTTCTTGGCAAGTAATCTTGCAAGTACGAACTCACAAGGACACAAGAATGGAGAACACACCTATATGTGTTTGAGATGCGCTGCGAACTTGATATTGCGCAATACCCCCCTGCCCCGGCTCATGTAACCATCCTGTCATATTGCACTCAATTTAATCAAAAACTTGGATTGATCATAATCTAGATAAGACTTATGACTTGGACTTGGATAAGACTTGGACTTATCATAAGCTTTTAGGATACTCAGTTATTGGAGAAATCAAAAAACGCTTCTGTACAATACAGACGATTAAATGTAGTATTTTATGACTGCTTATAGAGCTTGGTAATCAACGTCACGTCGCCCTGCATTATGGGATCACGCCGCCATTGTTTTAGGGTTGGTTCTATGTTTACATCCTACAAACACATTCACACACTGCGAGAGCTTAAAGAGTTGGCTGTTTTATTGTGGTTTTTCGGACTTGTCATGATTTAAATCGAAACAAAAGGAGAAGCGGTTGTATTGCGACAAACCCCAGAGGGATACCAAGCCCGTTATATGGAAAAAATATTTGTTTGGGAATTCATTTGACCTATTGTGTTATTGACAGTTAAAATAAGCATATATGTTTAAGCATATAAGCATGTATTTAAGCAATAAATAAGCATGTGTTATCTTTGAAACTTTGCTTCTCTCACTTTTCCTCCACACATGAAATCGGTAAAATGACAGTCCACTGTGGTTTATTTTTGTTTTTTACCGTGCATGTCATGGGGGCTGCTGTGGCAGTTTATAACAATAGGCTCTCACCATAATGACTCAATCACTGAAAACACTCGGTTTGTATGAAAACGCATCAACTAGCTATGCTGGCTAGTGCTGGCTAGTTACCTCTACCTACCTCTGAGTTTGTTTGTTTTTTAAATTTATTTAATTAAATTTTTTTATGACCAGTGGTTAGTTGAAACAATGGTTTTGCTATAGTGGATGTCATATTTTTTTATATAGGTATCTTTAAGAAAGTTCATGGCACTCATTAGAAATGTAGATTTTGGTGATCTTAATAGGTACGTTGACCTAACCATCGCGCTCGGAGATGAATAAGTCGAATGGCAAATCATAGTTTGGTAGGCCTAAACATGGTGCACTGGCCAGTGAAACCTTTATTTTTTGAAAGGCAGTTTAGGCCTCTGGTGTCCAATTAACCGGTTTATTCATGGCAAGCTCATGGCCGTGGGCCATGTCAGAAATGGGTTGCACAATTTCTGAATGGTATTGGATCCAAGGACGGCAACACACTGTTGTACCTAGGAAAGTCATGACTTGCTTTTTGGTTTCAGGCCTGTCCAATATAGCAGATATTCTATTTGGGCCCAGTTTTCTCCCTTTAGGTGTTATTTGATATGACCTAAATATTTTGCCTCCTGCTGTACAAGCTTTTCCCTAAAGGCAAACCAGTATCTAGTTTGGTTTGACTGGGATGCTTAAAAAAATAAAAAATAAAATAAAATGTCATTCAAAGTCAAACATTGAGAAATAGCAGAGACAGATGCTAGAATAGTGGATGGGTTTGGGACTACTAGGGTCCTCGTATAGACAGCATTGTTAATTAATGATATTACAACTAGATATTGAACAAATCGCCATTCACCTGAACAGGAAGGATAAAAGAGTTAACAGTGGAGGATTCGCAAGACACGATCGCACCCTTTTCCACCAGTGCAGCATGCACTTCAGCAATGCCTTGCTCTGCCTCCTTACTCAAAGGATATTTAGCCCGATTAGGGCGGGGAGTGCCCTTTGGAGTGACACACAGGGGCCTAGCGCCCTTCATGCATTCATCTTTCTTGCTAAGGTAGACCCTCATCAGCTCTTCCCACTCCAATATGAAGCATTTCAATTACATAACACTCAAACAGGTTTTTAATTATTTTATTGCAAGAATTTGAAAGAATTGAAAACAGTTAGGGTATTTATAGTTAAGGTAAAATAGTAAAAAGGTATTTCAAGTAAAATAGTTAAGGTATTTATTTGGACACTAATACTTTTGTAATATCTTGTGTTTAAAAACATAAATAAATAAATAAATGCATAAATACCCAAAAGCGCCATTCCAACCCTATAAATGTATACAAG
>JAOUQW010003426.1:0-12793 GCA_028565825.1 Olivaichthys viedmensis
TCACAAACAGGGAAACACAAACAGGTTAATGTCCGCGGTCGTCGCCATGACGACCGCTCACGCTATGTTGCGCGCTCAGCCAGGTGCGTGACAATAAGGTTATAATTTGTAACTATTGTTTCTTAATTAAGATTATAATTTTTTTGATATAAGATTAAAATCTTATTATTTTATTGTTTATTGGAATTTGTTTTTGGTGGAGGTGGAGCATTTATACTTTAGGCTTACATCACACGCAGCAATAAAGACCTTTGCGTAGGAAGCGCCTGTGTATCCTAGATCTAGAACTCTTCTCACTCTTTCATTTCTAGGAGTCCATTTAAACAATTTATACATCCTTAAAGATGGCAGACTTTGATTTCCAGGTCATGGGCTAAAGGACGCAAGATCGAAGATCAAGGAGGCATTAATTAGAGTATTGGGATGCACCCTCTGTGTTTAGCTACAAGTGTCATTTGGTTGAATGTAGCTTACAAAAGCGCCATTGTGAGTGCAGCCTTTACATATTTTATATGTATAAAACAAATGTAAAATAGTTCTTAAAGTAATAATACAAATTCATTTATATTCATATTTATGTTTCATGTTCCAGTTTTCTTGAAAATTAAAAAAAGGACCATTTTGACCTGAACGGAACATAAGGGTGAAAAAATAATTGTTAACTCTGCACATCATGGATCTTTCCAGCACCTTTAATGACACACTTTAAACACTTTTAAATCCTACAAATTCTAATTATCTGTGTCTCATTTCTAAGCAGTAAACAGTTCCCAAGTTATCAAGGCAAGAGTACAATATGAAAAAAAAATACCCTGCCAATTATGTTCATTAGATTGCAAGGGTTAAAGGGTTCTTGGAAATAGGTACTTCTGAAAAAATCTGCCACAAACCTCAACTGTGAGCAACATACGCTGTCCATCAGTGATCTGTCACCAGGATGACATTGCTGTTTCATCCCACACTTCATAAACACCGCCGTCTGTCAGATAATATGAAAGGCACTGAGTGGTGATTGATGGCAGGTGCATGTGTGTCTGCTGCAGTCAGACCCAGCATGTGTGTACATTCTGATCTTTGTGGATCCTATTACATATCCGGCTGAATACCGGGTCATTGGCCTAGGTGCGGAGAGCAACGTCGTCTGTTCATCTGAGTCACTGGTGGGTTCAAAATGGGTCGAGGACTTTTGTGGGTCTGAAGAGAGGGGGAAGGGGGGTATAAATAAAGATAAACAGTTTGTGAATGTCAGAATCATTCAGTTTATTTCTATTACTCTTTGGATGCCAAGCATGCATAGCACTCTAAATATGGCACAGCAACAATACACACATACAAACATAAGCATGTACCAGTGATTGATGTAGTATTAGAGTCCTGGACTTAATTCATGAAATTCATGACTTGAGACTTGACTTGGACTTGAGCATAAAGTAAGGAGATGGACTGCTAATCCACTGTGCTCTGCATGCATGGGTTTGATTCCCACCCTTATTGCAAAGGTGTTGTTAAGATTCTGCAGTCCTTGTCCCTTCTTTCATGCCCACAGATGAATCGTTTTAGGGCAGTCATAGCTCAGTGGTTAAGGTATTGAGCTAGTGGTGAAAAACTGGGAGTTCAAATCCCAGAACTGCCAGATTGATTGCAAATCACATTGGATGAAAAGCATCTGCCAAATGAATAAATATACTTAGACTGGCATGCTCTTACTTTTAACTAGGCTATGTAAATAATTGTTTCTTCAACATCAAACTACGCTACTTCAGCAAAATGCAATTCATTAAGGAATCATCAGTTAAACCCCATTCCCCTTCCTAGGCCTCATTCAGGACTTGCACGAGTTATAGTCGTGGTTGGCATTGTCATTTTCGAAAAAAACTAAATTTTTATCAACCTTAAATGCCATTTTCGTGGGGACGGAAGGCTATGTTTTCAAAAAAAATATCTGTATAGGTGTGGATGGGGCCTTAACCTTAGACTTGGTAGCTGCCAAGTAAAGACTAGGCTTGAACTTGAGGGTAAGTGATGACTACAAGACTGACACATACACACAAAGTCATTTGTGCAAAAGTAAAAACAGACAGACACATACACCCACACAAAATCCAATACTTGAATACTTAGTCACGTAAAACACCAAATTAATGAGATACAAAATTACGATTGATTCATTAATGTGTCTACTGATCCCAGCTATCACTCCTTATCACTGAGTGCACTTCCTGTGAACTACAAAACTGCACAGCTCACATCAATCTGATATACACTAACTGCAATTTTGAGCATTTCTCCTCTCACTTCCCCTTTGGTATTCAGAAACCACATATTTAATGCACGAGTCTAAAGATATTGGGGTCAGCAGGATAAGATTTACATAGAAAGGGAAATAATGGCCTGTACTCATCAAGACATAAGAAAGTTAGAAGCTTAGAAAATTCAGGGGTAAAACGTATTACTGGGCTGTGGGATTTAGATACAAGTCGCACATCAGCTAAAACAACAAACATTTAAATGCATTCTCACCACAGTTAGCAAGTAAACATGAAAGCAGCACACAAGAGCACAGCTTACTATTGAGTGAAGAAGACCCTTGTTTAAACTGTATCAAGTTTTTTTTCTTTGTATTGCATCAAAGAAAAAAAGATCATGATAAGAATTTATGCAAAATATCACAGGACAAATTAATTGTAAGGTTATTGGTGTGCAAATTGAAACATTTTGATATGGTGAATGGAAAAATAATGCTGATGTATCAACTCCATAGCCAACTACATATGGTATTTAAAATATAGTTCTAAGGCCAAGCATCGAGAAGCCCTACTATTGGCACAGAATCACTGTTTTCAGGCCAGCACAGTGCCACTGTAGCCGTTTGCACAATTATCAAATGGTTTAGGAGTCTTTGAGGTGTTGTGGGGCCACACCAATATCCGTAACAGCAGTGTCAAGAAAATTATAGATGCTACAATTCAGCACCCCTGTGCTGCATCATCATCTCTCTCCTTTCCCATCCCATTCCTCTCTCTTATTTTCTTTGCTTTTACTGCATTTCTAAGTTGTGTGATAAACAGACTTGTTACAGTACTTAATACCATTGCACCACTAAAACCTTGATACGAGTTGAACCGAATAAACTGAACTGAACTAATCTGAATTGAATTGAATTGAATTAAATTGGAGTTTCAAATGGAGATGAACATCATTAAAAGAACAAAAAGCAAGCAAGAGGAAGAGAAAGATAGTGATGAAAATAAGCAGATCCAGTCTGTGTCTGGATCTAAAGCTCATCAGGAACTGTTTGTTTTAGTGCAGGGCTCAAGAGCCTCTCCACGCTGTACTCTATTAGTTAGCATACACTCTGTTAATTGAGGTCATGTTTCTACGCCGCCAGGCCCTCTGCAATTACCAAGAGCCCAGAGATCTAAATATAGCCGTAAAGGGTTAGAAAAGCAGTGCCTTCCCTGCCTAGCCACCACAGCGCTTTAATAAATTGCAAACACTTTTAAATATTTGAATAAATGAACACTCACACACACACTGAGGGAGATAGAGAGAATTAAAAGGGAATGCCTTAATTCTCCTCTTGCTATCTTTCCAAAGCACACGTACGCATACACCCAGCGACAGACTGCACCATCACATCATTTATCATTTAGGAAAACCCATGCAGATGTTTCTGTGTGATTCGCCCAGGGAATGAGGCTGCAATCTGTCCTCAGAAAGCACTGGGGGAAATTACTCAGAGAAAGTTTTTACATGTACAGTAAGTCAGCAAATATTCTGTGGCTCATTGGTAGCATATCTGAATCAGCAACCGCCAGACCTTGACCTTCACAAGAATCAATAAATTCCAGCAAAAGCCCAAACTATCAAGGAAAACAACTTGGTAGAAGAGTAAAAGAAGAAGAGTTACCCACAAAATAAGGATGACTATATAAATGTAACCCTAAAGTGTCTCATGGTTATTTCCATTGTGGCAAAGCAAGAATATACTATATGACTATAATATACTGATCTAACCAAGACACAATTCTCAATAAATAAAAAATTCTCTGACTACAACCAAGTCAAGAGATCATAACTCTGTGTAATGGTGCTGATTCAACATTTATCTAACTAGCTAGCACCCTAACATAACTATTGGACAACTCAACATGTCTGGCAGACATCTCATCATGGATAGCAGCTCATCACTTGAAACTAAATCCCATTTCTCTCCATGGAGGTTACTCAGGTGCTTGTTCAGTCGTTTGTCAGATTGGACTACTGCAACTCGCTCCTGTGTGCCATCAGACCCCCTGCAACTGATCCACAATGCAGCTGCATGTCTTGTCTCCCCAAGTTCTACCACATAACCACATTCCTGTAGCTGCCCTCTGATTTAAAAACACTGATGCTTGCCTGCAAAGCCAAAAATGGACCAGCCCCCACCTACCTGAAGACACTTATCAAACCCCGCTCTGTACCACGTTCCATTCGAGCCACAAGCATGACTCAACTCGACCCGCCATTCCTCAAGACTCAAGTAGACATACATCAAGAGTCTTCTCTGCTCTGGCACCCATTTGGTGGAATGAACTTCCCCTGGCTGTCCAAACAGCTGAGTCACTGTCTAAAGACTGAAGACCCACCTCTTCACAAAGCACTTAAAATGCCCATAAAATGGCTTGAGAGTCATGATTTGATTGTTGACATACAGTACATTTCCTTCAAAACATGGAGGGAGTGTGTCAAAGGGCTTGATTGATTTCCACAACAGCCAATAGCATTCAAGATATGCCTAAAAAAAAATAACTCAACAGTGGCTTAGCAAACAGGCTAAATATGCAGCTGAGTTTAAAGAGAGCTTGATTTTAACTGTGTAGGATTTCTCACTGCCAATTTGCCCGCACTTGTGACTAGAGAGCATTTGATTGGGCGTAAATTGGAAGATTACAGGATGAATCATAAAAATGTTTTCACAGTTTTCATGGAAATTATGAACTGTAAAATTAAAATAAACAAAATAATCTACAAAACACATTTTTGTCATTTTGGTATAAGGGTCTCTGCCAAATGCTGTAAATGTAAATATATTGACTGGATCACTGCCCAGGTAACCTCTAGACAATTTTGGGCCAAATATAGTTGGGTTTAAGCACAGAATGATCAGTATGGCAATGTCAAGTGAATTGAAGGCCAAGTATAAGCAACCCAATTTAAACTCTAGAGACTCTAGAGAGGAATAAACATATTATAGAAAGTCTTTATATGAAAATATCCACATACAGTACTGTCCAAAAGTCTTAGGCACCCTCATTTTTTTTATATAAATTGTCTGAGATGTTTATTTTATGTCTTCTGCATTAGTGTGTCATTAGAAAAAAGCTAATTTAAGATTTCCAAACATTAATTTTCCAAAAAATTCAATGTTACAGGGAAAAAAAACCAGAAGTCATTAACAAAAGTAACATACTAAGTAATAGACCACTTTTTAGATGAAAACATAATCAAGGCTGTCTGGGATTTTACCTGCAGAAACAGGAGTGTGAGCCAAAGTCTGAAGAAGAACTGTGATTCTCCAAGATTCTTGGAACAACCTACCAGCCGAATTCCTTATAAAATTGCATGAATAGAATAGAATAGAATAGAATAGAATGCTCCTTTATTGTCACATATACATATACAAGTACAGTACAGTGAAATTGATTCTTCGCATATCCCAGCATGTTGGTAAGCTAGGGTCAGAGCGCAGGGTCAGCCATGATACAGCGCCCCTGGAGCAGGGAGGGTTAAGGGCCTTGCTCAAACCACTGAGCCACCACTGCCACACTGCATGACAGTGTGCCTAAGAGAATTGATGCAAGCAAAGGCTGGTCACACCGTCACGTCCACGTCTGCACTTGCCACTAACTCCTAACTAACTATTCCCATAATCCTCAGCAAAGTCCAACATCCCATGACATGCTGTCACAAGACCAAAGGGAAACCTATCAATGTTCATTGCCAGACTTCTAACGAGACACACCTGTTCACAATCACACTCACCCCTTTAAATAACTAGGACGCTCACTTCCTCTTTGTGAAGTCTTGCTCTAGCATTGTACCTGTGACCGTTCCGAGCTGGTCATTATCGTAATCAGGCTTGTTGGTTTAGCATTTACCCTCTCTGTCTGTCCCAGTTCATACCTGTTCGCATGTCGCCCATCCTATTGCCTGTCTATCATTCTGAGTGTTGCCTATTCCCTTTGGCTTGGCTGCTTTTGGATAAAGCTAATACTGCACTTGCAGCCTCCATTTCATAACGCACACCAAAATTGTATTTGTTTTAGTGTTACTATTTTCTGCTCTTTATAGTATTTTTTTAATTTCATTATTTTTAAAAGCATTTTTGCTTTACATAATTTCTACATGTGCCTAAGATTTTTGCACAGTACTGTATGTGGAGGCATAAAGTATACATAATGTATCTTGTGTTTTTTTAAATGTTATTTATGAAAAATATTAATGAGACCTAGTAGACATCCTTGATTGGTTAACATTTCTCTCTACTAAGCCTTCCCTGCCCAAACCATGCCCAATGGTCATTACAATCATTTTCCAGTGGTTAGTGGTTATTTTCCATTTCCTGCAAGTTCACAGGCATACAATTTGGCAAGCTGTGATTGGGAAGAAGGTTGACATTATTCCATTTTCTCAGTCAATACAGGTGTCTGCTAGGTTATGCTGATATTTTAAGGGAGTATTGAGTTTTAAATGTAACCGTTTTAAGACAAAAGTAAAAGAAGTCATGATGTGTGTATGCAGTAGCATGAACAGGCAAGTTTAGCACTGCAAAAAGCAGACCTGTATATTGTTATTGTTGTATGTGCATACAGAGACAACAATACAATCACTTGAAGAAAAGGGAGTCTAATGTCAAGCACCACTGATAATCATCAGTAGCTTCTCCCCACTGACAGAATTCTTTTTATAAAAGCCTCAAACAGACATGGAAGGGTATTTTTGTACAGAGCTCTTCATAAAGAGTGATGACAGTCTAAACAACCACCACTTCTTTCTCTGTATCGGCACTCAACCCAAAACGACCTTAGGGCAGCATGGGGCAGGTGTGTCACCCATCACAGACAGCCCTGTATGTATGTTTGTGTTCCTCCTTCCTACCATCACCCTCAACCTGCTCATTACATGTCTGTCATAAAAAAAAGCTATACAAACAAAAGTGTGTGTGTGTGCACACGCGCACATGTTTCCAAGACAAGATTATAAGAGTTGGGATTATAAATAATGGGGAGACACTAAGTTCAAATATTAAATAATTTTATAGAGCATTCAAATGGCAAAATTTTATTAAAAACAAAATCAGAGGCTTTTTTTTTTTTTTTTTAACAAATGAGATAAACTGCAAAGCTTCATTATCACAGACATGGTGTTATTGGTATATTCAGTTCAGTTGAACAAATGCTTTAAACAGACTCACAATAATTATATGTGTGGAATATGTGTGTATGTCTGTATGTGTGACAGAAGGAGAGAGACAGAGTCACAGAGAGAAACATTTAAAATCTGAGCACACAGCATCCCTGCGAATGTGTTCCACACAGGACTGATAACAATACAAGTATCGAACCCTTCCCTCTGCATCCCTAAATCTCTCTCTCTCCCTCTGTTTCACTCCTCCTGCTTCAACATATGATAAGGGAGCGAAACAGCAATGGACATGGATGGATGTAAAAATTAATAACTGAAACAATAGAGCATAACTATAGAATCAGAAAGTGAATAAGAATGAAAAGGAAGAGGGCAAGAGAAATGACGATGTGCATAAAATTATTTCTCCAATGTGAGAAGAGTTCCTTCAGTTCTCAGTTATTAATGGCAGAACAAGAGAAAATAGAATAAGATAACCCACTATGTTTACATGCAGCCTAATAATCCATTAATAATCTGACTAATAGCTCAATTGGGGGAAAAAACCCATCTATGTATACACCTCAGTCAGAACCAATGGAGGCCAATCTGAATGAAATTTCTGTCAGATCAAACAAGTAATCTTATATTTAGTTTGAATCAGAATCTGTGATGTGCATTCGAGTCATAGTACTCGCTGACCAACACGGGTAGTGCAGAAAATCGGTCCTGTGGGGAAACAAATATTATGCAGCATCCAGCAAGAACGCTATACAGAAAATGTACATGGTTAAAAAAATGTAATTAAAAAAAAAAAAGGGGGGGGGGGTTGATAAAACCTATATTTCTTGTGAGGTTATTCCCTAAGAATGGCTTTGGTTGTTACTTTAAGCATTGGAAGATGTAAAGGCAATACATCTGCTTCACCGATGGACAATTGGTACATTTTCTGGTTTTTGTAACAACCAGAGCATCCTTGCTCCTGAATGTCAGGCAAATATCAAAAGTTAGGATAGCTTTACTGTGTTCACAAATTATTTATTCTAGCTGTCTGTTCAACAATGACATTTGAAGGATGTTTTGCTAAATCGGAAAACTTTAAAAAACACAAGCAGTGTGATTAAACATTTGGCTAATGTGCTAAAGTAGCATGCTGACTGGACGCTCTTTGAACTTTCTAGTTCTTCGTGCGAAAAATTAAGCCTTCTTCCTTTGGCCTGCTGCTTCTCAATGTAGGTGAATCCCCAATTGTTAAATTGAGATAAATTTGCATAGATAACAAATTAACATGATTATCACAGCTAGGACTATGCATTATCAACTTTAATATATTATTTGAAGCTTGCCTATTTCCTATTTGTATATTAGTTAAAACTTTATTTTTATGCAATTGACATCATATTTTCCCCCATTAAATTGTGATGTGCATTATAAGTCCACATTTCTTTTTGTAAGTGCTTATTTAAAGAGCTTGGTCTAGACACAACTGAAATCTAATGACCAAAAGCGCTCTGTATGCCTATTCTTTTGAACTTAAGTCTTCAACTCTGAATATGACCCTCTGTTGGCTTCTTTAAGTTTTTCCAATACAAGTCACATTTTTATTCATAAATATTTTTTTCCTCATAGATAGCTACCAGTTATCCCAACGACATCAAAATTGTCATGATTTCCTAGCATTAAATGAACACTCGGTCCCCACAAAGGGACCAAAACTGAGCGCACACATACACATGCACACACAGACACGCACAAGCATTTTAATGACAGGCAACACACCAGATATGTGTGTTCGAGCCTCGGGTGTTAAAGAAAAGATGAAACGTCATTTCTAGAAAAGCCAATCTCATCACCACCCAGGGCATAACATGCGTGTCATATCCCCCTCCCATAGACCCCTCCAGGAGCTCGGAGTAATGAAAGGGACACACACGGTTTATGGATGGTGTACAATGTGTGTGTGTGAGTGTTTAGGGAGGGTTAACAGTAGGGGGTAAGATGTTTTTTCTTTTAATGTCTATATAATGAATATGTTGACTCTGTCAAAGCATGATGAAGCCATCAAAGTCTTCTCATTGTATGTGCAGGCATGTATGTGCTGCATTATTTCTTGTCAGGCGTGCGTGTTTCGATTGGGATATTGGGAGGGCCCTCTCAGCTCTTTTTTAACCACAGAGATGACACTTGAATTGATCTCACTTTTCACATGTTTTTTGTTTTGTTTTTTTGTCAAGGAAAAGAATCCATACATACATAGCAATGAAACCAGACAGTCAAATTCTGAGTGCAAATTCTGATGGCTGCACTCATATAAGCATGATAGCGTGTCTAAAGCTTGCAATTATGATTTTAGCAGAAGTAAAGGGTCAGCGTTTCTGTCAGGGCCAATCTGAGGGTGTAAAACTTTGAAGATTGATCTGAAAGTGCTGTTGTCTAAAAGGGACTGCAGAGTGCAAAGGGGATTTTCGCTCAGCACATCATTTTTCCAGTTATTCATCCGTGTAGCAAATGCGGGCGTTTTCCCGAGGAAGGAAATAAAATAGGCAGAGCAAGCACTGAGAGATGAAAGACAGAAAACAGGGATTACTGAATGATTGAAAGTGTGAAAGTCAAGCATGTCACCGGAGAGGCCAGAGGCTCTGGGTTTTCACATGGCTGTAATAGAGAATATGGACCTGAGTGAGGAATTCTGGGATAGCTGGGAGATAAGATAGCTATATAAAAGAGCTCTTCCACCTGGGGTTCAGACAAGGAGATTCTGTTATGTTGTTTTAGGCACAATGCATAAATGAATGCTAGTATTGAAAAAGTAAAAACTCTGAGAATGAAAACTCTGTGACTATATGGAGTTTAGTATAGAATAAAACTTTATGGTTCAGTTGTAAAAACTAGCAATAGTACTGACTCCCCATGCTTTCCTATCGTTACACACCTGATTGAAGTAATCAACAATCAATTATAGAAGCCATCGGGAGCCAAATTAGACATGTTGGAGCAATGAGAATGCAGAAATATGCACTATGGGGTCTCTATAATTAGGATTAAGGCAATATTTTATGTTCCTAAAGCTCAGGATGTCATGACAAAAATTAATTTTACGACATTAGTTACTGAACTGTTCAAATGTCCTTTTACCATTCTGTCTCCTGTGAAATTGGCAAAAAATATTACAAAGCTACACTAAACAGTCTCAGGACCATAATAACACTTAGGGAGCATCACTGCTATTTCAACCTCTACATAATCTAATAGGTCTCATAAAATTAGTGATATTATTTGTTGCCATTACATGTGGCATGAAAAAATTACTAGCACATGCAAAAAACACTCAAAGCAATGGAGTGGTGCAGTCACCCTCCACCTGCAAGTCCAGAAGGTATGAAGGGATTAGTGGAAAAGCCAGTGACAACACCGTGGGGGTGATTTACAGCAAGAAATGGTTTGCTGCTGCGGTAACCTACAGGAAAACATGTTACAGACAAACAAAAGTGTACAAATCCTGTTGTGGATATGAGCAGGGCCAGAGATACCTCAGGCAGAGCAAACAGAGGAAGAAGAGCCACATATTCATATCTTCTTTTTCACATTGCCTATCGCTTTCTCTTTTCCTCTCACTCTCTCTTGTTCTATTGAAATTTCTCTCTGTCTGACTGCAGTTCAACTCTAGAAAGGTATCATCCTCTATGACGCATTTAAAGATGTACATTTTTTGGTATTATTTTTGCAATAAATTTAACAGGCCCTAAGGCAGGTCAGCTGGCACAGTAAACAAAAATAATTCTGCCCTTTGTTTTTTTGCCCATCTCTTGTTGATACTCTCTGCATCCAACAGTGGAATTTTGTGAGTTGTCTTGGACCGTGAATCACAGAACCGTGTGATTAATCACTGTGAGGGGTAAATGAAAAAGGTTTTCATATGCCTTTTTTGTCCCCGCAGAAAGCTTTTCACTAAGCTCTGCCTCGCTACTATTTGCGTCAGCTCAAATAAAACCCACAGCCGTGTTTTCAGCTCTCACCCCGTTTTTAATTTGAGGCCAAGAGAACAAGAACTAAATTCCAGGATCTGGACCCTTGGACCCATAATTTTGGAGCATTATTACACAGCAAAGCAACATTATACTGATGCCAAATTTTAAGTCTTGGATAAGCCGTCACTCTAGCCCCACTGTTTTAGGAGATATGGACCCACAATAGCCGCCTACCTCGCACTGATTAAAGCACACCTTAGGCAGCATGGAGGATCAGGCTCTGTGATGGATGGCCGATACAAATGTCCACACCTCATTAGTCAGGAAATCTTCAGTAAACCTTAAAATTGTTCTTGGGATCAGCACATTCATGGGTTTTCAGTTCCTTTTAAGTTGAACATGGGCAACATTAGGACGTTTGATTTACAGAGTGAGTCCAACTCGTGTCACTTCAACTGGTGTAAATTCTGTGGCATCAGTTTTGGCAACTGCTGTTCATTACTTCACTCACCGAGTCAGATTTGTCTCTTCAGAGACACCAAGCGGACCGGCAAGGACATAATATAAACACATAACACAAAAGGTTGTTGGTTGTTTTGTATGTTGTTTTTATTAATATGTTACATTGTGGTATTTTATCTTATGATTTTACAAGGTTAAATTGTAAAAGATTATTATTAGAATTGTTATAATTCTCCAACCACTTATATGCAAGTAAAGATACATAGACACTACAAAAGGTTTGAACTTTGAACTAGTTTAACCGATTCAGTAAAAAGAAACGGTTCAAAAGAACATTCACAAATCGGACATTGCTCCTCGGAGCCGGTGGAACACAGCAGAAATGCTCCTTCAGTCCGCTGCTTTTCTTAAATTATAAATGTTGTGGCCCCCAAATGTGGATCTACATAGAGCAGCTAAGTCTTTATTTTCTTTATCATTTGCTTATATACATTAGTGAGACTGTGCTAGGGTCAGTTTTTCTAGTCTTTTTCATTGCATTAAAGTGATAATTGTAATAGTCTATGGATGAATCAGGACAAACTTTATAATGTAAAATACTTTCTCCAACCTAGAAAGCAGAGTTGTTTTTTTCCACAGATTTTACATTATAAAATACTACGATATGTGACGGTCAGTTACAGCATCAATGTGACGACCGTCACAGCAACAGTAGAACCGATGTGTGTCTGTGCGGCAGACAGAAGACACGGTAGCCAGTCTCTGGATTGCTCTCTCTCTCTTGCTCTCTTTATTTTCTTGCAAAGCCTGCATACAGACAGTAATATTTCAACACTATTAGATGTTTTCCACCAGCTGCAAGTCCTACACACACACACACACACACACACACACCCACATTGTCAGGCTTCTTACCAGGTGGACACAGGTGCGGGTCGTGGGCTAGAAGGCAGGCGTCGGACAGGATCAAAGGGTTG
>JAOUQW010003488.1:0-12789 GCA_028565825.1 Olivaichthys viedmensis
GCAAGATAGTGGAGTAGTTTGCCATTGCTTTCTCCACCCCTCCCCATTTATCCGGGCTTGGGACCGGCGTGCAGCTGCCTCCAACTGCACGGCTGGGTTATTACATTATATACATATGCATATATATAAATGATTTTACAGATTGCTTCATTGGGTCAGGATGAAGTCAAACAGAACCAAGATGCCATCGTTCATGCATTTTCTTTAAAGATAAATCCATTCAAATTCTACTGTTAAAAAGACGACATGTGTATGCAGTATAGTCCACCTGAACAGGTGCACAATGATTCATCTCTGATTTGAGACTGTAGGAAATTTGCATCTTCGGGAAAAGGTCATGTTGTATTTACTATCTGGGAAAATTACAGGCATAAATGTACCAGTAGTCATAATGCCAAGGCACTATTTGCAAAAATAAATCAATTGCGTTTCTTTTTGATTACTTTTTTTCCATGACATGTAACTGTATGGTAAGGTTGTAATTGAATAGGCATTTTATATTGCACATTAATCTTTACACGTGACAGCTAAATTTGTACTTTTAAGATCCCTTTCAAGTTGATCAAACTTTTTTTAAAACACATATTTTTTGTTACGACCACTGGAATGTCAATTTGTAGTTTTGATGGGGGAAAAAAAGAGACATGTACCTTGAAGAAAAATTTACAAATTAACAGCAAGTATGATTTAATAGGACAAACATCTGCAATGCGACATTGTAATAACACAAATGTAGTTAAGCTTATAATAAGATCATAGCCTGCAGTGTGTTGTGTTGCTTCTCTGTCATTTATTATATATTACACTGCAGACTAGACTTTGTGAGGAGAGGCTTGCAGAGTAAATGCTTACATTTCATGTCTGCTGAAGCTGAAGAGATTAAGGCACTCAGCCACAGAGAACACTGGTGTAGGACTATTTGATTAATTGCAGTATATTGCATATGTAATGGGTTTGTCCCTGCCAAAAATGGCTCAGTTAAACTGCGAACAAAACTGCTGAGCAAAACTGATAATGACACTGTCATATTCCACTGAAGCAGTGTCCCAAGTTTCAGGGAAAGTTTGCTTGATTTTAGTTAACCCTTGTGTTGTCTTACCATTCTGTATACTCCCCTTGTCCTAAGGGTAAAAAAATGACCCTAAGACAATCTTTATACCATGGTGGTGTACAGCTTTCATGGAAATATAAACAATGTTTCACTTTTTCTAATGTTTGGTTCACTCTAGGAAGAGTCACCAAATTTCAAGTTGAAAAAATATCATTTAGGGGGTTTTCTCTGCTGTTAAAATTAGTGGCGGGTCATTTTTGACCCTTATGACAACACAAGGGTTAATTAATTTGTCCTTCTATATTGCTGTAGTCCTGTAGTTTTTCCTGAGCTGAGTAGGTGGATTGTCTCAGAACATTGCATACTGTGCACCTTTATAGATTTCGCATTAATCATTCCCTTCATGTGTGAGTGATGAGTAGATAATAAAGCCTCTTGTTCCTGATTTTGCATGTGATGTGGGTTGGAAAATGAGACTCATTGTAGTGTAATGAGAAGACTGTGTTTTGATCTCACTGTGTAGAGATAAGAGCTGTGACAGTCAACCAGTTGCACTACTGAACTTTTATCCAAAAATACTTAAGCTACCTAAGGGAAGAAAGTGTACAACCCAGGCTTGCTCAAGTGCCCAACAGTGGCTCTCTGGTATCCCTGGGATTTAAACTCACATTCCAGTCACTAACACAGAACACTAACCATTAAGCTTATGCTATGCCACTTTAGTTTTGGCATTTGAGTCATGTGTTAGATATACGTATGTGGTGTGAAGTATGTTGCTGCACTTATGTTGTATGTTTTTGTGCTAATTTGCCAAATCCCTGTGTAACCTGTACATTTTGGTAAATAAAGAGTTTCTGATTCTCGCTCTCAGAGGGACCCCCAAAATGGGAACATTTTGCTCTTCTCATTTTGGTTTCAAGCCAAACTCTCTGATAACAAGGTTCACAACCCCTTCCCTATCCTGTGGTATTTTTATTATGCTGTATTGATTGGAATTCTGGATCTTTTCAGTGAGTCAGAGCTTTTGGGTCAGCTCACCAATAAGAGCCGACTCTTGCGACTCCAAAATCCAAACCCAACCTATGCTGTTGGTCTTTGCCTATCTAACATTATACTTGATATAAAGGTGCTACATATTTGCATTCCCAAATACAGTAAGCATTCTTGTATTCATATTATTGTGCCTGCTTTATCATTAAAGTGGAATTTTAAAAAGATTCCTGTTCATTTATCCTGATGTTTACCTTCTCAATACACTACACTACATGCATCATTATAACAAGCAGCAGTGCAGTCGGACCCTCGTATTGTCTCAGTCACACACAGAGGAGAGTCAAACACACATATTAACTCACATATATCTCTCTACAACTAGCTGTAAATTGTTTGCTGTGCCAAACAACTCAGATGTTGATAAGATTCACTGGATGCATTTAGATCACGGTGGCACTGTATGTGTTTAACAGCAAACAGCAAATTTTCAGCTAGAGTGTCACAGGATCTATTTGTCTTGTCTTCATTAAAAAAAAATTTAATAATAATAATGACAAGTTGACTCCCAATGTTCACATAAAAGAGCCAGCTCAAAGAGTCGACTTGTTCATGAACGGCACATCACTAGTATTTTGTAAGTGCATTGACACAGACCTACACATTAAGAGTGAGGGTTTTGTTGTGGATTGTTTTATGCCTTTGATGGGAATTTTTTAATGCTCTGAAGCCCTTGTTAGAACCTGCAAAGTTGTCAAGAACTGAACGCCGGTGGGATTAATAATGACATATTACACAGTGTTAATAAAGTTCACACTGGCTTTGTACTGGGAAAGAACAGGTTCATGTTCCTCATTCAGTTAAACATCATTTTGAGCACTTTATCAAAATGTCAAACAAGTAGGGACACAAAACAAACACTGAGTGTGTCCATTTCCATGTGTGCATTTTTTTTTATTTATAAAAATCTAATCTGTGCCAATTTACTTAAACAAGCTCAGATGTTAGTGTTTCTCTGTGTTATAGGCGTAAATAACAGTCCCCATGACATGGTTAAAGAAAATACAGATTGGTCATTTGCTGAAGGTTTGCTGCTCCTGCAGAAAGATTGAGTTTGCTGAAAATGTCTGGACCTAATTCACCTATATCAGTAATTCTAGTTCATGTGTTTTAAACTTTATTTTCTGCAAGTATGAGACCCTGCGCATGTAAATAACCACCATTTTGCATACGATACACTGTATTATTTAAAATGCAGCCAAACTAAATAAAGCTACACATACCCATCTCTTATATTGAAATTCATAAAGAAATATTAAACTATATTTTATGTTTTATTATCTATTTTATGCATTTTTCTGAGTTTTAGAATTTGTCTAATCTCATACAGGACTCTACTGTGCATGCAATGTTGGCATATCATGGTTAGTTGTGACATTTACATTTTGCCAGGAAAAAAAAACCCATCCAGCACTTTGTCACACCTGAGTGCCTTCCACCTCATCCCTCACTTTCTCTGCCCACACCTTCATCAGTGTTCATCAGTGGCTTATCAACCTTCCTGTAGACTCCAACAGTCCCTCTGTATTTAAGACACAGCACTGTGGATGACCTGACAGTGCAGCCGTGTTCAAAATGCCAAAGGGGGAGTGACAAAGGTCATATGGAAAGTAAGCCTCCTGTGCTGTTTATGCGGCCTGCTAATCAGACTGGGCTGATTTTTTTGCTCACTTCCTCCCTGATATCGGGAGGGTGAAGAAAGTTCTAATCCCCCCATTGCCACTTCAAGTCAAACCTATCAGCATCACTGAACTTTTAATCATCACCCGCACCTGAGTTTATTTACTGCTCATTTACTTGTGTGTGTATACATACCCCATGTTTTCTGATGTCACTTTTGCCATTTCTTGTGTGTCTCTAATCTGTGCTTTCCTCATTACTGTGTATTGTTTTGCCGGTTTTGTTGACTTTTCTTCCTTCAACCACAAGCCTTCCTGCCTCTAAACATCCGTTTACCGTGTTTTCGACTCCTGCCTGTTTGGCTGGCAAGGTTATGTCGTATCTTGTAATTAAAAGGTTCAATTTCCATTAATGCAATTTTTTACATGGTTATTAATGAAGTTGTTTGTCTAAAGTATTCAGGCTTTCTTCCCAAGCTGAGGCTTCAACATGCTTTTTTCCTCCTTCATCATTTGGCTTTCTAATGAACTCCCACCTACAAGTTTTGTAAACAAGATTTGTAAACAAACTGTGCTAAATGAATCATTTGAAAAGATTTTATTTTCTTTCCTGGATTTTATGTTTATGTCTGAAAGATGGCTTCTGTGTCTGTCGTTCTCTGGGGGTATTTTTACTTCTTTAATCTGAGTTTGATGTTTGAACTCTGGATGTGTGCATGTCAAACAGAATGTAGGAGTGGGCTTGGGTCATCCATAGAAAAGTTCTGATAAGGTAAAGAGAATGGTGTCTGCAGTGAGTGTTGGGTTTGTGTGAATAAGCAGCCTTGTATTAAAATTATGGCTTTTGTGTTGAGGACACTGACATAATGAGAGGCTTTACATAATGAAAAAGGAATGTTATGAAGCTTGTACTGTATCTGACTCTTACAGTTCCCCATCACCTGTTGTGAAGTTAAAGAAGTAATCAGATCAATCCTGATTCTTTCCCTGACAGTTGATCTCTGACTCGGATATGTCAGAAAGTGCCATTTTCTTTGTGCCCAATTGACTTAAACTGGCTCTGATTCTGCCCTGCCCTTATCCTGTGTCGGTTTCCCATCAAATAACACTATCCAAGAAAGTAATAGGAGTTTCTATGGATCATTTTAAGTGTCTCCCAGACAGGGTGAACTATTGAGCACATTTGGAATTAGCCCTACCTAGAGGATGGCAGATTTTACTTGGATCACTGGTAAGAAATATAAACTCAAGCTAAATAACAATAAGAATACATCACTGTGGGTAAATGAATAAAAATTAATCAAAAATGTTTAAATTGTTGGATAAAACTGATGTTGCCTCTTAAATCCTCCAGAAAAAGGTGGAAATAGTGATCACAGGTAATTAGCCGAGCCATGCCGCACTGTCCTGTGGAAAAGCACCATTAGATACACACTTCACTGTTGATCCTCAGCCTTCACAAAGCCTTGCAGATGCAAGCACATTTCTGGGTCTCTCTCCCCCTAATTTATGTTGTGTTGAAGCTGGTCTCTGAATTTATACTTATGGTTCGGTTTGTAATAACCCTGTCTGACAGTAACGTCTGTAGTAGCCCTAATAAACTCACTCAGAATTTGCATCCTGCTGCTTATGTCTCCTGATACTTTCAGGATGGATCTGGATCTCTTTCTTTTTTAGTTGCTTTAACTCAGCAGTCTTGAGATGATTAGAATAAACACCTTTCAGGCAAATGCTACACCTCTGGAAGCTGGAAACTGTAAATGTCTGATTCATGCACCTGGGAGAAATGCTTATTCAGTACAGGAGATGCTTAATAATAGAGATTTATTTTAGGTTGCATTTAATGTAAAGAGGTATAAAAGATCCAGATGGACTCTCACACAAATTAGTAAAGAATATACTGTTAAAATAGTGGCAAAAAGATTTATGGTACAGGAAAAGCTATCATCCTCCAGTAATTGTAACCGTGATTGTCACATCAGCACAAGCTCTCAAGACACAAGTTTAAAAGGACTTCCACAAAAATTTGGATACAAACTCCACTATACATTATCAAAGTCTTTCACATTCATTTTTGCAAGTAACATGTATAACTTAACCTTGTTGCCATTTTCAGTCCCATGGCTCAGCCGTAGTAAATATAACTCAATCATTAATGTCTTTACAGCAGCTGCATGTGTGTTTGATTGGGAAAGCACACAGTTTGAGACAGAGCTGTTTGTGGTTATGAAAGCTGATCTGATTGACCTTTTGGAGTGGTGCAGACTGCAGTGTGATGCTCAGGATGCTGACACAGGCAGAGCAGCAAAGCCTCTCTCTCTCCTTCCCTCTCCCTCAGCTCAAATATCCAAGGCTGAAAAGGCGAGACCTACATGTTTGCTGCAGGCTGAGATGGCACAGCACAAAGCTGATTCTGAACAACTGAACCTTATGGTCTTTTTAGAGCTTACAATCCGATTATGTCTTTAAAATGCAACTTCAAAATGCTTTTTAAAAGGCTGACCAGCCTGATGATGTCTCAAATGCAATTTATCCCTTTAAATATTACTACCTCATCATGTTTTCTCACATGTTTTGCTCTATTTATATTATATATTTATATTATCATTTGGCACATTTTTATCCAAAACAATTTACAATCGAGGCAGCATACAATCCAAGCATATGGCTGAGCAGTTTGCTCAGAGTTTTGTGAGATTTGAACTCACAACGTTCTGGTGACAGCACAGATTCTTAACTGCTAAGCTACCATAACCCATATAGACATACATTACTTTAATGAAGCGCATACTTGTAGCATTGGTGCGCCAGTGCAAAATTAAGAAAGCAAACCTCAGACTCTAAGCATGTCTTGGCTGATTGCCTACATTTTGTGAACTATCCCAATGCTATATAAGCAGTTGTCATTCTTTGAATTTTGACTCTGAAGCTTGCCAGATGCAGAAAGCTTTCTAGGAGAATGAGTAACCAACTTTCTAATAGGGAGGGTGTTAGACTTTCCCCAACGCTGAAACGCAAGAACATCAGAAGTAATTAAGCCCTCCAACTAAGATGTCGCTAATTGATCATCTGACATTTCCGTTCCAGAGAGACAGAGAAATAAAGACGGATCCTTGATTATTTCCTCCGAGTGCAGTGATAAATCAATTGCAGTTTATGCTTAGAATTATATGAATAATTATAACACGTGAGTGTGGGTGTATGTGTGTACGTTTGTGTGTGTGTGTGTGTGTGTGTGGTTTATATGATGTCATTACTTCCTCCACTGCTTTCACTTCAGTCAGCAGCTGCATAGAAATCAGATTTCTCATGTCTCTGGTTTGGTTAGATGTTGGACTCGCAGACATCATTACTGCTGTGACTGAATGCTTCAGACTTCTGAAAAACATTCAAAGCTGAGTGATGAGCAAAAGTGAATATGCACACAATAAACTGTATAAAGCCTCTTTTTCTGACGAGCTTTGCCTCGGGCTCTCTTTTTTGTCATGGCTCTTTTTTTTGTTCTTTATAAAGCTGTAGTCACACAGTTCTTTCATTACTTTGGCACATAATGGCTTCCTGAAAAGATAAACGGGGTGGAAACTCCTTCATGTGTCTCTTTGAAAAATTTGACCTCTTTAAGGTTTGAGTCATGTATCTAATTGTGTCAGTCTGAATGTCAGAACTCCTGCTACTAGGGTAGTTACCACTTAGCTTATACTTTTTTCTAACTTGTTTCAAAACTTGGCCTATTAGGGTTGGGTTTTTTTTACCTTCAAGGAGACTAATTGGGTTCACAGTCACCTGACTTTTGATCATGCACACCTGTTCCAAATCACCTACTCCCTTTAAACATCCAGTCAAACACACACTCATTGCGAAGTCTTGCGCCTCGTATCATTAGTGATGTTACCAAGCTGTTTGTATGCACGCTTGTTATCCTGGTTCTGACTCTGATTACCTTCGTTTCCGATTCCGTCTTAGCCCTCGATTCTGTTCATCAATCGCCTAACGACTTCTGCCTTCTTCTTAGCCCCTCTGTTTTGTTCATCACGCTGTTGTACAAAACCTACATTTTTGTCCAGCCTGTCTCTCTTCTACAGAATTGCTGCTGCATAAAGTGCTGTTTTAATTTATTTTTGTGAGATATGGGCGTGTAAGGTTTTCCTGTGGCTTCCCCCCACTCTAACAAAGTGAAACGCTAAATTAGGACAATATTATCACAGTGCTTTATTTTACGAGATTTGTACAAACTTATTCTTCAGTTGAAGTGACAGTTCTGTCTGCCATGTACTTTTATGGAAATCTCATCTCGTGTACAGAATTGTGCGATTGCTTTCTCCAACGTGGATGCATGTGATTCTCTTCAGATTAGTCCAAAATAAAAAAATTAGAGGACTGATGTCCTTATGCTACCTGCTCCCAAACAGAACGCAGGGCTAGTAACGATAATTTGAAGTGTCAGCAATAACACAACAGGCAGCGAGCTTGATGCTGAAGCTTTAGTGTTCAGGAAAAGCTCAGCAGAGTTTTATATAAAGGGAACGTTTTTCATGTGGGACGGTGTTCTATTTGTTAATTTACATATTTATTTATATGCCTGCAATCAGACACGGGTGTGAGGATGGAGGGCCTCGTTGGGTCTGTGTCAAATTCCCAGCAATTAGATTCTATTAACAGCTGCCACTGTAGATTGGGGATGTGCACAGGTGGCCATCACACACACACTGGTCCCGACATGACATCTACTAATCCCCCCCGCCAGCTCCTCCACTCTCGGCGTGATGCTGCCCTTATGGCCAACGGCCGCTCATTAGCCATGACTCTCTGAAAACAATGTGGCCCGACGATAACCTGTTCTCATTAGCAACTGAGCAAAATACACACACTGCAGTGGGTAACATTCTGTTTGAGTGTCTAGGCATATTTTTTTCCTAATTTGATTTGATTCGGGCAAGCGAACCACACGCCTGGGCTATTCAAAGACGCTTTGATATAATCGCTGGTTGTTTGAGGTTATTACATAATTTCATATCAACACTAAAACACACCAGATGCAATTTTATTCATTTTCGTAGTCTGTTTTTTCATGCTTGATTAAATTCTTTTAGCGTTTCGTTTATTTCAGTCATGTTCTGTTACATCCTTTCAGCATATTCCTTTCAGCACCTTTTCAGTCAGAACCTTTCGCGAGGTTCGGCACTACGTAGCGTCTCTCTCCAGCACCTCGGAACACTCGTTAAAAGGACTAATGAGCTGCACCGTTCAGCTCCACCAGCTGGGGGTACAGGATGGAAACTTAGCTCACCTATATTTACAAATAAAACGTTTAATTAAACCTGCCTTCAGTTCAGTCGACCTATTTGAGTTCTAAAATGAATACAAATCAAGCTATAAATGGCCTTCACATAACTACCTGCAGATGAAGTTGGAAAATGGTTTAATTTTCTAACTGATTTTGGCCTGAAACAGCTTGATAAAAAAAAAAACAGAGCACACTTCCATAAATGTCAGTATAAGCCTACATGATAACATTTATTTCTGAAAGAATTGCACCATCCTTTCCTCCATTGAAACTGTGTTAACAATTGATTTTATTTTACCCTTTAATTACACCTTTACCTGTACACCTTTTAATACCTTCACTGAAATGTTTTATTCCCTCTCTTGAATTACTTCTTTCCCTAGATGTTGGATGACTGCACCCTGCTAAATGCATTCCTTTTATTGTCTCACTATTGCAACACCTGCATAAATTAGGGTATGTTGCATTTAAATTAAATGTATATATTGGGAAATTAAAGTTATATGTGTATGACATTTAAATAAGGGACTAGTGGATGGGAGCTTGCTTTCATCTGATTCATTGCATTCTATTGCATTTTCAGTTTCATGAATCAGACGCAAATTTATTTGTACGTCATTTCAGGCATTCAAATCTGCACCCGTTTCTACACAACTTTGATGAATAAAGGCCATTATTTCTAAAAACTACATGTGTTTTTTTGTAAGAGAGGATAAAGAGAAAATATATACAATATTTAAAAAAAAACTGTGAACAAAAGCACAGAGAACAGTACAATATCAAAAATGTTCATAGGTTTTGGCTTCGGCTCACCCCCACATTTCTACATGGGCGATCACTCAAATGAAACGAGGCTTCCCCCCTCACCATCTAAAAAGATCATAAGACAGAGCTGTTTGTGGTTATGAAAAAAATCAAAAAGATCACCATCTTTTTTTCCCCACAGCCAAACTGAAGAGAGAGATTTCAGGTGTAGCCAATTTTTTTCCCCCAACTTTGATAACCTCAAGTTGTTTGGATTCACCAGAAACACACACACACACACACACACACACACAGACACAGAGACACCAGCTGGGAAAAAACAGCTGACACACTGCTGTCAGAATCTTGGCATAAAAGGTGATGGGTGCCATCGCCCCGTAGGACTGAAAAGGCATTCATATGTTGGGGCCAGGGACTTTAAGGAGTACAATATTTCTCTCTTAAACATAGATGCACACTTTCCTTTAAGGACAGACAGGAGCTCCACTAACACTTATTTAGCTTTTTCGCCTGCATATCACTTAATTTTGTTACAGTGTACTGAAAGCCTTTTACCTGTATTCTTTAATCAATACAGCTGGATAACTTGTGATGGGTGCTGTTAAGGGAAAGCCTGGAACACCTTCTAATCCTCACCTAAAAAGGAAACTACTGATAATTGTACTCTGTTTTAATCAATTTAGGAATTTAGGAATATGTATGTGGTCATTTAAAAGGAGATGCTTTGATGAGTGTGTGAGTCCACCTGGGTAGTGTAGATGGCGTCTCTGAATATTTGATGATGCACAATTTTTCTTTGCTGTGTGTGGAAGGTTCAAGAGGTTTTCTTCTGCAATTCAATATTTCTCTTGTTGTAGTGGTGGTTTTTTGAAGATCAATCAAATAACCAAAATTAGGTTTTATATGGAGAGAGGGTGTTCAGTATTCAGGTGAATAGCAGTCATACACAGGTAAATCTTACCTGCACTCACGAGAGCTTTTAAACTCTTCTCTTAAAAAAGAGACAGCCACTGCTTCCCCCATGTGAATTAAGGTTCATGGAATAGTCAGAAAATCATAGGAACATTTTGTATCTATAGTATATCATGGAAAAGACTATAAATAAAGATGTTACATAAATGTAAGAGTTTTAAAAAGTCACTTTTACTAAGTGACTGGCAAGATCATTATCTCTTCAAATGACTCATTTTAATATTGACTTACGTCAGTGTTTAAAACGCATCCCGGCACCACCGCTCTTTCTTTCATTATATTTGAGTTATTTTTCTGAATGTGTTAAGCTTTTGATTTTCTTTAAAATTTTACAGTCATGGTTGGCCTCCTCAGTACATGTGGGAAAATCAACCATATTTGCTGAAAATTACTGTTTACTGTGCAGTTATGAATATCAATATATTCATTATGTTTTCGACTCTGTGGTGACCTGCTCCTTGTTATTATAAAGCATAGTGATTAGCCAGAATACTTCGGTTTCTTAAATTAGACCCTGTAATAGTACATGCCTTTTTCACCCTGACTGATATCATATGTGGATCATTTTTGTTGTTGCAAAAATAAATTGCTTTACTCTCGCTTTTTTAAAGATGTTAATTAGAATTTGTGTTTATTATCAGTACACATTGCAGTTCAGATGTTTTTTTTTTTTCTGGGTTGCATTAGTTCAGTTACATACACAGCAATTACTTTCATGAACATTTGCAGGAAATGGAGCCCTGGCTCCATTCAACACTAATGGCTTTGGCGATGAGAAAAAGGTGCTAGCAGCAGGAACAACAAGAGAGAGCAACACATTTCACTGTTAATTTTTGGCTGTGTGTGAAAATAAACAAGGGTATGGATTGGGATTTATATAGCCGTGCACTAAACTGTGTTTTTCTTCTGGGTGGTAACCTCAAGGGAACATCTTTTGTACCTTTTAGTATGTATATTTTATCTGGGAAGGTGCATGTAGTATACATTTAAGGCTTTACTCTAAAAGTGAATTAAAGGTACAACAGTGGTCCTTAAGGTCTAAGTATGTACCTTTAATTATGTTTAAAGGCACACTATATTCAGGTGAATAAAAATGGACATGGCAAAAAAAAAAAAACTATGTTAGCTTATTTTTCTGTATCACCTGACACTTCTGGGCCTTCAGCACCGTCAGTATCGGTGACAAAGACTGGTGGAGTGTGAAAGACGGAGAGGGATGAAGAAACAATGTGTGGGTAAGGGGTCTCTGTGTGTGTGAATGAGAGAGAGGAGTGTTCCAGCACAACAGTGTGATTAGCAGACTCTGTAGATCTCTGTGGCACTCTTATCCTCAAGCTCAGCTCGGCTCACTGGAGATTCATCTGTTAATTTCCAACAGTAGCCGGTTAGGACATAAGTGCTAAAAGGCTTTTATTGATCACACTGCTATAACTTACATCAGGGTTTCACCCAAGTGGAGAGGCCCCGAGTGTTACATCTCAGTGAGGGAGACAGTTCTTAGGGATTTCCAACATCATCCATCATACGTCATCATTGGTGAATCTGCAGCTCTGCAGCTAAAATATATATTTTACATATTTTTTATTCTATATTTTACTGGTATAAAATCAAAAGATATGTCCCAGATCAATGGGACATCCATTGTAAACTTTATGTGTTATGCAGGAAATGGAGTTCTGCATCCATTAGTTCAACACTACTAGCTTCTGCGATGAGAAAAAGGTGCTAGCAGCAGGAACAGGAGAGAGCAACACATTTTCACTGTTCATTTTGGGCTGTGTATGTTAATAAACAAGGGTATTGGTTAGGATATGTTTATAGCAATGCTTGTTTGGGCGTTGATGTGAATAGAGATGGACGCAGTAAAAAAAAAAAAAAAAACATCCTGCCTTTAGTACTCCGTATGTTATGTTAGCTCCATACCAAGATGGCGCCGCAGATGGCTGCCTGGGCGTGTTGGTGCGCGTTGTTTTGTTTTGTTTTGTTTTGTTTGTAAATTCAGTGTTCTGCCATACTACCCGGAGCTCTTTCACCAGGGAAGAACTCAT
>JAOUQW010003565.1:0-12782 GCA_028565825.1 Olivaichthys viedmensis
CTCTCTCTCTCTCTCTCTCTCTCTCTCTCTCTCTCTCTCTCTCTCTCTCTCTCTCTCTCTCTCTCTCTCTCTCCTGCCCCCTACCACTCACCCTACTGTTTGGCCCCGCCCCATTGGTGAGCATCAGAAGTGTTAAAGCAGGGAGTGAACTAAAGCCTGCACTGCTGTGGGTCCCAAGTAACAGAATAAAGAAACACTGGTTTAGGAAGTAAAGGGAAATACAACAAAACTAACTTTAATGACCAAAACTATGGAAAATATCATTTTTTTAACAAATATTTAACTTTTATCCTTAACAAAATATTTTTTTTACAGTTTAGCACAATTGTTGCATGATGTTCACGTGTAACCTTTGGTTTGAGAGATTAAAAAAATAATCAGACTTCAATCAAAATAAAAAAAGTTTTTAAATGACGAAAGGTTCATGAGAATCTATCTGATACAATTTTATTTTTACTTATTTAGCCCTTGTGTGTAGAAAGTTTGGACAGATATACCAAAGACGCACTACATCTTCATCACTGTCAGCCATCTTGGATTGAGAGGGCCAATACTCAAAAAGCAATAGAAATCAAGATAATGGTTTATGTTACATTGGATTGATGGTCTCATGACTCTGCCACCAAATGGTTTAATTTTTAAAAGGGGGTTCCTCAAAGGTTCTTTGGATAGTTAAGGGTTTTTAGCTTCTTTTCCTAAAAATAGCCACAAGTGAGGACAGCCTGCATGAATGGGTGTTTTTACACTTAGAATACTTGTGCCCACACCCAAGATTATAAATATTATAGATATTATAAATGGACTTGGACAATTATAAATTCACATCCAGAGGCTGCTTTTATAATTGTTGGGGACATCAATAGGGCAAATATGAGGAAGGTTTTGCCCAAATACTACCAGCACATTCACTTTCACGCGCAGATCAGACACGAGACCATTGTTATTCTTCATCTAAGGACTGTTACAAAGCCCTTTGGAAAGGCTGATCACACCTCCATTCTCCTCCTGCCTGTATACAAACAAAGACTCAAACAGGAAAAATCGGTTTCTAAGACAGTCAATGGAATCAATGGAATTAGGATGCTACCACCAAATTTCAGGCAATCACAGACTGGAAGATGTTCCGTGATGCAGCAGATGGTGACATTAATGATTACACAGACTCCGTCACAGCATACATCAGTAAGTGCATTGATGATCAATGTACGGTCATTTCCTAACCAGAAGCCCTGGGTCAATGGTGATGTCCGCGCCAATCTAAGAGCACTAACTGCCGCCTACAACTCTGGGGATCTGATGGCCTACAAGAAGGCCAGATATGACCTACAGAAGGCCATCAGGCTCGCCAAAAGAGACTACAGGGACAAGGTGGAGTCTAACTACCACGGCCCAGACCTCAAAAGCATGTGGAGTGGCCTGTGCTCAATAACGGACTACAAAGGGAGAAAAAACAGTGACGTAGGCATGTCCATCTCACTAGCAGATGAGCTCGAAAATGCTCGTTTTGAGGCAGACAATACCTACCCAGCTACAAAACTACATGTGGACCAGAACAGCTGCACACTAGTCCTGTCTGTGCCTGATGTGATCAAATCCTTCAAGGCACCAGGACTTGACGGCATCCATGGCTGTGTCCTCAGAGCACTTTCTTGTTGTTGTAACATATCCAAGAAGAGCTCCTTCTGCTGTGAACCCTCAGTCAAGTGCAAAGGTTTTCATACCCTTAGGGCAAAATAATGTCTTTTAGCACTTACAACAGCACTTTGTGCTCTTTGTGCTTATGTTTATGATGTTTATGTTTAACTGTAAATTTATGGTTAAAAGCCTATACTCTCACACTACACAAATATATATTTACAATATATGGGAATGGGCAAAAATGTTCATCAACAACATTTTAAATGCATTTAAATGGTATGTGCGCAATATATTCTTAAATAAATTTAATTTTTATGCATCTTGGAATTAAATGTATTTGAAATGTATTTCACATATAAGAAATACACATACACTAGGGTTCAAGAGTTTGGAATCACCTGTCGTCATATTTTGTGAACAGTCATTATTCTATTCACTAAACTCTTCTACACAGTAGTAGATCTAATATATCTAATATAAACCACACAGCAAAAGGTCTTTTTTAGAGGTTTTGTTTGGTATTTAAAGTATTTTGGGGTTATATTTTGAACATCATTCTTAATGCTATAAAACTTTCATCATTCTGGACACATAATAAGAATAATTATTTCTACAAATAATTTGAAACCTAAGTGCATAACACTAGAATCATATTACAATCCTTTTATAGATGGATCGGAAACAAAATTAAGTTTATATTACTGAAAACATTGATTCCAAAATTGTATATATATTATTTATATATTACTTACATATTACTTAGGGTTAATAAGTTAAAAAAAAAAAAAAGGTTTGCATCTACAAAGCAGAATTTGAGTCAACACACGTTCCCTTTGTTAAGCCTTATTTTAAGCATGAACATTTTAAACAAGTTAACTCTCAAACAGTTTACTGTGCACAGTTAAGGGTCAATGGGATCAGGCAAACAGCCATCACAAGACCTCAAACAGAAAACATTGACCTTCACCGAGCTTGGAGGAGGGAATAAAAAGATATCAGTAACAGACAGCAGTGTCTGGGGGAGACCATTACCAACAGTGAAAACCATCATTCAGAAATAAAAGTGGAAGAAAATTTAAAAAAAAAAATAAAAAAAAATCCTGCCAGAGAGATTCACAACAATCCAAAACACAAACAGGAGACCTGGAAAAAAAAAAGTCCTTAGAATCAAGTGGAATAAAAGTCCACATTTATATCACTTTGATTGCTTCATTATTAATATCTTAGCATACACCCTTTTTTTTTTGTTACTTCTGATAACGAATGAACATCTGCAAACCTTATTTCGCATTAAATGCATTTTGGTAAGGCATAATACATGTGTTGTGACTTTTATTTTGAAGTTTTTTGTTTTTTTTTTCAAACTGGAAGACAAATCCTGGCGCGAGGGGTGCGTGCGCGTGCGTGCGCGTGCGCGCTGTTATGTGCTTGGTTACGGTTCGCTCGTTGTCAGAGCGTATCTGAGTCGACACATCATTCGGTTCATTTAGATGTGTCGGTACAGTCGCGGACGTCTCTTCGGACTTGACTGCAGTGGAGGTCCGTTTGAGCTCTAGACGATTCTACAGAGTCATCACTGCGTGTCGTTTGCTGCCGGTATTTTAACGGTAGTTAACGTCTGCGTGCCGTTTAGCCGTGAACAATGAAGGGTTTGCCGTATTTCTGCCGAGGACCGGTGATTCGGGGATTTGGACGAGGAAGCAAAGAGCTGGGGATCCCGACAGGTAAAGCGCACGGCAGTATGGCTGCATCTAAAATGGCGCCATCTTCACTCTGTAGGCGACCTACGTAGGGGTACGAATCAACGGACCCTTCACCGTATGTAGCGCACTTTGTGTTCTAATGCGGTGCAATTTGGTATCCAGCCATAGATGCATAGCGACTGCGCTGCAATTGACCGGCGACGTAGTTATGCTAACGCTACCTAGCTTTGACGTTAACATTAGCCGTATTTAAAAAAAAAACAAAAAAAAAACCGTTATTGTCAGTGTGAATTTAAGGACGAGGATTAGGTCAAATATGGATAAATATTTTGGGCGGTGTGCATTTACGTTAGCCGGTTTTGCTAGCTAGCTCGCTACCTTGATGGACCTTGATGACTAGCTAACTAATGATGCCTAAACCGTTTCGTGTTAATGGAGTTGTATAAGACGTTTTTAGGCACACATCTGTATTTTTTAAACGATCTGTAAAATCACTGTTTAGTTAGCAGGAATATAGAGAACGTACTGTGGCCTCTGATTTCAGAATGACACCCCGTCCCTGCCAAACATTAACCAAGTGTGTTGCCTAATGTTTCATATTTGCTCTACGCTTGTCTACGTTGGAGTTGTCAGTCAGCCAGTGCTGATGTTAACCACATTAAAATCCTCTTGGGGTCACGACCAACCACTGGATCTCCTTGGAAAGGTGAAGCCGACAGGGAGGTCAGAGGTTAAGGGTTGTCATTGACCAAATAGCACAGCCATTTATTAGACCAATGTTGCTTTAGGCGAGCCCTAACTCAGAATGCCATGCTAATTAAAGGGCTTGTGTAGGTTTTTAAAAGAGACTTGCAGGTGGAGATTTGAGATTTCAACCTTTTATTCATACGTACCGCAGCAAACTTCCCAGAGTCCGTAGTGGACCAGCTACCCGCTGACATCAGCACCGGCATCTACTATGGCTGGGCGCGCGTGGACAACGGAGACATCCACATGATGGTGATGAGCATCGGCTGGAACCCCTACTACAAAAACACAAAGAAATCCATGGTGCGTGAAGACGTTTCGGTTTGAAACAATGCATAGACTCTCGCATTACAATGTTACACGTAGTGAAGTACTTGTATTGGTTTAAGGTTGGTGACCAATGGAGAGGAAACCATGCGTCGCACACAATATGGGTTAAATACAGTCGAGTGCAAATATTTGCATACCCCTAGGACAAAATAAAGAAGTGAATTTGTAGCAACAGGACATTTAGTGTGTGGGTTTCACAGATGGTCTTTCACGTTAAGATATTAATAGTGGCTTAAGATTAATGAAATGAAGAAAAAAAGATATCAGTTGAGAAGTTTGCATTTTTCACTTTAAATGGGATATAAATATTTTCCAATAACTTTACCTTTATACCCCCCCACCCATATTTGTTGCAGGGTACAAACGCATTTCATTTCGAACATCTTGGAATTCAATTTTTTTGTAGAAAAATTGTAAAATATAGATGAGTTTTTTATTTTATTTTTCCATTCAAAAACCTTGGGGAATGCAAACCTTTGCCCTCGGCTGTATGATGAAAGTTATGAACTGGATACCAGAGACGTTGCGTCTGAAAGTCTGCTAAGAAATGGTGGCTCGTGAGGAAGCAGGACAATAAATCCCAGGCACAATGCAAAAGCGAAAAATTGGAGTGGCTCAAAAACAAATGGGTGAATGTCCTAGCGTGCCCCAGTCAAAGTTCTGACCTCAGTTACATTGAGAATTTGTGGCACTATCTGAAAATTGCAGTCTATAAACATCACATTCAACAATTTTGGAATTCTACTTTTGTAGAACTGTTGTAAAATATATATATATAGAGAGATGCATTTTTCCTTTTTTCCATTAAAAAAACGTTGGGGGGATGCAAACTTTTGCCCTCAACTCTATGATTGAAAGTTATGGACTGGATACCCGAGACGCAGAGTCTTAATTAATGTGCGCAGATCTTTAGTCTCATAAAGGTTTGAGAAATGAGCCTTTTTATACACACTAGCTGCAGTAGATACCAAATAGAGAACAAATAGTGAGTCAGCAATATATAAGATACATAGATATATGTTATGGTTACATTTCTGTGCTTTGCTCTTGAGTTTATAGAGATTACTTTGTTTACTAGCCTTTAAGAAGGACCAATCCGATACCACAGTTTACCAACATGCTGGGATATGCGATGAATCAAATTTCACTGTACTGTACTTGTATATGTATATGTGACAATAAAGAAGCTTTCTATTAGATCAGTATTGGGATTTGGCCAATACTCAGAGCTCTGATATTGCTACTGTATCTAAAATGGGTAAAGTGGGGTATTCGGTTCATATCCTAGCTGCCCGTACTTGTGGATTTATTTGCAACCAATACGTTTATTTGTTTTTTTGTATGGGTTATATTTATGGCAGGAAACGCATTTGATCCACAAGTTTAAGGAGGATTTCTACGGCCAGACGCTAAGTGTTGCCATGGTGGGCTACATTCGCCCAGAAAGGGGATTTATCTCACTAGGTAAGACACACGACCCTGTGTACATTGACTTCCTCAGTCCCACACACACTCGCGTGCTAAATGACCTCACAGACTCACCAACACAAATTGCATGTGTCCAATACAGACAGACACAAAAATAAAATAAAACAACTCGTGTCATGCGTGTTCTGTCATTTTCCAGAAGAGTTGATCACAGCGATTCACAGTGACATTGAAGAGGCCAAAAGGAAATTGGATCTGCCTGAGCACTTGAAACAGAAAGAAGACAACTTTTTCAGGACCTCCATATCCACATCGACCAATCCGATCTTGAATGGTCACTGAACGGAACCTGTCACTGTGTCTAATTTTCTATACTCCAATTTCTTGGGGGGTAAAGCCACTGTAACGTATGATTTGAAACATTATTTTTGTACTATAGCACTTTTTCAAAAAGGTGCAGACACTGGTTGTCTGTCATGTGTGATCCTGCGCTTTACCAAGGTTATTTCTTGAAGAAATATGCAGAAGTTTCAATGGTTATCATGAAGGAATGTTTAATCATTTCATGATTGATGTTATTATTTTCCTTTGAAAGGGATGAGCTTACCTCAGACCGTTTACCTTCAGAGCACTAGAGTGGATGGTGGTTCCTAAAATGAGAAACATCGAATTTTCCACCATTGTGTGGAAGGAAAAAAGCGTTCGTGACTGAGACTTGTTTAGACTAGGTCTTTTATAATATTGTCAGAGTGTACAATCTGTATGTCACATGACTAAACCAGAGTATCTGCAACTATCTGTAACTCGTCTACAGCACATGCGCATGGTTTGTTAGTAAATCCTTTCTGCAAATGGTAACTTAATTTTTTAGGGGATGTGATTTTATTTATTTTAAAAGTAGTCCAATTTTATTGTAACAGATGAACTTGTTGCTGGGGTAAAAAGCCAATGTGCCTGAAATAGATACGAAGATGGGGAAAGCCTATTTTAAACTGGAGATGCTACATTCTGCTGTTCATAATTTTTGTAAGTTAAGAGTATCTGTTTTGCTGAATTGATTGTTGCATAAAGTCGAAAGAATATATCCAGATGTATATACACAGTGGCTTGTAAAAGTATTCAACCCCCTTGAAATTGATCAAACTTTTCCGGATTACAAATGATACTAACTGGGAAAACGTGTGTAAGTATGTTTATTGTGAACTTACTTCACAACAGTAAAAATTTAAAAGCTAAATTTCATTCTTTGTCTGCAGATATTTTAAAGGAAAAAAATAAACTGATCCATGGGTCTTGCAAAAGTATCCATACCTTTGTGCTTTGAAAACCAAAAGACACAATGCCTCTTTAATTGAACATAATTGTTTGTTTGTTTTTAACCTGTGAACCATTAAAGGAACTGCCAAATTTTCTACGTTAAAGAAAAATCATGTGTCAGGCTGTAAACCTGAAGTAAAGGTGCAGGAATGAGGACTAAAGAACAAGTCACACAAATGCATACATTAGGAAAAAGGTACAAAATAATATCCAAGCATTTGGATCTCCCAGTGAGCACTGTGGGGTCAATAATCACGAAGTGGAAGCTGCATCACGCAACCCACACACTGTCTAGATAAGGCTGCTCCTCAAAACAGACTTGTAAGAGAAGCCACAGTGAGGCCAACAATCACGCTGAAGGAGCTATACGTTTGTAAGACCCATAGATCAGTTTTTCATTTTCTTTAAAATATCGGCAGACCAAGAATTTAATTTGGCTATTAAATTTTACTGTCAGAGCATACGAGTTCACAATACACATACTAATTGGGCAAATGTGTGTAAGTATCATTTGTAATCCAGAAAAGTTTGATACATTTCAAGGGGGTTGAATACTTTTGCAAGCCACAGGTGATTGAGCCATTCATTACATTTATGTATATACTTTATTTCTATTTATGTTATTCTTATTTGAACATAATGCTATTGAGGCTTTTTTTTTTTTTTTAGATTGTATTCACATATAAGAATTTGCTTCTTGCTGTGCTTGCTTCTATGGGGCCACTAAAACATTTAAACAAAACACAATTGACCTTGACAATGATATGTGCAAGTTCTCCAGAAGACACCCAATTTGACAGTTTCTGCACACATTACACACCGCCACCGAGTGATGAAACATCACACTGTACAATTTCCTAACCTGACTAGAATCTGTAAATGGATTACTAGCTTTAATGTTTATAATGCTTTTATTTATCTATAATAATACAGATGCTTACCGGTTATTTTGTGGATATTGACCTCAGTGGGTTTTCATAGATAGTCACTTTCAACGATGCTCAGCGTCACTTGGCTAAGTGTCTCTTTCCCACAGTAGCTTGTATAGTTAAGGGTGGAGTCAGTGCAACCATAGAGGCTGGAAAATTTATTAACACACAAGCCATTACCCTTCAGTTCACTTAATCGCATTCATTTGATTACCAACTGACGACTGGAGACGGAGGTCGACTCGCTGAAATAGGAACTGAAAGTGTGCCCAAAACCATACCATACTCATTACAGAGTATCCCATTTTTGAGTTTTGCTATTTTGTAGTCATGTCCAAAAGTGTAGTGGAAAATATCCAGGCTACAAGTGATGCAAGTACAGCATGACCCAGCAATCAGATCTTGAATGGTCACTGATCGGAACAGTGCAGAACACTAGATTGGACGATAGTTCCTAAAGTAAGAAACACAAAACCATTGTGTGGATGGAATTCATTGTAATTATCTTTTTTAGATAATTCATTTTTATTTAACCACGTAGTTGGTGGTTATCACAATGTTACAAAGCATCACAATGAATTGCTGTCAGTGACTAATGTAGCTGATATTTAAGTCTCTATGGGATAATGAATAATAAGTTGCCCCTGGAGGCTTTTTGCCCCACAAGCATTAACTTTAGAAGAAAATCTATAATACATAAAATATGATAATACTTTGGTTTGTTCAAATGAATAATTTTTTTTCTCAGTTATTTCAAAAACAAAACAAAAATGTATACTTGTCACTAAAATGGCATCATACAAACAGTTTTTGTAACCACTAAAACCTAAATGAAGTTTCCTCAAAGTTATCTTAAAATAACTTGATGACAAGAAAAAAGTCTCATGGCAGTGGGATCCATAGCAATGTTAAAAAAAGAAACATTTACCTATTGTTAAAATTAAAGGGGAGGAATTTTATTATGATAGAGTGCAGTTAATGCATTACTATCGTCATCATAAGTACAATCACAAAATAACTGCAGTTATCATTTGTCAACAGATTGTCAGTAAACCCTCTGGGCCCGTGTCATGGTTATTTTCATTTCACATTCAAAGATCTTCATGCTCCTTATTATACTAGTAATAAATAATCTGGCAGCCAACAAAAATTAGAAAGTGCTACAAAAGTATTTAAGAGCTACAAAGTCTCAGGCACGTCATTTTAAAGCATAAATCGAGTAATCATACTCCATCTCCATGTCCTCCTCTTCCTGGTCTAAAAGGCCGTACTTAAATTTATGATACACCACGCCATCCTGCCCCATGTACACGATGTCGTCTTCGTCGTTGTCGTCCTCGTTGTCGTCTTCGTCCTTATCACAGTACTCGGACTGAATGCTGTCTCGGAGGGTGGCTGTGGTAAAAGCGGGCTCTTTGTCCAGTTTGGTGTAACCGTTCGATTTGACGGAACTTAAAGAGGGCAGTTTTAGGCGGCAGTGCATGAAGAGGAAAACCACCCCCCCCATGCCCATCAGCAGGAATATTGCAATGACAATAATGAGGCCCAGGTTACCTGCAGGCACTTCTTCTTTGCTGCGGAAGTTATAGTTGACCCCGGGCACGCACTCGTCTAAGAGAGCTGTGAGTGAACACATTTGAACAAAATTACAGGGATACAGACCTGGAAGCCCTATGCATTGATTTAATCGAGTGGCGACCAATACTGCACAAGTCTAGCATTTAAGGCATTTGCTGCATGGCCTACATGTTGTGCATACATCTTAACTAGTTAACTGGACCCTTTGACCTGTAGATGAAATGATACATAATGTGGACTGAAGTAATTCAGGATCCAAGTTAAACCATAATAATGCTTTCATTTTTATAAGTTTATAATAGCTATATCAAATTAGACTCCATTACAATTCTTTTTTTCAGAAACATACATTTTTGTTAAGATACTGAATTAGCTAATATACCTTTAAAATCAAAACTGACACTTTTGGATGTATAATTTTTCATTGTTGTTACAAAGGATTTACCTTTCAGACATTTCTTTGTAGGGCTGAGCAATATATAGTTTGTTAATCGTTATTCCAACATGGGCCTTTGCAATACTAATATGACAAAAGTCTGTAATACACAAACGAGAACTCTAACAAACGTTGTTTTTTCTATTGCAATCGGTGAGCATTCTGAAAAATCTCAAAGCTTATAGTAATTATTAAAGTTGAATATAGAACTGATTAATGTTTTTAGCACTAAATAAAAGATTTTACCTTTACGGCATTGGCAGCACTCCCAGGGCAGTGGGGACAAGTCCATGCGCTTGTCCTCTCCGCAGCATGCTAAACACCTCCCATCCTCCGAAAGGCGCTGTAGAACATGGCAGTTGGTGCAGTTGAGGGGCCCCGGCCCTTTACACTCTACACATGATGGGTCACATTCTTTACACTTAACCAGTGGGCTCTGTGCATGACAAGAGGACATTTACAAAGGAATAAGTGCATAAGGTGAATGGGCCACACACTACCATATCAGTGTCATTGCTGTACTGAGAATAAGCCACCACTCAAATACTATCTGATCAGCAGTGGTCCACCTTTCCACTGATGGATGGGATAGAAGGGGGCTGACAAATTGTACATGGTAAAAGATGGACTACAGTCAGTAAGTGAATCTCTACAAAGTGCACCTATATAGATACAATAACTATGGATACAAAGTGTGTACCTAATAAACTGGCCACCGAGTATAGTTTATTTGGTGTTAATGGGAATATTAACTATCAAAGTGTGATGTAGTCTATGATCATTTCATTATCACTGACAAATTTATCACCCAACCTGAAACAAAGGAGATGTGTTACGCTCATGATGGTAGAGTGATCTTATGATTTTTTTTTTCTATCTAATGCACCATAGCATTGGTTAATAATGCAAGTTTCAGGCTGCATTACCATGGAGATAGCATACTGTCCAGCAAGACACAGAGACGAGCAAATTCCCGCAATGCGTCTGAAGCCCTCGTAGCACAACGTGCAGTGTAGCGGTCCTGAATCTACAAAATAGGTTAAATACAAGTACTGGCCTGTTAAAATCCTAAATCAGCAATCGTTGCAATAAACGCTTTTAAACAGCAGCAGACCTATTCAGAAAGGTCGATAAATGTACATGTTCTACATTTGAATAGGTGTGGATCTATTTTGACTATTCCTGGCTGAAACTCTAATGATTTTCAAACACAGAGTTCAGAAGTAGCTTACTTTCACAGGTTTTGCAAGATGGGTGACATCGCTGGCACACTTTTTCCCTAGCGTCAGCAAAGTAGTTGAGCGGGCACACGTGCACACAAATTCCCTTCTGCTTTAACAGGAAGGAACCCTCTCTACAGCCCAGGCAGTGCGTGTTGCCACTGCCTGAACACTCCATACACACTGGGTCGCAAGGCTCACATGTCCCATTGACAGTGTTGCCATAGAACCTGCAAGAGAAATGTGCACAGGCAACAACTAAAATTGATTTGCATTGTAGTATTTTTGTAGAAATTAAGACAAGTGCAGAAGTATTGTCAAGCAATTCAAGGGCAAGTGCTCTAATGTCTTTTATCAGATTTAATATAAAATTTGAGCAAAGATTCCAAAGACTAGACTAGATTTTTGCAGGATAAACTTTAAGAAAACTTTTCTCTTTAAGTAAACACCCTTTAAAGAAAGCTACCTATAAGACTGGGGGGAAAAACATGTGGTTGGACCTTGGGACCCATTACAAAACTCGTGACTCAGTCCTCTTTAGCCTGCAGTTAAAGAAGTGCCAGACTTATCTGAGAACAAGGAACAGGCAAATGGCCACTCCTACAGAGCACCCTGGTATCAACCTTTTTTTCCTCCACAACCTGGTTGAAGTACGTCTGTAGGTCTGGACTGAATATTGGGGTGGTTAACCAGAAATTTTAGATAAGATCATTGAAGGCTGTACTTGTTCAAAGATGTTCAAGGATGTGGAATTTCTGCCTTTCACAGCAATGTTGTAATGAATGTAGCCTTTGTTTGTGTAAATTCCAGAGATTTTTTTGTCACATAAATGCAATTTGAGTGCAAACATATATGTATTAAGCAGAATGCTAGTGTAGGTTCATGGCAGTTTTGTCCCCTTCAGCAATGCACTTCAGCTACTCGAGTAATAACTCCTCCTTGTGGAAAATCTTCAGCCTGTCAAACGCAAGTGAGTAAATGAATGAGTGAATAAGCATCCATAAGGTGCATCGCATCTTAAAAACATATGATATAGCTTTATCTATAGTTTAAAAACCATGTGGAATCAGACTCTACTAGGTCTAAAAAGTTTCCCATCGTCCATTGACCCACTGACCTGTTCAGCTCCCTTAATGCTTCTTAACGGGAAGGAATTAAATTTTTATTAGAAAATAACATTGTAAGGTATGTCACATATGTTGGCCTACATAAGCTCCAAAAAAAAGCCTAGCTGAATAAAACCTTTGAATAATTTATTTTTACATAACTTATGAATAAAAGTATTGCATGCTACTTTGGATACAGTGTTCTTTAGGGGCAGTGGTGGCTCAGTGGTTAGGGCACTGATCAGAAGGTCGTGGGTTCAAGCCTCAGCGCCACCATGCTGCCACTGTTGGGCCCTTGAGCAAGGCCCTTAACCCTCCCTGCTCCAGGGGCGCTGTATCATGGCTGACCC
>JAOUQW010003598.1:0-12779 GCA_028565825.1 Olivaichthys viedmensis
TTACTTCATGTCACTGAAGGTGAGTCGGATATTTTCACTTCTCTCTCGGCTACTGCAGTGTAACTCGCTTTTAAATGGCTTTTCCTGATAATATTTCAATGTTATCTCTTGATCTTTTACTCTTTTAAGGTTTCAGTGTTACTTTACAGATTTACTATACAGCTACACAAAGTGTTTATTCGAGTTTAATCACTATTGATGGCACAGACGAAACAAAAAAATTGCATTTGAATAAGGAAAAGTATTAAACAAAGTGCTCCACCAAAGCCCTCAAACTTTATATTTAAGGACTTATTAACAGGCCTCTCTCCGATCCTAAATGGACTCTAAATGAGTGTTTTATTAAAGGCAGGTGCACTCGGAGAGTAAACCAGTTTAGCTTGTAGATAAAAGATATATAGACTGTGCTAGTGTAAATAAATTGTAAGACAAATATATGTTGTGTGCTATAATTAGAGTGATCAGGATCTCAGCCTTTTCCAATTAGATCTAGATTTTCAATAAAAAAAAGTTGTAAACATTTTCTAATCCACTTACACCTACAGTAGTTTTTTTCTGATTTTAAAAGAACTAAAATTTTTCAGATTTTAGTGAATTTAACAAGAATTTGCGTGTTGCCTGTCTAAGCATTTATACTTAAATGTATGTTAAAAATGTGTACTTTAATGACCAGTCAATATACACACGTTGCTGTGTTGTACACAAAGTTTCCGGAGAAACGTTTCGAACTAAAGGCCTCAGCTGTAACCCTTTGTATTATCATGGCAACACATTCTGAATATGTTTTAACCTAGTTCATCATCATTCATCTTAGGATGCTCTTCTGTAACTAACTTTTATTTTTTTACGAAAATGTAATATAAGCTACAAAAAACGGTCTCACGATTTAAATAAATGATTCTAAATAAACTAAACAGCCTTTTGTTGATAATGAGTCAGATTAATGCCGATTTCCTCTCCACTAGGAACATCTGCAAAGCGAAACACAACATAATAATAATGAAAGAATACACAAAATAATAAATAAATAAAAGAAAAATGAGAGAGAGAAAAAAAGAATACATAAATGAATTTTTTTAAATAACAAATTCAGGAAGGATTAAATACAGAAATAAATCTTTTAAAAAAAACTAATTAATTAATAAATATCTGATTAAATAAATACATAAATAAATAAATTGAAAAATATATACAAATAAAGAAATAAAAAAAGACAAAATAAATAATATAATCGTAGTTTTGCGATTTTTACAACTTTTTTTTTATTTTTTATGTATTTATTAACTGACTGTACTGTAGATCCAGACCTGGATGACTTGTCGATCTGGAGGACTTGTAGCAGGCAGGTTAATTTATAGAATCTGTTGAGTAAAATATATAAGATTTTGTTACAGACTGCAAAGATGGGAGCAGATTATAAACGCAGTGGCTAACGTCATGTACACCAGTAATGAGTTGCTTGTAGAGAAGTTTTTCATGCCTTAGTTCACAACCAGAGATCACTTGCGTGATGTTCACAGTTCTCCGTGGGGCCTTTTTGTCTGAGTCAGAGGTGTTATTTTGTCTCACCGCACCAACTATTGACCTCAGCAGTTTGTCAAACCCAAACTGAGTCTATAGACACGGTCTGGGCTGAGATGAACTGTATGTCCTTTACAGCGGGGGGGTATTTATTTATTTATATAAATAAATTATACATATATGTTTTATATATTTATGTATTGAAGCACTTTGCTGATCCAAAATGTCATGTGTCTTGAAAATTTTGTGTACTGCGTTGCAATTCTTACTAGCTCTACACTTACACAAGAATATATATATAAATATATATATATGTAAATTGATAGATATAATATTTTATAAATGTATGAAAGTAATATGTAATTCAATTCTTTCTATATATATATATATAAGAATCTGGTTGTACATGATGATGTATGACACACCTCACTGCTGGCAAACTAAATGGTTAAATGTACTCTGCATGTCTGAATTTTTATTATGTTCTTTATTTATCCACACAATTAGAAACATGTTTCAATGTGAGGGGAACAGGATGATGAGAGTTGAGAGGAACAAGAGGCAGTTAATTAGCACCATAATCTAAACAAAGTAGAATAGATACAAAAGTGGTCTAGGGTAATTCATGCATTGATAAATATCATATTTTGTGATCAAGTAGTAGTAGTAGTAGTAGAAAAAGAGGATAATAATGTCTCTACAAACTGAAAGGGCCCCTTTACTCTGTATAGACAATAACAAGCATTAACAAGAAATTGATATTTTATGTGATATTTTACACGTGTTGCCACTTTATTAGTACACAAAATTGTCTAATGATATATTTCTTACTTAGTTTATTTATTTACTTATTTCTTTCTTTATTTACTACCTTAAAAGCCATTTATTTACACACATACAAACAAAAAATGCTATCATAGCCAGTGGTTAGTGCCGTTTATGATAATAACAAGCCGCTTGTATAGAAGTCGAACATGTTTGCAGCTCACATGCATGAAGTTCACGGTTCTCTGTGGTGTCCTACTGTCTCAGAGGTGTCGTCTTTATGTCTGTCACCACAAACTGCCGACAGCAACTTTACCAAAGTCCCCTGGCTGTATTGGTGTGATATAATCATGACGTAAAAAGCCTGATCACACTCGGAGAGGATGGAACTGAATTGTTTTTGTTCTTTATAGATGTGTAAAGACATTTCCTTTTTCAAAAAAAAAAAAAGAACTAAAAGTCAGTGGCTAACGTCATTTATGATAAAACATCATATCCAAACTGTGTCTATAGGTAGTGTTTGGCCTAAGATTAATTGCATGTTCTCAACGGTGTTTTCTTCTTTTTTTTTTAAGAACTTAACTTAAAAAATTACTGCCAGAACTCGGTCCATTACATTGGGTACTTAAATATCCGCTTTCAGTGCATTCTGCAACATTAAGGCACTTAATATAATAAGATTCTGGTTACGATGTACTTTACAAATCACTGCTGTCAATCAAATATACAAAAGCATGTTGGTACTGAGATTTGGAAAACTGCTCTTGAGTGATTATTTGTATTTTTATTTTCATTTTTATTCATCCTTAGAAAAAAAATGTATTCTACAGAACCCCAACATAGGGGTCAAATCTACCCTTTGGGATTCTTTGGTTGTCCTTCTTGGGGAACCATTAACGGAAACCCTTTCAAGTAGAACCCTTTTAGGAAGCTAAGAACCCTTAACTATCCAAAGAACCCCTTGAGAATTTTCTAAGATGAATTATTTATTTATTTCATTTTTATTTATCCTTAAAAAATATATATTCTAGAGCACCTCAACTTTCCCCCAACAAAGTCCCTTACCTACGCACTTAGGAACAAAAGGTCAAATTTAGAACTCTTAGGGGTTCTTTGGTTGTCCCTCTGGGGAGGGGGCTCTTAAAGTTTCTGTGTTGAACTCTACAACAGAAAGGATTCCAAGTTGAACCCTTTTAGGAAGCTAAGAACCCTTAACTAGCCAAAGAACCTCTTGAAGAACCCTCGAAGAACCCTTTTTCTAAAAATGTACTTGGGTTTGAGGCCCTACAGTACTTTGAGAGGTTGGAATTGATATCTGAATTTATAGTCAGTATTATTCTGATGGCCGTAAATGAGTGAATGTTCTCCCAGAGAATGGATTTTATCCGAATATAAAGACAAGATTAGCTAGCATTATTCAGGAATAAACTTTGGGGATGTCACCCAGAACAGGAATGGGTTCCCTTTTGAGTCTGGTTCCTCTCAAGGTTTCTTCCTCATGTCGTCTCAGGGGTTTTTTCCTTGCCACTGTCGCCTCTGGCTTGCTCATTAGGGATCTAGATCTACATCCGGGTTTCTGTAAAGCTGATTTGTGACAATGTCTATAGTTAAAAGCGCGATACAAATAAAATCGAATTGAATTGAATTGAATTAGTAAACTAAATGGGCAGCTATTACGTTTGTGGGATGTTGGTGATCCACTCATCCAAGCTAATGTTGTTTTAGAAGAAATCAGAGCTTCTGTTCGCCCTCAACACAAATGAGTTCTCTATAAATGATACTGTTCACTCCTAGAACAAGAGGAACCTGACATACTGTTTTGTGCCGTGCAGGCTGCAAGCTCTCCAGTTATGAGCAGATTTTAACATCAGGATCCTCAGGAAGGTCGGTTCTGCTGCCGTGCTCCTGCGCTGATCCACAGACCAAAGTGACGAACCTCACATGGGGATTCAGAAAAACAGGTGCAGCAGGTGGTTTTGAGGTCATCTATCCCACTGATCAGACTAATCACTACACGGAACGAGTTCAGCTAGTTAACGCTCACGCTCCAGGAAATTTCTCTCTACTCATATCACACCTGACTGGAGAGGATCGGGGACTTTATAAGTGTTGGGACAAGTATCAGGAGAGTCATTACAGGTTGGTCCAGCTCACAGCAGAAGGTAAAGCAAGCTTTTTTCATATTGCTCCCGGTGTTAAAAAAAAAAAAAAATTATGTAATTGGTCATGTTTTTTTGTTTTTTTTATTTTTATGTAAAACATAATAACCTTTCTATTCTTGTATTACTTAGAAATAAAAGCCCCATTGATCCTGATTATCTCAAAACAACTGTAAGACTTATTTCACAACGCCCAATATATCTTTATCTGCATCTCAGTTATTAGCAGTATAAGCATTCCATATTTATGGAAATAGACTTCCAAAAGCTCTTCCCATGCTGTGCATTAAAATAAGAGTGTACATAAGAGCGAGTTAAATCACATTCTTGTTTCAGATTTGCAAGCACCTGTTAATTCATCTTGTGAGTCCCCCGATCAAAATGCACTCACCACAATCGACCCTTTAGTCCCTCCAGTGCTCCCTAACGGTGGCAACACCAGTCCGAAAGCTTCAACCACAGCAAGTAAACAAAAGCCGAACGACAAGCGCGGCGCACTGACCCCGACTTCAACAACATCTAAAAGTAGGGTGTAACTGCTCGGCCTTGTTTTAGTTGGACGTTTTAAATAATTGTGTGTTCTTCCTAATTTGAGAATAAATGGACTCAGAAAAGAAATAAGTAAATGAGGAGGGGAAAAAACGGTTTATTTGTGTACTCCGGCATTTCTTTACGCACATACTTAGTTTTCGCTTTTCCGTGCTTTTACATTCATAGTTACGCACGATGGAGAGCAGAGCATAAAAAATGAAAGAAGCGTGTATCTGCATGTCCTCGTTCCTGTCCTGCTGCTGTTGCTGACGGTGCTCGGAGGTGTCGTCTGCTGGGCATTCAGAGGTACACACACAGACACACAAACCCTCAGTCCTTGCGATCCATCTGCAGTTTTCATTCTGTCTGGTTTCATCCTGTAGCACAGAGACGAGGACAGACAGGACAGAGGAGAAAGGAGGGAAAGGTGAATTATATCCACCACTCTGACTCTAAATGACATTACACTCCATTTCTGTAACTTTTTTTTCACCATGAGTTTGTGTTTCTGCAGGATCGTCCTGAAATTATTTACTCGGTCGTAACATGGAAACCCACTGGGAAACAACCGCGCAAACAGGTGAGTCGTGTTCAAAAATTTAATTTTTATGTAAAATGTGAATAACTCACAGGCAGAATACATTTAGCAGCTTTCAAGAATAACACTGGATTCAGACCTTGAGTATTTACAGACCAAATCCAGACATTTGCACTTGGTTTTAGCAGCTCATCAGTAGAAAACGCGTATGTGCTGACATTTAACACTATTCCAGGATTCATAAAAGTCTGCAAAAGCAATGTGGTGTATAGAATTTCTAGAAATTTCATATTAATCTAAGCTCTGACCGCTAACCCTGCCACCCACCCTAACCTTAACCATTTGTGACTTTTCTTACAAGTTGTCTCGTGCGAATGCTTACAAAAGGGCAGTGGTAGCTCAGTGGTTAGGGCACTGGACTACTGATCAGAAGGTCATGGGTTCAAACTGCCACTGTTGGGCCCTTGAGCAAGGCCCTTAACCCTCCCTGCTCCAGGGGTGCTGTATCATGGCTGACCCTGTGCTCTGATATGCAAAGAATCAAGTTTACTGTACTGTACTTGTATGTGTGACAATAAAGGAGCATTCTATTCTAAAATTGCAATCGTAAGACCTCCAGATCCATTCACATGTGCAGCTGCCCTATAGCTTAGCAATGATCTGTTATCTTCACAACTGATCAGTATGTCCTCTATCTAAACTCCTTGTGTGTGAGACTTTTGTAGCACTCCCAGCAGGTGAAAGTCCTGTGGGTCATGCTTGTGGCTGTATTTTTTGTGTTTCTACAGAATTTATTCTACGATGTGGATGTGCTGTATTCCGATGTAAAACCAAGATTCTCTGACGAACAGGTCTTGTTTTTGAATTTCACTTTACATATACATATATATTTATTGCATGACCCAAATAATCCTGCAGGACCTATTTGGGAAGTTTTGCGTTCCATACAGTTCCAGCTTGTGTAGCGCCCCTGGTGGTGAAAAGTGCTGACTCGAGCTTGTGGATGTGTTTGTGTTTTTACAGAACGATTTGGACGTGCTGTATTCCAGTGTAAAACCAAGATCCTCGGACAAACAGGTCTGTGTTTGTGTGCATTTGAATGTTTTGGTTTTTTCGTATGTATATATTTTTTACATAACCCAACTTTTCCTGCAGAACCATAAGTACTCAAAGTCAGAAAGAAGAATTTTGTTGAAATTATTTCCTTGGTAATTTGCATAGGCAGTTTTTTAACTGTATATATACACCACCAGTGTATATATATATATGCCACAGTTTCCCCCTCCATTGGCGTTGTGGTTCCCATGGCGATGAGCGCCATGTGCTTTTGTGAATGTTTTCACATGTCTTTCACGTGTCTTTGTTTTGGTTTCTGTCTTGTCTACGCCCCTGTTCTGTCATTGGTTTGTTTCCCGATTATGTTCACCTGTTTCGTGTTGCCCCCTCGATTAGTTTGTGTATTTAAACCCGCCTGTTTCATTTGCTTGTCACAAAGTATTGTCCTGTTTCTGTCCGTCAATGCCGAGCCTTTATTTCCGTATTTCCTCATTCTAGTGTTTGTTGTATTTCCCGGTTCTGACCTCTGCTCGTTTATCACATTTCTGATTATGAATTACCCCCTGTTACGTTTGTCTGCCTGTGTTCAAACCTATATATATATATAAAGGAATAAAGTTACATCATGTACATATATAAATATTAAGTAATATTAAGTATGATATTGCTCATGCTTACATTTATAAGCACTAAACAGCCTAATCCACCATTATATCATTATATTGAAATAGAAATAGTATCAGATTGAATGCTTTCTGGGTAAGGTCTGCTCATGCAGTCTTGAGTAATTCACTCAATCCCTCAAGCGTCAAGGGCTCAACTAATCTAACAAGCATCAATTGAGCTGGTGTGTTGGCAGCATGGATTCAAACCAGGAGAAATGAAAGTCGATGATGGAACATCTAAAATCGTATTGGAATATATAATGTTGGAATCTGCTCTCGTCTTAGTGCTAGATACAGTTTTATCTCTGACTCTTCCTACTTCCTACGTGTGTGTCTGTGTGTGTGTGTGTGTGTGTCTGCAGGAAGAGGTGACGTACGCTACAGTACAAGTCATGCAGCCAGACCAGCAACCAGACTGATGGACGCTGAAGATAATACAGAGTAAACAATTATTAGAATGAGCTACAACACACACACACACACACACACACACACAGAGAGTGCTCAAATTGGCTCATGTGTTATGCGGAGTGGTGATGATGGTGGGGGGGTGTATTTAAATATACTATAATATAAAATCTGTAATGTAAATCCAAACTGAGGAGAGACGCATGACGTCAGATATCAGACAATTATAGAACTTTTTTATGTAAAGATAAGACCGATGGTAGCAGTTGATAAAATGTCACACAAAAATAAAGACAGTGGAGATAGGCATAGATTTTACTGGTGCTTATATGAGATAAACATTCATTCATTCATTCAGAAGAAGAAGAGCTTAAGCCACAAGTTTAACATCACAGAAATTAGCCTTCAAAGGGTCTCTGAGCAGCTTTCTCTTTAACGGGTTGTCTTCTCTCTTGGTTTCATCCATCGATGAAGAGATTATTTGTCTTAGATTAGTAAATTGCCTTAGCGACCGAAGATTGTGGTCTAGTTTTGGTGGTTAACATTACTGACCCAGAGATACACATGTATTTTTAATTTAGTCGAAATGCTATGTAATGCGAGTGCACTGCTTAACATAACTGGAGCACAGAAACCGTCCAGACAAATACTAATTAAAATATATATATATTTTTTTAAATACTTAAATACATTCAGGAGCATATTTTGTTCTCTAATATTTACCTGCAGACAATTCTTTTTGAGGCAATAACTTTTGTGTCTGCCATATTTGCATTAAATCATGCTGCACATGGTTAGCAAGCCTAGCCTAATGTTAGCACATAGCAATGTAGCTTCTGTAGTTGCATTAAGTGCTTCCATTATTACAACATTGAGTGGATGGCGTCATTTCAAGATGACTGTTAAGACTAAAAACATAATAATCATACATGGGATACGGCCTCATGTTTTTATCTTTTTATATGTTTTATGTTTTATATATTTTCTGCCCAATTTTATCGAGGCAGTACATGTACATGAAGATTGATATTTGCATCTGGCAAACTGTAATAAATAAATAAATAAATAAATAATTTAAAAACAATAAATAATACAAAATAATTAAACAGCTCATGGTTGTGCTGATTTAAAAAAAACAAAAAAAACAAAACAAAAGCAAACAAAAAAAAAAAAAAACAGGAATGTTTTTATTCTCATGTGGGGTCCGCACACGCGCACAAACAAAAACCAACACATACATCACTTTTTTTTATTTGTATGATGACATTTTCATTTTTAATATATATTTTTAATATTTTCTTAAATGCCATTTACTGGTTTTGTAAGCTTTACTACAAGCTGATACGAAAATAAAATAAAATTCCAGTTTTCCAAAAAACAAAGTCTCTGTTGAAAATGTATTCATTCAGTTAACTTATTTTTAATATTTTGTTAAAGGAAACGTTCTGTGAGAGAAAGAAAAAAAAATCAAATTCACACAATTTAACGACATTTGCTTCTTAGGTTCTGCACTGGAGCTAAGAGGCTAATGTATCTTACAAGTAATGGAAGTCTATCTCACCCAAAATAATTTCTGCAAATGCATGCTTAAATCTTCTTAAACCAAACAAGTACTAGCTAGATAATTTAACAAAATGACATGGAAAAACAACAAATTCGCAGTTTTGATGAAAAAACAAAAATAAGCCAGCCCCATAGACCTCCAGTCTACTCTGATATCGCTCTAGCAGGTATTGATATATAGAACTCGTAATACTGCCTACAGAAAAATTTGCAATAGCTAGTGTGTTTACTGAATAATAATAGTTCTTTTTGTGTTCAGATGTCATGTACTCAATTTAAACTTTCAAGACTGCGGGATAACTGGCTTTTTAACCAAAGGTTTGCCAGATCTAATTACCTCTGAAGTAGCCAGCTGTCTTCTCCGAGTCACATAATTACTTAATTGAGTCCAACAATCAAGTCATGGTGTTTCACGTGATTTTAGAATAAATATACCTGCATATTTAGTCCAAATAAACACTATGCTATGATGCCCAAGGAACATTCCTGAGATCTCAGACAGGGTTCTTGAAAGATACCAGCCAAAGATATAAGAAATTAGAGCAAGGAATATACTTGAATATACAGTACAGCACAGTGAAGCCTAGTATTAAAAAGGTGAGAAGATACGGAACAACAGTGAATCTGCTCAGAACTGGAGTAAGGAAGACCACTTAAGGACCTACAGCAACTCTGTGGAGAAACTGTGTATAAGACAACAATACCATGTAGGCCTACACTTTATAAATCTGGCTTGTGTTGACGCATGGGAGGAAGAAATCCTTTGCTGTAGAAAAAAAACACCTCATATACAACAATTTGGAGAAATACTCTGTAATCTGATGAAACCAAAACTGAACTGTTAGGCCTCAACCCTAAGCGACATGTTTGGTGCAAAACCAAACACAACACGTCACACTCATAATACCATCCCTACACTGAAACATGGTGCAAGCAACCTCAGGGTTTTGGGATGCTTTTCTGTGGAAGGTACTGGGGAACCCAAAAAACGCATCTTTTCGAGTCCGCTCTACAAAGTGGATCAGGACAAATATGAAAACGCCGTTTTTGCGTTGTAATGTAGCCTTTCGAAAACGCTGACGTACGATTGTCATGCGATCTCCACAATTCCAAAATGGCAGAACCTCATTGCGATGCTGTTTTCTGTATTAGGTATTTAAATGGTTTATTTTTTATTTCATTATGTTCGACTGCTTTGTATAGTGTGCAAGCGACGCGTGTTTTATGTTCATTGCATCGCAGTCCAGTGGATGTCAGAGGTCGACAGCGTTATCAGGCATGTACAACAAACGAAAATGGCGGAAACGACGTAACGGTCATGGGTCAGTCACCCAGTGCGCATTCCCAGCATTTTTTGGGAAACTGACTGAAAATTTAATTGTGGCCAGAGCATAGAAACAGCGTTTTTAAACTTACCCATGTTAGTGTGGACTAGGCCTTAGTCAGTTAGTCAGAAACACTGTTTGTGGTCATTTTACCAAGAACAAGAAAAACAGAGGAACTACTGTATACTTGTGGCAACCACACTTTTTTTTTTCTTCTGTGCTCTTTCTCACGCTTTACTATGAAGCACATGTGTAGAGCTGAAAGACCAAATTTATCAGTCTTATCATGTATTTCTTTTCACATTGGAACTAAATGCATAAAGTTTTGCATCGTCTGCATTACAGTGCTCAAAATTAAAGGTGAAATCTACAAGAGATACCAGAACAGCTTGGTAACACTGCTTCTGATGCGTTTGTATGTGCATGCAAGTGCGCGACAGTAAGTTTGTTAATAACTGACCACGTGATCCAGTGGCTTTGTCACACACACACACACACACACACACACAGCTGTTGCATACAGCAAAGCAAAATTCTGCAGATCATTTGATCATAGATCACACTCACTGAAGTGCGATGTTAGAACTGGCGGTACGTGCCAGTGTGTTTCAGGCCTCTGTAAGAATGCAGGTGTGTTTTTATTTTCTCCTCTTACTTAATTTCACTGAAGGTGAGTCGGATATTTTCACTTCTCTCTCGGCTACTCCCAGTTTTAAAATAACTTTTATATTTTATGATAATGATTTCCCTTTTGTTTTAACATGTCAAAATTGCAGAGTATTGTACAGTAATGTACAGTAACAATGAATTTTTCCTCTTCAACGACCAAATCAATGAACATATATATATTTTATGTATAGACCACTTATTAGGGTAAGTGTAGACACAGCGCATGCTACTTCCACAAATTTTAAATGTACGTACATGGAGACATGTGAATTATATGTTTGCTTAGCGTGTTAATAATTCATTGCAACTTAGAATTGTGTAACTTAAGGATGCCGTTCTGCAGCTGACTTTAAAAATGTAATATGTAGCAATGAGACAGTTCAGTAGGCGCCAAATCATCCAAAATAAAAACATTTGCATGAAATGTGCATTACGTAAAAATGTTATCACCGTTTGATAAAATGATTTGAACTCAACTGAACTGAACACTAATCACGTTACTAATAATGGCTCATCGATTCATGCAAAGTTGGTGGTAGTGCAGTCATTTGCTTTGCTATTGATAATTCTAGCTTAATATCTGAATCATGGTACAGCTTTGCATATTATGTGCTTTTTAATGACACTGCAAATAAATGGTGCTTCACACGGAATTGGTGTAATTCACATAGGCATATGAAGCATTTTTAATATGACCCAAATAATCCTGACATTATACGTATCACAGATGAAAATAAAATTGGTGCATAAATATCAAATTTTCAAATTCAAACGCCTTTTAAAAAGTATTTTCATAGTTTTTTAATAGGAAAAAAAAAAAGAGAAACACGTTCCATTTCTACAAACAGTTGCCGACGCTTGAATTACTGCTGAATTACTCCATATTGTGTCATAGTCTAAATTAGGTGCTAGAGCATGTTCTCTTGCCCTCTAGTGGCAGGCTTCCAGCCCACCCCAGTGATGTGCAAAAAACATTTCTTTTAAAGCATGAACAGCAGCCAGGCCCATATCATTTTATGATAGCAACAGGTTACTTGTATAGAAGTATAACAGACCATTTTCTAAAAACTGAAAATAAAAATATTAAGTTGTTACTGGAGTATAGTGTATGTAATTGTATCACTGTATAAATTTAAACTAAATGAAAATTAAATCAACGCTTATTAGGGGATAGAAAAATTATTTAAAAAAGAGAAAAATAATTTCTTTAAAGTTAACAAGAATTAAAAACACTCTTTGGTTTCTTTTTATTCCTGCTTTTCTGCCATGTTTCGGTGTTGACAAAATTCAGGGAGCTGTCTGAAATTAGGTAAAATTGTGAAAATACATTAAAACCTTTTTTTACTGATCATTACAAAGGTAAAAATCATTTTAAATGTAAAAGAAGAAACATTTTCACACTTTACCAACCCTGAATTTGCACCACTTGTGTAGAATGACCCATATACTATATAGGGCTTTTGTCTGAAATGTCTTACTAATTTCTTACTAGTATTAATAAATTCAGCCTAAATTTAATTGTTTCCTCTGCATTTTGAAAACGTAAAAAGAACAGCATTTAAAAACAGTTGTTGCAGTT
>JAOUQW010003621.1:0-12777 GCA_028565825.1 Olivaichthys viedmensis
AGATCATGAACACCAGTCAGTGCATCTTTCTTCAATGACTCAGGTAAGACAAACTGAAATCTCTTGTGCTTGGTCAGCTGACATGACAGACGAAATACATCCTGAACACATTCATTCTCCACCCTGCATGCATGCTCCAACAGTTTAGCGTAGGGCTGAGACAGGAGTCTCTTGCCTATAGGCTTCACGAAAGGGTCCCAACTCCGGGCATCGGCTACAACATTCTGTGGTCCTGGAACATGCTTAAGCAGTACGAACCCACTGCTGCTCATATGCGTCAAGTTTTGGTTTGGTCATGACATAGGTGAGAGGGTTGTTGTCTGTCCAAAATGTGAACTTGTGACCTTTAAGCCAGTGATGGAACTTGTGACACAAAGACCACTTGAGAGCTAAGAATTCAAGTCTATGTGCTGGATAATTGACCTGACTTTGGCTCAGAGACTTGCTAGCAAAAGCTATTGGCCTAGCCCTGTCTTCACCATCTGGAACTTGTGACAAAACGGCTCCAAGGCCATCAAGAGAAGCATCGGGGGAAAGAATAAAAGGTTTTTAAAAAATTTGGGTGGATATAAGTGACTTTTTCAACTCTTCAAAAGCTGCCTCACAAGCTGGTGTCCAGTCAACAGGTTTGGCTCATGGAAGGTGCCGGGTCTCTCGCGGCCTCTATCTCCTTTAGCTTTGCGTTTCTGGCCCGTCATTAGAGCAAACAAAGGTTTTGCTATAGATTAACAGCCCGGGATGAAATGCTGATAGTATAGCACCATACCCAAGAATGATCTTATTCGTTTCTGTGATGGGGTGCAGCCATCCTCCATAATTAGGTCCTTAGCCCTGAATTCATTGATGACCTTCACCTTCTCTTGGTCAACGAGACACCACAGCTATCAGTAATATGGCCAAGGAACCTCACAGACCGGCGCAAAAAAGGATTTTTTTTTGGAGAGCTTTAGATGGTTTGCTCTTAGTCTACTCAACACATCTTCAAGACATTTTAATGCCTCATCCACTGAAGGTGCCATTAAGAGCAGGTCATCCAAGTAGCACAAAAGAGAAATTCAAGTCCCCAAATATGCAAGGCATGTTCATTCTCATGAACGATGCTGGGCTATTGCAAAGACGTTGTTGTACTCATATAGACCTAAGGGTGTCGTAAAAGCTGGATATTTTCTATCAGCCTCATGGAGAGGGATATTGTAGAACCCTGATGTTAAATCCATGGTGCTGAAATAATTATTTCCACCTAGGACAGCAATACAGTCTGCCTGACGTGGCAACGGGTGAGCATCCTTAGTGGTCTTAGCATTGAGCCAATGAAAATCAGTGCAGAGCCTTAGATTACCGTTCTTCTTCCAGACCATGACAAGGGGTGAGGCATATTCACTTATATTTTATTGCGAATCATATCTTTCTCCTCCATCTCATTTAGTACCTCTCTCAGCTTGTGATAGTGGCAAAAGGAATTCTGCGATATGGGACGATCTAAAGGGACGATCATCTGTGAGACGAATCCGATGTACAGTCCAGCTTGTCTTTCGAAAAAACATCTTGAAATCTCACCAGCAGAGCAGCCAGATTAGCCTTCCGACTTTCTGATACTTCGCACCCATCAATGTCGAGATCACCTAGACCATTATTCTTAAGAAGCTACCTAATTTCAGTTAACGACACCCCTTGGGGAGGTGGAAGATGTGCATGGTCATAGTGACTTTGAGACAAACATTGGGTGACTGTCAAGTCCTCAACAGCAAGGCAAGGAGACACAAACAATGAGAGGAGGAACATACCAACATGAGTTGCCCCACACCAATACAGGCTGTTTCCTACACTAATATATATAAATGTACATATACATGGTGGGGAAGAATTTTGTGTAATCATAACATTTTAACTCTTTTTAAACATTTTAACTGTTACATCTGCTCTTTCATGATTCCAGTACTCCAGATTGAGTTTTGTGGTCTTGTCAAAGTTGAGGGAGGGGTTGCTTTCCTGGCACAAAAGGTTTTAAATGTCTGTGAACACACCAGTTAGTTTCACACATGCTCTAAGGACACAGCCAGGGATGCAGTCAGGTCCACTGCCTTGCGGATGGTAACCCGCTTGAAGAATCTTTGCATGTCATTCGTAGAGATTGAAAAGTAGTGGCCGAGTATGCAGAAGGGTCTCTTTCTGAGAGGTTGGTGTCATTTACCTCTAAACGAGCATAGAATGCTTTTAGGAGGTAGAGAGACAGTAGAATTTTAGGGCCGTATTCAGAGTTGGGGACTAGTTTTCTTGGGTAGTCTCAGGGCAGGAATTTTTAATTGTGTCGAGACCAACTAGAGTGACAAAGTAGATCGCATTTTTGGGTAAGATTTGCTGTCAATACAATGTAGCATAAAAGCATGAGGCAATTTAAAAAAACATTTAAATAAGAAGATGGCAAAGATTAAAGAAAACAAAAACCATTTAATAGTGGCCTAATATATTGAGAATATATTGAGCTTGAATGTCATGAGTAGTCCTGGTCATGATAGTCATGTCAATTTGTGATCTCTGCAAATTTCTCAGTTTAACAATATGGGTTCCATATAAAACAGCACTTAATACCATAGATCCTAATAATAATAAAGAAGCAGCACTAAGATCTCCAGTAAGCACGCAGTAGCCTATATTGTACTCCTGTTTATCTCATGAGAAATTCGAACTAATAAGGATCATGTGGTTGGTTTTCGTTTGATTTAATACAAATTAAGTTGTAGGAAATAACATGAATGCTAACCTTAACCTTTGTGTCTTCTCCTAAGGTGTGCAAATTGTTAAGAATTTGCAAGTGTAAGACCTGTTTGGCTGTTTTAATGTTTATCCATAGTTATTCATTGTTTGGATATATCTGGATCATTTTAGTAGGGGCAACATCCTTTAAGCACTTCATGATGAATCCTGTGCCCAATTCTGTGTATTCACTGATGTCATGTTCTTAGGCAACATGAAACATTTTCCAGTACACCTGATCAAAATTTAAAGCATAAAGGTTTGCCCAACCAGCTCAGAATATTCCTTGTGATGAATGCGACAAGTTTAATCTCCTCAATAAGACACCGGCTCTCCTCCCCCTTCTCTGATGCCAGCATTTTTGTCTGGTGCCTGTGATGAAGAGGGTTTTGATTAGTCTTAGTTAATGATCCAGTAAATTATAGAAAAACAACATATTCTGGTGAATGATTACCGTTCTGATGTTTGCCGCCTTTATGTGATGGTGGATAAAGTATAAAGAGTAAAAATAAGTATTGAAATAAACAGAAAGCTGGGAACTTGTTTAGCAGATTACAAAATGACTGCCATGCTCTGAGCCATCTTGGATCTTGAGGTTTATTTGTGTTATTAGTTATTAATTAACTTTATAAATAAAAGTAACATAAAGGATAAAAGAGTTACCTTTAAATCACCAATAAATGTTTCCTTTAACAGGAAATGCAGTGAGAGATAATCAAAAGCAACTGCGATTATAATTATAATTATTGTAATTATTAAATAATAATAATTATTAATTATTATCATTATAATCTATAAGTGACAGAAAGGAAAAATGCATTCTTTGTAAATTATGTCAGCCGTATATTATGCCAGATATTTCTATCACAAAAATATTGACATGATCAAATCGGGAATGAAACGAGATGATTGGATCACGCACCAGCAAGCCTAACCACACCTCTTCATAATGTATTCATAATGTACTGAACAATATTTTACCCTTTTGATTCTCTTTGACAAGTTACCGCCTGCATTGATGGTCACAAAAATACCAAGAATATATAACGTCTCAATCTAAACAATAATTATGTGTGCTACATAGGTAGAAGCTTTGTTAGCTTTCACTGGTCTGCCATTAAAATTAGAAAAATTTAATACGTTCCTTTCTAGACATTTAGGCCCTGATTTACTAAAGGTTTGTGTGTGCTAAAACCTGTGCAAACTCGATAACACCTGCGAAAAACGTTCAAGCTGATTTACTAACAGGATCTACGGAGGATTGCATCTTTCAAATGAGCAAAATGGCACATCTTGTCCGTTTTGCGCATTTGCCTTAATGAATATGCTATTTGGGGCATTTCTACCTAAGTGACTTCGGGAACGGCGATTGTGCACGCAAATTAATAGAACCGAAGGGCAGGTGTTAAGTTTGAGGGAACCCATTTCCTCCAGTTGAGGACAAAATACTGAAATTATGCCTTAGTAAAATAATCCGAACATTTCCTAAAATTATGACCTATGATTATCGCAGCAAAGCTGGTTTCATATTCGATATTCATCGCACATTCACGCCTCCAATGCCAACAGCATTTAAACAGAGGCTTTGAAAAGGTCTGCATTCACAAATACCTTATGAACAGAACACACACATCATGTCTACACTTCCTTATTTTAGGTTAATATCATATTTTGAACAGGTTTTCGATGCATTCTCATTGACTTTAATCTGTGTTATACAGTTTCAGTTTTACTCTTCCAAGAGTCTCTTTGAGATCCAAACTCACTGCGGCTATCGAGAACAATTAGCACACGCAAAAATCTAACTTACATATTGTTTCCTCCCCCTACTTTGCATGTGACGTCATTCTCGCAATTTTTTATAAATGACCTGCAACACGCTCGCTAACTGTGCGCGCAATTTATCCAATTGCACAAGCTAATTAGTACTTGTTATTTGGGAACTTAGTTAATCAGGGCCTTAAGAGTAGTGGTTTATATTATTTATCTATGTCCAGACAGATTTCTACATGTTATTTTTTATGTTCTTATGAATGTGCATTTGTTTTTATTCAAAACTATATAAATAGGTTTGGGTTTTTTTTAAGTAAAGGGGTGTTTTCAACTCTCATACCGTATATCATATTGTCATTCTTTGATTGTATGAAGGGCACAACAGTACTTCCTTTTTATTTCTAATCATTATCACAGTAATCATTATCCCAGTCATTTTTTGGATAATCTTTGAGTACCATGTTTGTCACTTTCTTTCCTGGCTTCACTAAAATATATTATTATAACCTAATATTATTTTGTATATCCATAAATGCTTAACATGCAACATTTTTCTTATTCCCCAGGAAACAGTGGATTGTCAGTGCCAAACTGCCCTCCGATGTACATGGACCTAGTTTATATCCCTAATCACTGCAGTGCCAAAAACGTAGATACAGAGTTCTTCGAGCGAGTCCGATCCTCATACTATGTGGTCAGTGGCAATAATAAGGCAGTGCAGGAACCCAGTAGGGAGGTCCTAGATGCTCTGTTAGAGGGGAAGGCTCAGTGGGAAAATAACATGCAGGTATGATACCACAATCTATTTAAAAATCATCAGAGACAAATCTACCATTAAAAATTAAATTCAACTGTTAATCTTAAAAAACAAAGTTGTGCTTGAAATGTAGAGTGTGCAAATACAATGGTGTTACAGAAAATAAAGGTCCGAACTGATGCTCATATTTCTATGTTATACTTCTAGGTCACACTTATTCCCACACATGACTGCGATGTTATGAGGGAGTGGTATCAGGAAACCCATGAGAAGCAGCAAGACTTGAATATCATGGTTTTGGCCAGCAGCAGCACTGTGGTTATGCAAGATGAATCCTTTCCTGCATGCAAGATAGAGCTGTGATTGTGAATGAGCTGCTCACCCCCTAGGAATCAGTTATTGAAGCATTCTGTTGGTATAAAATGAGTGTTATAAACATGTAAAATAAATGAACAAAACAAAACATTTCAACAGGTAAATATTTTGGTCTTAAAAAACTTTAAAAATTACAAGCAATTATTAAAATAGAAAGCTCCCAAGAGCCAAATGTGATCAGGTTTACATGATGGTTTCCTTTGTTAAAATTAGTACCTGTTCAAATTCAGTACATATCTTATAAATAAAAAATTGGTGTGTACTTTTCAAAATGTATTCAGTAGAATTTGGCATTACTATTTTGAATAAGACAATATATAAACAGTTTATGGCCAAGTTGCATAAAAATACAATAATAAACTCAGTGGTTGAGTTTAAAATTGGACAGTAGTTTTTGACAGCTAAAATAATAAGCGTTAAAAAACAGTTGATAAAATGAAACAACTCAACAAAAGCTTTACTATAAAAAAAATCTATATACCAAAGTATGAAGGATTATTTAAAAGGCCTTTAAAACTTTAGCTAAATGTACCACATGTGACGCATTTATGAGGGTAGTCAGCAATGGATGTATATTATACAATCACAAACACAACAATAACTATAAAATACAGGATATTTTTAATGGTGAAGTTAAGATGGAAAGATTTTCAAGCAGCTTTGTGAAGGATTTATGTTATATTTAAAATGGGAAAGAAACAGTTGCTAACTTTGAAGTTCAATTCAATTCAGTGATTCAATTCATAACTAGCTGAAAAACCCACTGAGGAAAAAAATACCTGATTAATAATGTTCAGTTCCTTAAGTCTTACATATATAAGACTCCATTACTAATAACCAGATCACAACACTCTTAGACTTTTGAGCTTACTTCCATTTCTCTGTATGTCATCTTTTTATGATCTTTTCATGCAATTACTAATTAAATAATTCAGTGGTTTAGTTTTATAAGGGGTAAAATACAAATATTTGTAAGACAGGTTAATGTTGACATTAACACTTATATCCTGAAAAAAGGAATGCTCAGAGGCATGAGCATAAAGTTATGCAAGAAATGTTACCCCATTCTTTTGAAAAAAAAAGTCTGTTTTTCAAGCGGTTTTGACCAAATATGTTACATGTTTTAGATAAATTTTTAGTGCAGTTTGTTTACTCTGAAGGTTTTTATTTAAGTGTAGCCAAAGTCTGCTTGATTGTGGCACACTAAAACATGAAACTTGAGATGGTGTTAATGGCATTGTCCTAATTTATTAATTATCCTGCAAAAAAAGGGATGCTGCCTGTGTCCTTGAGTGGGCAGACCAGTGTCTCCAATCCCATGATGTCAGCTATGTTGAAATTAACCTTTTATAATTGGATATTTAAGTCAGTGGATTAGTCATTGGATTTACAAAGTGCATAATTTATTAATGCATTCCTCCTATTTTTTAAATATTACATTTCCTGTTGGCAATCATTGATAGGCGACACTGAAAGCAGTTTGTAATAAGAATCATGTACTTTAAAAGCTCAGTACAATCTTAATTGGCTTAGTCTTGTGCCAGATGCCTCATCATTCAGAATATGGAAGTGCATCAAGACACTACAAAGCCTTTATTAACATGCTAAATGCTGTCATGATATGAACAAACAACCAAAATATAATAAACTGGCCTGGATTAGGCTGTGATCTAAGCCTCTTAAGGCTTTTCTCCTGTTATTGTCAGAGAAACAGCACTAGCTACTTCACATCTCAGTTTGAAAATAAATCAAGGTTCAAGGACTAAACATGTCTGGATTTCCATGACAACCACAAATGTAGACATTTAACCACCTACAAGAACAACACCATTTACTAGTCAAGTTCAGATGGACTACATGACAGACTACAACAATCACAGCTGTTTATCTGGATCATGTCACATACAAGCTTGCCGTCTGTTGTTTATGCTCTTTCTCTCTCCCTCTCTCTCTCTCTCTGTCCTTATCTTTCTCTCTCACACACACACACAACAGACTGTTTCTGTCTTTCTCTTAACATTTGTCTTCAGTTACTTTATTTCCTTCCCCTCAACCTCTCACTATACTGTACCTGCTAATGTGTTTGATTGATAGTTTGAGTATGTCTGCAGCACTGTTTGAAATAATGTATCTTGTAAGCTTGTGTCTTTACTTTTCCAAATCCATATCTAATGTACAGCATAGTCTAATGTGAAACTATAACATTGTGCTTTTTCTGATGTTTGTGTGCCGTATATCTCCTTCTGCTCACTCTAGGGCATTGGCTGTCAAGGGAATCTACAATAAATAAATTTGTGGAAAATATTTCTTGCTTCTTTGACTTATAAATCTAAATAATCACAAATGAAGTTGGTTTAAAAAAAACTGCCTTATCTTGCCAAAATGCAAAAGCATCCTTTTATGCCTTCTGTGTGTGTCTGGCTGCTTTGCAGCATCTAATAAGCAACAAATTGAAAGTCTATGCAGGGATTATCACTGATTTGTCTCAGAAACTATAACAGTGACCCTAACAGATGCCCAAAATAGAGCAGGATTTATACTTCATCAATGACAGTCTGGAACATGAGGAGTCATTTAAGAATAGGCAGAAGACAAGGAGATGGTGGGGATATGGGAATATGCATAATTTAACGTATCTTTGTATGTTAGGTTGGGCCACCAGTATTTTTCTTGAATTATGTGTGGGCCACATAATGAGACGATCACAGATACCTGACGATACCTGACGTATGTACGTTACACTGTTTGCTGGAGCAGGTTCCTCTTGTTGAGCCTCATGTACAGTGGGGTCCAAAAGTCTGAGACACCATTGAAAATCCACCACCATGTTTCACTGTTGTTTTGATACACTGTGATATCAGCCTCTCTTCTGTTTGTCTCCTTACATAAACCCTCCTGTTACTGCCATAAATCTCAAATTTGGATTAATCAGTAAATAAGACTTTTTTCCAGTGATCCACTGTGAAATGCTGGTATGTCTTAGCCCATGCCAAGTGTGACGGTGTTGTTCCATTAAGTTATTCTTGACACTGACTCAACTTTACTTGGGTCTGTGGAACCACCATGTTCGTCAATTATGTGGCCAAGGAATCTGACTGACTTTCTCAAAAAGTGACACGTCTTGGGAGCTAATTTTAGATTATGGCCACGGAGTCAACTAAACACCATTTCTATGCGGTCTAGAGCTGTTTTTTCATCTGGGGCAAATAACAACACGTCGTCAAAGTAACACAATAAATTGAGAAAATTTTGGTCACCAAAAATGGTAGTCATCATTCTCATAAAGCTCCCTGTGCTGTTTCATAAGCCTTGCGGAAGACGATTATATTCATATAGCCCCATAGGTGTAGTGAACGCCAAATACTTCCTGTCATCCTCATGCAAAGGCATATTATAGAACCCAGAAGTCAACTCTATTGTGCTGAATAGAGAGTTACCACCAAGAGCCGCCAGCAATCTGCCTGATTGACCATCCTTTTATTCAGAAAGTGGAAATCTGTGCATACACGCAGTTCTCCAGATTTCTTCCATACAAGTACCACGAGAGAAGCATACTCACTGGTAGACTTCCTTATAATGTCCTTCTCTTCCATTTCATTTAGGACTTGTCTCAATTTCAGGTACTGGCTTGGTTGAACACATCGGAATGCCAGTCTGAACGGTTTCTGATAAATGGATTCTGTGGACAAATACATCTGCTTTGCCACAGTCAAGGTGATGGCGTGAGAAGATGTCTTCATAACGGACAATTGGGTCAGCCAGACTGTTCTTACAACTCTCCGATACATCACACTGGCTTATGTCCAAGTCATTAAGGCCAACTGATTCTAGCTTCTCCTTGGTTGAGCACCTCCTTATTTCCTTGTGCACTATAACATAGTCAGGGGCAGCACCTTGAGAACAGCTGACCAACTCCAAGTCCTCCAAAACAACACATGAAAACAGGTCAGCAAGTTTAGCATTGTGTCTGAGTAACACAGGTTTGTCAGAAACGTGCATGATCTTCAGTGGAACCCATCTGTCTGCCCATAAGGGTGTTACCACTCTAGCTACCATGATGCCTCTCGGACAAGAACGGTATGTTGTGGGTTCAGTTATGGCTGCACTGCCAGGTGACAGAGGGGTGGTCTTCGGCAGCCTGCCCCACATCAGATATTCATGACTGTGCTCAAGGTAAGTGGCTGAATTGCACCTCACTGTACCTATTTTATCAGGCATGCTATCATCTCTCCAGCAGTTTAAGCCATCATGGATAGGAACTGCTCAGTTTCAGAGACTCCAGAACAAGGGCCTGAGATAGCTTTCCAATAACTGTCACAATTTTTTGACTCACTTAGAATGTGCTTAATTACATTGGTTCCTATAATTAATTCATCGTGCTGCCCTTCCACTACCAAGGTGGGGACAATCATTTTGCAGCCATATACTGTACTTCCATCTCAACATTGAAAGCTGATTTTGGACTCACTCAACGACCACCAACGCCCACAAGCAAAACATTGCAACACAATCGGTCAATCTCACTCACTGCTCCAGCATCAATCAATGCTTGCTCAGCTGATTCATTCATCGTGCAAGCCATCGAACCACTGTCTAACATTGCACCCAGTGTTAACTTGTCACTGATTCTCACAGGTGTGTAGAATAGGCTTTCACTTTGGCCAATAATCTGTGTGTTCTGATATACAACATCTGTTCCATCTCCTCAAGTGCTATTTGTCATCAAAATCAGCTCAGCAGAGTCTGTCAGAGTCAGCAGTTACATCTGAATGGGAGTTGACATTTAGACTTGCACTGCCACCCGCCCCATACAGGTCGAATAGTTTCCCTTAGGTGGTGATGAGGTATTGTTTTGACATTGATGTCTTGAGTGACCAGGGGCTAAACACTTAAAGCAAAGGCAATCAGACTTGCAGTGACAGAGTAGAGTGGCTGGGGTCTCTACAAACCTTACACGGTGAAGATCTTAAGTCAGAATGATTTGGTCGCCATCGCTCAGGTGAGGCTGTACTGCGCTGCTCTATCTTCACCAGTACCTGCTCCAACATGCCCATTATATGGCTAAGGACATTATCATCTGGCTGCTGGACATTCTGTGACAGGGGAGATGACTGAGTACCATGAGCATAGTGCTCAACACTATGTGAGACTGAACAGGCTTTAATGGCATTTGTTAAATTAGCAAGGCAAATTATTTTTTAAATAAGCTGGCTGGTTTTCAGTAACAGGAGAAGCAGGGGCACATATTGGCTGACATGGCTCAGTTTCAATAATTTCAGTTCCATGACTCTTCAGCTGCATATGACAGTTGGGCTTTACAGAAACTCATTTCCCTCTGATATTCATCTATACGCACTTGAATGTCTTTTGAGGTCTACTTACTTATCGGCTTACATTTACAAATGTAGTTCAGGATCAGGAAACGAACTTGTGAGCAACTTCACTATTAATATTCTCCATCCTGCGGCCTTGCCGTCATAACCCCTCATCAGCTGTGTCTAATGCTTTATTTAGTCTAGTCCAGTAGTCAACAGGGCTCTCCTTTGGTCTGGGCAATGTAATGTAGAAGTCTTCAAGAGGGAGACATGATGATGATTCACTAAAGTAACGTACTAGGGTATCATAAATCAGTTCTGGATTCTGCTTCACATCTAGTGATTCATCACTCCTCAGAGCTATCTTGACCACATCTCTGGCTTTCCCCCTCATTCTGCTAAGAATCTCTTCTGCCTGATCAGCCAAGCTGCAATTCTGCTTCTTGAAGTATGTTTTAGTAATGTTAACCCACTCATTAACTTGTCAGAGCTATCACCCCTAAATGTTTTGGGTTCGTGTTCAGTCTTAACATGAACAGTCACCTATTGTGTGTCTTGTCTTACAGAACATACACACTTACAGGTGTATCAGTCACTTGTGTGTTACTTACATTGACTTTTTTACAATGTCCAAAAACCTGGCTGACATTAACCAGGCTGCTATTGAGTCACCTATCTTCATACCTAGTTGTCCTACGATATCAGTCAATTCAGTAATAGAAACACTGTCACGTATGGGAGTAGAAGTCTGCGGGCCCTCACCCAATGACTGTCCTGTTAGACACCACCTCGGGTTCTGACTATGCCCTTCGCTCCTAACATATTCATTCATTGCTTGTGAGCTACCCTCACTCCCACTGCAAAACCCACTAGAGTTAACTCTACTCCCCAATTGCTGACGTAACCTTAAACCTCTACCTCTGCCAATATTAGGACTAAAACTAACATCAAACTCATTGTTACATGTTTTCTCAGTCATTTTTCAATTTCACACTTAACATTAACAAAACAAGGGCAATAAAACAATTATTTACAACACCCTTAATATTCAAACCCCACTTTTTACTTAGCTGATGCACAGTGCCAAATGTCCCTACAGGTAATAAACAAGCTCCGCGACACATCCAGTTGTCTTTTCAGTACACATGGTGATCTGCTTCAAGCCGATCCAGTTGATCCGAAGAGGTCACAGCACCAGTGTGACGGTGTTGATTCTGGTCGCTGTAGCACCAACGTGATGGTCACTGCACAAGTATGACTATACTGGAACTACTGTGAAGTTGTGAGCGGTGTTTCTGTGGTGGGAATGTGGCAACAGAAGGGAGAACTCTGGGTTTCTTCTCTCTCACTCATGTTCTGCTTTATTCTGCACATAAACATAAAAATATCCTCTGTTTGCAAGATAAGACTGGCAATGCAGGCAACGCTTTGCTCTAGTTAGTTATGCTGCACATGCCGTACTTACACAGCTATGCGCTATATGCAACATGTGCTAACTAATTTAAAAAATGAACAAAGGATAATAAATAAAAGGAAAACTTAATATACATAATATGCATATCATACAGGACATATAGTGTAAAGAGTTTTTATTTTTTTCCTTTTGAACAAACTAGCTTGGAGCAACATATATTTTACTCATACTCAAGTAAATATAACTACTACATACATTTTGGTCTGCTTGATCGTGCTTTGGATACAATTGATCCAGTTTCGGCAAAGTATTTTAGAGTGCCATACAGTGGCAATGAAAAAAATCCCAGATTTTTCAATGTGGTCTCAGACTTTTGGACCCCACTATAT
>JAOUQW010003650.1:0-12776 GCA_028565825.1 Olivaichthys viedmensis
CTGATTAGATAATTGCATGAATGAGAAGGTGTGCAGGTGTTCCCAATAAAGTGCTCGATGAGTGTGTATGTGTGATGTATATCTCACACATACACACTGTCAATTGATTTTTTTAAAAATAGTATAATTAAAAATTAAAACCAAATCAACCATCAAATTAATGTCGAATCAACACAAAGGAAGTATACACATACAATCATGTTTCAGAACTGTCAAGGCCTTCAAAATTGGCCAGAAATGAGAAGTGCGGCATGCTGGTAGGTGGCAGGAGAGTAAAGGAGGACGCCGGAGACACGAGTGCCTTTGAACGAGCCGCTGGCTCACTTTCTACTTTTTTTTATCCCATAATCATAAAAAGAAAAACCTCAACGTAAATGATCAGCTGAGCGGGTCACACACATACACACACACACACACACACACACACTGTTAATCTGCTCGTGCTGCAGCTTCTCGCTCTCTCTCTCTCTCTCCTTTTTTTTTTTGTGGCTTAAAAAAGAAGCCTCTGTTGTGAGTATCATCATCATCATTTATTGTGGGATGGGAGCTCTTTATCAGTTTACCTGCGACACTTTCCTCCATTAGGGGTTTCTGCATACGGATGGTCAGGGGTAGTTCTAAATATACGCACATCCTCACACAAGAATAACTTGATATCACATTCTATGCATACAAACGCTTTACACACAAAACTATGCGTACGCACAGTTGATAGATGAGACCCCGGGTCTTGTAAACTCAACATGCACTCCATGCACGTGCTGATACATACGCGCACATAAATATCACATAATCTCCGCCAAACCTCCAAATAAATATATAGTAGGACTCGCAGAAATCATAGGGCCCTACTATGTATTTATATATTTGTATATTTAATTATAAAAATTTTAAATTGAAAAAGCTGTTTGATTTTGAAAATGTTCTGCCTTGTTATCTGCTAGCAATGGAGGTGAATGAGAAACATTGAATAGTTACATGATAGTTTTTCTGCGTAAGACTTGGCACACTCTAGCCTGCGTCGCTGTTTTCCTGTGTCTGCTTTGCTGCATCTGGCTTTGTGTTTTTGGCCCACTGCAATATTTGACTCCATCTGAAGAATTGTGCCTTTTGAAGCAGCCGGTGCAAAGCTGGCGATGTGCTGACTCTTCCTTTGACCTTGGTGTCGACTCAAAGTTTGTAACAAGTTCATAAATGTCTATCGGACTTAATACCTAATTGGTGGTGCCTGCCTCACTCTATATGTGGCTGTTTGGATCAGTGGCTGTGACTTTGGAGGCCTGGCAATGGTTAATGTAAAGTGATACACCGTAATGCAAGAATAATCAGTTAAAAATTCATTAACCTACATCATGCACTATCTATTGCAATGTTGTATCAGGCCTACAAGGTTTACAAGAGTTGATGTTGGTGAAATCTGCATTGTTGCATGGTTATAGTCCATTCATTGATTATCCCAGTTGGGTGATTTTGACTTTGCCGATGACAGTCCTAGCGTCTTGCACACATGCACGAAAGTTCAATTCAATTCCATTTTATTTGTATAGCGCTTTTAACAATATACATCGTCACAAAACAGCTTTACTGAAATCCGCATGTCGATCTAGATCCTTAAAGTGCAAGCCAGAGGCGACGGTGGCAAGGAAAAAACTAAGATGACATGAGGAAGAAACCATGAGAAGAACCACACTCAAAATGGAACCCATCTTCTTATGGGTGACAACAGATATTGGGGTTATAAGTCATTACAGTAGACATTAGGAGTGTAACGATACGAAACCTTTTCGATACAGAGATAAAAAAAAATATTTAAAAAAGACATGCCAGCATTCATTTTGCTGCTTTTTTTTTCACGTTGCCAAAACAAGAACACAGTGCATGATGAAAAGCTCATTAATACGAGTAATTTTCTTAGAATACAAAAAAAAAAATATATATATATATATACACATACACACACACAAAGTCAAACACAGAACACTGATTTTGTGTTTCCTTATAAAGTGGAGGCATTATTTTCTGCCTGAAAGGGTTCTAGTGGAGCTTTCATAACATGGCTCAAATACGTCCAGAAACAACGGAATCCCGGGATCTCTACAATCCAAGTATTGCTCATTTTACACCAGGAGCGCTGAGGCACACGCGTCACGCCGCAACCCACTGTGGTGCTTTTCAATTTACACCGGATGCGTGTCACACACGTCAATGTAGGCAGAGTATGGAGCATTTATTTCTGTGCTTTCTTACACTGGGTTAGTAAATATAACGTGTATAAATGTAACCGTAATGAACATGTTACCACTGTAAATGATCAAATAAATGATGAACGTCTCAGCATGCGGCAGAAATAGAAACGGAAAATAAGCTTTTTATTTCGCACGCGGATAGTGTAAAAGTTCACATTGATTAACATGGCAACGTATTGGAAGCGCTTGTCGCATCTGGTGTAAAATGGGCTTTATGGTTGCAAATCGAAAGCTATAAATATGGCGTGAATTATTTGTTTGGCCCGTTCAGAATCGGCACTGAGTGGTTGCTTAAATGCTTGTGAAGAGTTGCAGTTGTTGCGACTTGTGTTTTCTTTGGTGATGTCGCAAATGAATGATCATATTTGATTATATCATATCATATATGTTAGCACACTGTCGCGTTCTATAGATCACTGTTGTAGTTGCCACAGCGCAGACCCTGTGTCAAAAAGAATATTAGTATTTGTATTGTTACACCCCTAGTAGACAGTAGGGCTGTTTAAATTTCTTTAAAAATTACATTTGAATTTCAGCTACTTTAAAATATTTAGTATGTGAACATTAATTAGGTATAAAATTAGCATGAATTTTATACTGCTTTAAGATGAGCAAACATTCACGTTTGGATTGCTTTAGCACAGGAGGTGAAAGTGACTATTTACACGACGAAATCCAAACAGTTTCGACACTGGGCTTTGCTGGTGTTCGGGAGTTATGCCGTCACATTCATTATTTAACTTACTAGCGCTCTGAGGCGAGGCGAGTGGGTGCCTGACATGAATTTACGATGAATTCAACTAAACCAGCTATAATATTTATTTTTTTGGGATTGGTCAGAATTCCTTCGAGAGCGGGCGGGAGTGGGATTTAAAAAAACGAAGCTTCTAAATACTAAAAAGAGAACGAATACTGGAGTATTTGAATTATTCGGGCCAGCCCTAGTAAATGTTATGTAAATTTGCATTGTATTCAAATAGTGAAATTCGTTTCGACAGCCCTAGTCGTATAAATAAAAGGCAAATGCAAACTTCTTTACATCATCTTTAGCAGCAGCTGCTGCCAACAGGCCTCATCACCCCCCCCCCCCCCAAAAGACCATTATGTGCGTAAATAACACCAGTGAAGACTGCTTCAGAAAACATTCACCTTCCTTCAGATTCAGACATCCAGGCAAGGACATGAAAAGCCAGGACAGCCTTTTGATACTTGGACCTATCTTGAACTCCAGGGAGATATCCCAGAACACCAACTTTAATATTAAACACAGATGTAAAATTGCTACTTCTCTACAGCTCAGAAATATGGGGAACAAAAACACAAGCAATAACAAACTCCAGACTTTCAACAAGTGCCTGCGGACCTTTTTGGAGATACATTTGCCTAACACTATCTAAAATGATCTATGGGACAAAGCAGATCCAGAGAGAATATCTAGTCCAGGAGAAGGTAGTAGGGCTAGCTAGGGCACATTCTCTGAAAACCCACAATCTGTTCAACCAGTCGTTTGTTAAAATGGAATACACTGGGTAAGAGAAGCTGAGGGAGACCTAGAAACAACTGAAGGAATCGGGATAGACTTGTAAGAAAATAGTGAAAGAACTCCAAAACAAAATCAAATGGAGAAGTGTATTAGATGACCTGTGTGAGACAGAGAGACAGAGTCAAGTCAGTTGTTGATCTTTAGGCAAATTCCCACCAGAGAAAAAACCTTTCATACAGGATTGTCCTGTGTTTAGCTTAATGGAGAAGCTGTCTAACAGTGCCTCCATAATGATGAAGAGATTATCGGGTCTGTGGACTTGGTTAGAAAATGTAATTAGTATTTGTTCCTTGTTCTTCACTTCAGATCTGTCCGAGAGGCATAGCTCTGATTGCTATTAAACACATGTACAATTCTCACGGTCACCACCATTTAGCTGGTATTAAACAGGGAAGTTTAGGCTCCAATCACTGACATCTCAATCTTATCATTTCTTCCCTTTAATCTTAGAAAGGGGAATTCTATCCAGGAACCAAATTCTTATTTTGACTGTTTTCCAGGAAAAGAAATCAGAAATAAATATTTTTTTATACATCAGAGTTGTCTTCCATCTTTACTTTGTTTCTTGTTTCAGCTACAAAACTTGGGGGTCAACCCAGCCAACATCGGCTTCAGCACCTTGACAATGGAGTCGGATAAGTTCATCTGCATCCGGGAAAAGGTTGGAGAGCAGGCGCAGGTGGTTATCATTGACCTGGCCGACCCGAACAACCCCATTCGTCGGCCCATTTCTGCAGACAGCGCCATCATGAACCCTGCTAGCAAAGTCATTGCTCTTAAAGGTACGAGTTGTTTCTTTTGAGGGTTTTAAATGATACTGGATGGTTTTATATAAGTAGATATGTGCAGATACAAGAAGATGCATGTTTTGTCTTTATCACAAGCCACTTGTGGGCCAACATTTTTGCATTTGTCTATTTATCTAGTTTGTCTTATATTAATCACATCTTAAGCCCTATTTTGACGGTGTTAGTTTCTCAGGGTGACATCTGTTATAAGATATTTGTCTTCTTCTCGGATGCAAATATAAAGTTAGGCTTTATAGGGATTGCACTCTTATGAGTGACTTTCCTTCCAAGTGAGGACAGTGATATGTGAAGTGATATGACGCGTACCAACTCCGACTGTTCTTTGTTAGAAACAGTAGATACATTGGGCTGGGATTATTTTGGGCGGACATTGCTGATTCGGACGGGAATAAAATCGGAGTACCACCTGTAAAGGATCAAATTACTCCAGTACCCCTTTTAAAACGAATGCCACCTGAATAGGGCTTAAGCTAGCAATTAATAGCTGTGATAGTTTTATTTTTGTCCTGCAGTCATAATAGCTTTGTCTGTTTTTGTCTGTTTTTGTTTGTGCATTTTTGTTATGGCTTTCTTATGTGTTTGCAGACGGTGAGTCAACATTTTAAGTATTATCCCTTGTGGAAGTTGCAATCCTGTTTTTGAAATCATAAATTTAATTACTAATTTTCTTTTCTTTATAATTTAATATGAATAATTTTTAATTGCTTAGCATTTATTGTAATTAATTTTAGTTTTGTTATTATGTTTATATTGAAATGATTCTTAATGAAAAAAATTTGTAAGTATAAAATTCCAGTAAATGCCAAATGATTTCATATAATATCTTACAGACTTGTATGTTAGTTTTAATTATCCTGGGAAATTGTCTTTAATGCTTATTTTATGGGTAGAGTTAGATGGAGGAGTTTGGCAAGGCCATTTGACCGACTGAAATTAAACACAATTTGACTTTTGAAATTTTCATAATGTGAATATGCCCATCATATAGATTTTTTTTAAAGATGTGCAGTTGCTCTAATATTTGGAGTTTGGTGGTTTTGATGCATTTCCTACATTCTTTCTTTCTTTCTTTCTTTCATTTACTAAATCTTTCCTTTATTTGAATTTTTTTTCTTAATTCATGTTGCTTGCCATTTTGGGATTCATCCCTCGCCTTCAGAGTATGGCGGTCTGAACCAACCTAAAGTATGCATCTCATTTAGACTTCTTGCATGTGGGTGAAGGAAGTGTTATGGTTTTACGGTTCTAGTAGTCCTCCATATTCCTTGTGACAAATGTTACTAGATGTTTCTTTGGTTCTTGTCAGTGTTTTAGATGGAAACAGGTTTAGTTTATTTTCATTCCACTAACTTTTCTTTTGGTTTCTAATTCCATGTTTCCCTGGGGTTAAGCAAAGCCAGCAGATGATTATTACAATATATTGAATTTCATCTTTAAACAAAGGGTAGCTAACCGTTAATATGTTGACACAGATAAGCCAGTTGGTACAGTTAATAGATGGAGGAAAATCCATAAATAAGCTCCCTTAGAATAACCTCCACCACCCCTAAAGGTGGTATGAAGTCAGATTATCTTTGGCCGTGTTGATTTGTGGTCGGAGATGTTTTATTAGTCCACATTAAGAGCGTTAACCCAAGTGTGCAAATGTGTTAACCTTTTCTTAACTTTTCAACCTGTCACTCGATGAATCAAACAAGTTTAAGCCATTTACAAATGAAACCTAGTTGTCCCGGTTTTCTTTATCTGGGTTTGTGCACCTGGTTGGAGAATGTCTCTGTTCTTGATTAGCTGTACGTGTGAGCTTGTAGATTATTGCCCACTCTTGTAAAACTGTTTTCAGACAGTATTGATTGTGGACTGACCCCAATGACGGACAGTGCTCGTAATCTTCCTCTGTGCCTGATGAGGTTATGCTTGTCGTGTGATTGGCAGGTGATCTAATTGTAATAATTTTCTCACTATCTACCTTTCTCACTTTGCCTAAAATGTATTAATTCACTTCAATCAGTGACTCAAATTCTGGCAGCCAATGTGCTGGTTTTACCTCTCTATGCTTTTATTTATAGGAAATAATCTCAATCACCTACCTGCACAGAAGGCTTTTGTAGATTTGCAGATTCCTGGGCCTGATGCCACGGCTACCAATTTTTTCTACCTTGTCTCCATGATAATCAAGTGGAGTTTGGTTTCTTAATTTCAAGCAGTTTGATATACATTTGTGTTTGTGATATGAGTTGCTGTTTATTTTTGTCAGATCCCATTCAACTCTTGTTTGTCTTATTTATCCCCTTATAGCTGCCAAAACCCTTCAGATCTTTAATATTGAGATGAAGAGTAAGATGAAGGCGCACACAATGACTGATGATGTCACCTTCTGGAAGTGGATCTCCCTCAATACGGTTGCCCTGGTGACTGATAACGCCGTCTACCATTGGAGCATGGAGGGAGACTCGCAGCCAATAAAAGTGTTTGATCGCCACTCCAGCCTGGCAGGATGCCAAATCATCAACTACCGCACGGATGCCAAGCAGAAATGGCTCCTCCTCATTGGCATCTCGGCTCAGGTGCCTTAATCGATCTTTCTGCAGTTTTCTTGGCTCTGTTTAAATTATTCACGTTCTACATCCAAGTGCAAGTACATACCTTTGTATTCAGTACATGCCAGTGTGGCTGTGAAAAGTTGTTGGCTTAAATTTTTATTTTCAGGTTATTGAAATAAATGTAAGGTTCAGGTACGTTACTGAACTATTCCTTTAAGTTTGTCTGGGAGGACTTTTTCTTGGGAGGATTTTTTGGTGTACAGATTTGGGATTTTATGTTTTTTGTGTTTTTTTGCAGCAAAACAGAGTGGTAGGCGCGATGCAGTTGTACTCCGTTGACAGGAAGGTGTCTCAGCCCATTGAGGGTCATGCTGCCAGCTTCGCCCAGTTTAAAATGGAGGGAAATGCAGAAGAATCGACTCTGTTCTGTTTTGCTGTCCGGGGCCAAGCTGGTGGAAAGGTATGCACATGCATAGTGTCACACCTGGGGCCAAATTTAATCAGAAATGTTATGTCTTACTGCAGTTTGTATAAAATAAAAAAAAGAAACGCATATCTTAAACAGTTTATCAATAATTATGACCAAAGCTCAGTGTTCTTCACAAACGGTTATTTATTATTTCTTGTGCAGTAACACGGTGGAAATTTAGTTTTTGCATTTGGCCAAGTGCCAGGATATGAGACTGAGCAGATTTGGCAGGTTGTTCCCTAGGACGGATCAATCAACTAGATAAAATGCTTTATGATGAGAGAGCATTTTTCTCTGCGCTCTATTTGTTAGGATGAACAATAAAAAGTTTTGTATAAATAATAATAATTATGTTTTAGCTTCACATCATTGAAGTAGGGACTCCTCCAAATGGTAATCAGCCCTTTCCAAAGAAAGCCGTGGATGTATTCTTCCCTCCCGAAGCTCAGAATGACTTCCCGGTGGCCATGCAGGTGTGTTATTGTTTAATGCTTTGCCATTAAAGGACAAGTTTGGCTTGCAGTGGATATGTAGGTGGGCTTTTTATTAATATATACTGAACGTACCTTTGGTTCTCCTTTCAAACAGATCAGCGCCAAACAGGATGTTGTGTTCCTCATTACCAAATATGGCTACATCCACCTCTACGACCTGGAGACAGGCACCTGTATCTACATGAACAGAATCAGTGGGGAGACCATTTTTGTAACCGCGCCTCATGAAGCTACTTCTGGGATCATTGGCGTCAATAGGAAAGGACAGGTGTGCTTTTGACCTCATTAATTCAACCAGTTTTCATTGGTGAATCTTCTTGGTGAATCTATATAGGTCTTTTTTTGAAGAGCATTGGTGTGTTTACATTGTGTTGATGAATTTGGGTTGCAGGGCTTCCAACTTTCATGCCTTGACCGTGAGTCTTGTACTCTCATGCCATGCACGCCATTTCTAATGCATTTTTATGTCTCCCTCAAAAATGCCTCCCAGCTGAATCTGAATATTCCTGATGTTTCCTACTAATTGCTACCGATCCAGCTTTTGTTGTTTTTAAAAATAAATAAATAAATAAATGAGTACTGCACTCGTGTGCGCTGTCTGACATAGCTGGAAAAAACATTTGCTAATCATGCATGACAAAACAGAAGAGAATTAAAAGAAAATAACAAGGTAAATAACACGACTTGGGCATTAAAACTACACGCGATCAATTAGAAGATTAGTGCTGGTTAAGGGTGTGAATTTCAGACGAGGCGATACAAATCTCGATTCACGGTACACGATACCATACAAAGATGATCCAGTTAAACAAGTAACGATTCAATACACTTGGACGAGGTCATCCCTCCGCGAGAAAATGTGGATTTCAACATAAATATTGCTTGTAAGGAGCTGAAAGCAACAGAGGGATGAAAGAACGATTAAAGATTTTAAGATTTTAACTATTTTAAAAGCTCTCAAAAGCTTCACAGTTTGAAAGTGTTAATGCACATGATTGAGGGGGAATAAACATGATATTGTTTATTATATTTATATAAAAAAGTTATGATAACGGTAATATTGGCCACTATAATTTTAGATACTTTTACAGGGCTTTAATGATATGGTAGTCAAAATTTAGGACCCTAAATGAATAATCCAAATCAGATTAAATTGGATGAAATACCCAAGTTCATGAGCGGTTCACGTGATTGGCTGGCGCATAAACAGTTTAAATGGCCGAGCCAGGTTTAGATGCAAACTCTTCTTAGACACTTCCTGCTTGATTCATGCGCTGTAACCGATATCACGCTTTTACTGTCCATTTTCAGACAGCTGTTTTGCACGTTGTATTTAGTCCTGTAACTATAAGCTGATATATATATAATGATAAACAATACTTGCAAATTTACTGAGGCCGACGTCTAATGTTTTCACATTTATATGTGAAACTGTAAAGAAAAAGAAAGTGAAACGTTGCACACGAAGCAAGTATTCACCAAATGATCACTTCTGTGGTGTTATGTGCATGAATCTGTGATGGGGTCAGAGTTAACAGTTGAAATATCCATAGGTGGTAATACAGCATCAAATTGGTCCCTTATGAGTGGTGAAGCTTAAAACGACCTTATTCTGTAGCTATGTTCCTGAAGCGAGGCTAAGCCAGTTGTGTCTCACTACAGTGGATGTTGGATAGTGCTGCAGCCGCAGGCGAGGACCTGGTCACAGGGCTCACGACTGCAGTCTGTGCTCAAACCTTCCACCCGGAGACCATAAAAAATACAATTACTTTACACACTGGCCAAGAGGCACTTGTACAGTCTTGGGGCAATAGGGCAGGGACTCAAGCCCTGCTTTAAGCCTATCTGTGTATGTGCCTGGTACCTAAAATTATGGTGAGATATCAAATAGGAATGCTTGAAAGAGATTATATCTGGCAAACGATGCTTCTAAACTGTCTTACCGACAGTTTTTGTATAAGATGGTAGCTTGTTTTAATTTTTGTATTGTTACCCATTGCTTCTGTTCCTTTGCTTCCACGTGTAGTTGTGATTGAAAAAAACTGTCTGTTCATATCCTCCACCTTCTTCCTTCTCCTGTTCAACACATCATTATAGACAGAATCATTTTCCAGCAGGGCTGAGCCATGAATAATTTAATGCTTGATAGAAAGCTGATCCAGAAAGTACAGGCACTTGTGAGTGTTCGCTTTGAATGGAAGGCTTCTCCCACACTTTGTGTGCATTGAGTTGGTGTGTTTTTTGAGTGACTCTAACCAGTATTTAGTTAAGTAGTAGGTTAGAGAATTTAATTGTTGCTTTGATTCAGGAAGAATAACCTAGTTGTGTTGTGTGAGGCTTATGGTGGAAAATCTGTAATAACCTATTTATTACAATTAGTTGTAAAGTCTTGCACATTATAACTAAAGATTGGTTTCCTTGTCTGTGGCCAGCCACCTGCTTACTTCTCGTTCAGTCAATCTTCATCTAATTTTCATTTTACATTCACAAATTCCTTTATTCCCCTCGTCTTTATTCATTTTCCATCTTTTTTTTCTTTTTTACAATGTCTCGTCATTCCTCCATCCTTATGGGAACACGAGGAATGAAAAGGCATGTCGTCGTCCCCGCCCCCCTGCTGTGTCTGCAGTAGTGAGTGTCGTGACCTTGAACTAAAGTAATCCCTGAAAATAGCTGCAGCTGAGGGGGACAGTGAGTGGGAAGGGATGAGGATTGAGGCAGAAGGAGGAGTGTGTGAGAGAAAACATTGGCAGATGCCATGGGATCTTACTCCGGGTGGCATTGACTCATTGCCTCAATCCTTTATATGTGAATGGGGAGGAGTTAGTCTTAGCCGTTCTGCAAAGCCTGAATGCATCACCCGGCAGTGTAATAGCATCCTCAGTTGTACCACCTCAAACACACATGCACACAAATTACTGATGTGTGGGGTTTTTTAATTGAGAAATTAATTATTAATTATAGATGTTGTCTTAACTCAGCAGAGAGGATTGTTTTAAGAGGAATAAGTATTTATTATGAGTTTTACTGGATGAATAATAACTATCTGAAACTTCTGACATGTTCTCAGGGAAAATTGAATGAATGAGACATTGCCGAATAGTTGAGTGACTTGCAGCTCTCTGCCCCTCTCTGTGCTTAGAGCTTTTACCCACTTGATCATTGGATATGAGATGACCCATATTGTTGGAAGTGTGATTGAGCCTCATTCATGGGGAATAAAGGCTGTATTAATTATTTTAAACATATCAGGTACACATTTACATCATGTTTATGCAATGTAGCTTATACTTTAGATTTACCCTGTGATAAACTGGTAATTAATCATTGTATTATGAGCTTCAGTTTCACCTGGTACTAATGTTTTGTAGTGCGTAAGTAGTTCTTGTGTGCATAGAAAAGTTCAATTTTCAGAAGTACATTCTTTGATATGACTAGAATTTATTTTGATGCCATTAAATGGACGGATACTGTTCAAAATGTCTTTACTGGATAAGCAGTCATTCGTAAGAACTCCTAAGACTCTAACCGAGGCGAAGAGCTTCTTGTGGGAAGCGCAATACCTACATCTTCTCACTACAGCATCTGGATCATCTCTCATGGCTGATAATTACACATCTGCTAAACCTTGTAAAGCTGGACCATGCATCTCCAAAACAATAATCTCAGATAAACCATAGGGAAGTGTCATGAATAGTAGTAACCTGAGCCATTGTACAATTGTGTGGGTGGGTTGTTTGCACACTTCCATACAATTTGCAAACTAGGGTAATCGGAAAGTATTACCTCAAGACTTGATTGTTTTTTTTGTGCTATGTGGTGGTTGTTTTTTTTGGTTTGTTTTGAAGTAGTCAGTCTCCAGACAGAGGTTTAAATGAGTTGCACAAGGGACCACCATAGGCCCAACATGGGTGGGAGACCATTCTCAGCACAGCAGTGACACGAACTTGTACCAGCACCACACACACTAACATGCCACTACCATGTCAATCAGACTGAGCAGTGTTGCTGGGGGTTTTAAACAATTCTAAGCATTAAACCAGTTTTTTTTTTTCTCCAAAACTAGTGATTTGTTGGCCAGTACTTGCTTGGACGTTTCTTTTAGGAGTTATGACGAAGCTGAAATAAATTAAGTGTAGATTGTATTAGAACAGGACAAATTGGAAAACATGCAAATCCTCAATGTATTTATCTTAATGTCTACTATTAGTAAATATTCATGTAAACTAGGCCTGTCACAATTCTTACATAATCGCCTCATCACAATTATTCGAGCTGATCGCGATTAGCAATTAGATTGCACAACCATATCATGAAGATCATCAAAGCACTGCATCATTTTTCTCAGTCAAAGACTTTAATTTGACTTTGAAAATGTTTTGTCATGTAACAGTAATATTTAGTGTAGTTCTAACCTTAATGTTCAATGTTAATAAATTGCTGTTTTTCATAATGTTTATGTGCATTATTATGCTGCTTTAATGCTTATAAAAGTGGCATAACAGAAAAACAGGATGGACAATTCAATTATTTGCAATTGTTTGTCTGACAATCTGGTCAAACTTCATAATTGTGAAGGGTCTAATACAGATGTTATTGTGAATTGTGGCTTACTAAAGTGGTAGCATTGAAAGGCTTAGTAATTATTTTATATACACTTGTCATTAGGTTATTT
>JAOUQW010003776.1:0-12768 GCA_028565825.1 Olivaichthys viedmensis
AAAAAATTATATATATATATATATATATACACACATATACATGTACAATTATATTTATAATAAATTATATAATAATAATAATTATTATTATTATTTAATAATTATTTACAGAATTATTGAGGCCTTGAGACGATACAAGCTGTAAGAGCTTGTGTCACACACAGAGAAAAACATTAAGTACACAACAGAAAGCAGAATGAACTAGATATAGAGATAATAGAGAGAGGGACTCACAATGAAAATATAACCCTTGAGCTGGCTGCAGCAGGGGACTTGGTCGAGGTAAATGGAGCGGCCAGTTTTATTACAGGCCAAACGTCTGCATGGAAGAGACAGCATGGATTCCATTACACACAGCACAGAGAGGCATTTTTACATGAACACCATCCTGTCGCACAATACAGACTACAGTGACTGAGTGCGACAAGTGACTTTTTTGTGTTATACGTTATAATTTGAGTCAAAGTATTTAAAGGAATACTCCATCAATTTTCAGACTAATCGGTACCTCCTGCATCTGTAGTCACATTTCACATGCCACATTTCCCTGTACTAAGAAAAGTACAGAAAAACCTGTTTATTTCAAACTTACTTAAAATGGAAGTCTAAGGGCAGTTGTCGGGGCTATAAGTATTTCTGGAACTCTTTCTATGAATTCTTCGGTCAAAGCTATTATTAACTATTACAAAGGTAAATTATGCTCTAGATCTGAATAATTAATCCTTTCAGAGATGGGACTCATTTTTCAGAGGGAAGAATCTGTGGTTATGTGTTACCAACATAGTCAACGTAGCTTAAAGTAAACACGGAAGAACCTCAGTTTCTGCCAGATCTGCATGGATACCACAAAACCTTCCGGCGATCAAAGTTTTTGATAAGACTTTCTTCTAATGTCGGTCTCATCCCATGTTTTGATTTTGCATATTTTAAACGTTTAACTGATTCGATTCAACAGCTGCCCTTGGACTTCCATTATAAGTAAGTTTCGAGTCAGCTTTTCTTTTTCTGTCATTTTCCGTCAGTACAGGGTAACAACTCTAAATTGTTCACAGTATTTGCACCTGTGCCACAGATGTGGTAAGTAGAGGTTAGGCTGAAAATGTGTGCGTAATGTGTAAAACCACTCTGCAACTGGATAACCTGTAACATTTTGTTCTGCTCTCAACGAGCAACCGAGGCTTCATTCCAAAACCAAAAAAAGCTGTCATTTCTGTCTTCACCTCCTGTAGATGTTGCTTACCAAGATTCATTATAAATCAGTGCATGTTAGACAACATCTACAGTCCAGATAGTGTTGGACATGAACACTGCTTTTTGAGCACAGCATGCGACAGTTCAGATGTTCAGACATTCCGTTCATAGAATGCGCATCGCTAAAATATGCAGCCACGCCCAGTACTGGGATTTTAAAACAGGTGAAGTGTTAGTTGGAATAAAACCGGAGGGGCAACGACACAGACAATGTGTGAGCATATGTACAAGTGCATACCTGAGTTCACTCTTCTCTGATAAGTTCAACGGAATGGCTTTCAGCATGCGTACTCGATCACCCACTGACAGGTTCTTCAAGTTATTTACCAGCCGCTCCCTCTTATTCTCTACACACACACACCGCACAAATTATTTACACACTCTACTAATGACCTGTTGCCTTTTCACATCTGCTATCCGTTATTTTCTGCTTTCGACACACGCAAAAGGTCTCCCCACCCTCCCTGTCGAAGTTGCCAGCGTTGCTATCAACGCGGTGGCCGCAGATGCTGGGCCGGGCGGAGTGGGAGAAGGAGTGGATGGAGGGTCGGCTCTGTCTGCGTCTGCACAGCTGCATGGTGCGGGTATAATACTGCGAGATGATCGCTCCTCGACTGCGTCCTGGTGGGGACAGGGACAGAGGGAGAGAGAGAGAGAGAGAGAGATTATTAAAATGGGATTAGAATAAAATGTGCTAAAAATAAAGATGCTGAGAAGAATCAGATTTATTTTATTTATTTTTTTACACAGCAGGGCAAATCTAATATCTAATTTCTTAATGTGCTCACATTGCAAATGACAAGTAACCAAATCCAATTTGTTTATTCGGACTGTAGCCACGCGCAACAATTGCTTGCATTTGCACTGGTTGTTATAGTAACGAGGCAGGTGCTCGTATACGGAGTAGTGTGAAAAAAGGTGAAAGTTGGATAGATAGCTAGACATTTCACCGTATTTTGCATGAGGGCAATGTCCAGTCAGGGTTGGCAATCAACATAGACGACAGCCACAAATACTGTAGAGTTTTTAAACAAATAAAGGATTTAGGCCACCTCTTGGTTGCTTCAGGCCCAGGTTCTCCCCTCCCCTGACCTGCCTTCATACAGGATAAGACACGGTGTTCACGAACAGAGGCCAACACGAAAAGTTGCTGACTTTCGGAACATGTTGCAAATACATCAGAGTGTGATGAGACACACCAGCCGACAACATGTTCAATTTACACTGGCTGCCTTTTAAATTCGGCATTAACTACAAAGTCCTGCTTATGGCGTTTAAAACCAAAAATGAAATTCACACAATTTTTCCCCTTACCCAAAATATAGTCGATCGACAAAGAAATGCCTGATGTGCTGTCTGATGTTTGCGTCTTTAGGTTTTGCACTGAAGCTACGAGGCTAATGTTGCTAACAAGTAATGAAAGTCTATTTCACCGCAAAAAAAAAAAAAGGGTGGCGTTTCGTACATTACTTATTATCTACATTAGCCTCATAGCTCCAGTGTAAAACGAAAGAAGCAAATGTCTCATCTTTTTGACTACATTTGAAATAAGTGGAAAATTGTTTAAATTAGAATTTTTCCCTGAACTATTTCTTAAAATGATTTAGCTCTGGCACATCTTGCTGATCTCCTGAAGCAATATAGCCCATCTCGAGCACTTTACTGTTAATCCTGCGGATCACTCGTGGCTCAGCTAGTAGATGTTCTTCTAAGATCGTCCCTAAACTCTGTTACAGAGAACATTAGGAATGCAAGCTCTTGTGTTTGTAAATCAGACTTCTTACTTATTTAGCCTGGCCTATTCGTAGTAAGTGGGTCTTTTATTTGATTGCATTACCTTCATCATGATTTTTAGTGTATAATTAAATTTTATTATTGATTGAATGTAACACACAGGTAACACACACAGGCTCATGAGGCAGCACTGACCAATGGTGCGGCTGGGCATTGAGGAGAGAACTCTGAGAGTGGCTGAAGACCAGCGCTCCTCCACCAGTGGGTCTGCTTGCTCCCTGTCCTCACCAACAGCCACAGATGGAAAATCATCTGTAACACATGCACACACAGATACATATTCCCATGACATTATATACACACAAAATCACAAAGACAAAGTGTATGCGTCTTTCTTGTATATTCGGTTAGAAAAAATGACAACTTAAGCGCAATTTAAGCTGGATTAGTTTTACCGAGGGGAAGTACTATATTTAAGTGATTACTGACAAGATCTGTGATGTTAACCCAGTACGAAGTCTGAAAGATCATTTTCGGAGCCAATTACCTTCTGTGTTTAGCCAAACCCAGCGCTCCCTTATTAATAGTAGTCCTGTTCGAATGAATCTCACTGTAATGTAATAAACTTGTAATAGACATGTAATAGACTTTGTTAGTGCTATTGAGGGTTGCAACTGTCACGTAAAGGCCGGGGTTATACTTGCTGTTAACTACGCGGATGTGTACGCAAGATGGCCGTCATACGTTGATTGTGCACGTTCCAAAAAATGAACGCAACGCATGCGTGTGGTGCAATACCAGCGTAAACGGCGGGGTAGTAGTGAAGCAACGCATCGATCGTTAGAACAAGAGAAATGTACTCTCCGTTTTCGCGACAAGATTTTTTAATGGCCTGATACACCGTCTACATCGGCGCCACTGCTGCTGTTTTCTCAAGACACACATTATCATAGCCTCCTCAACTCCTGCCATCTTCACAGTTTACCTCGTTGTGCAAAATCGGAGGATCGAAGAAGATATTCTGGTGCTGCCTATGTTTTCGGCTCTGACCTGCCCCCTAGTGGACAGGGTTTTAAAAAAAATTAAACCCATATATACGGACAGCACGGAAGCGAGTATGTGATCAATGACACGTACACGTAGGCACGCAGCAAGTATAACCCTGGCCTAACACTGACATGTAGGCATTTGGGCCATCACGTGTCAATCTGGGCTATCTGAGGTAATTCGTGCAAATTTCACAGATACTTAATCCTGTCCGAACTGGCCAGTCAAATCCTTTATGAATTACACTATCGAACCTCCCCTGGGGGGGGGAGGGGTAGAACTAATCCATCATCTTGAAAAGTGCTTCAGACCAGCATAGCCAGTCACCAGCATGACCAGGTTTACCGGCACTATACTGCTGACTGCACCAGACCAGCGTAAAGCAGCTTGGACCAGTGTGGAATTCATGCGGATCTAAGCTGTTTTTTTTTTTTTTTATTTCAGCAGAGTATGACTATGTGACATATGAAAGTTTGTGTGTGTGTGTGTATACCTCTGGTCTCTTCCCTTGGATCTAGTGGGTACATCTCCATGGCCTCTGCATAGCTATTTAGGTCTTGACTCTGTTCCTCAATAAGCTGATTGAAGGAATCGTGAACCACAGTCTCATCCGCAGGGCTCCTAAAAACCACACACACACACACACACACACACACACACACACACACACACACACACACGGTGGGTGATATGGCAAAAATATCATATCGCAATACTTTAAGGTGTTTTCATCATACACAATATAGTTTTGTACCAGCTAGTACTATCAAAACAGTCATTCTGCATCAAATTAAAAAAACGTAAGAATTATGGTTTCAGCTATAGTAACACACTGTAGAGATTCCGAAATGTTGGCCATTCATGTCAAGGATGAAATTCTTCAGCAGATGAATGGCACAGTACGGGATGTTGAGCCATTTATGAGCCAATCCCCAAGAACGCTGTGAACACGGCATGACTTGCGAAAAGACAAACTCAAGTGTTTGAAACGTCAATTCTACCGAATCCGCCCTATATGGGACTTGTTGTACGTCACATCCTGTGTAACGGGACTTACACTGCAAATGTTAATGCATCCTGGTGCAATACTGTCTAAAGGCTACAAGTTTGAACGACGCAAAAGCCCAAACATGTCCTGGGTTTTAAGTGTAAAACACCACCTTATCCATGGAGTATGGCTGCCTAAAATCAGTTATAGCTAGGCCAACTACAAAGGCTCACAGTTGAAGGAAGAGCAGGGTAACACTTCTCCATTTTAGAGGACTGAAAGAAAAGAGACTGACTTGCACATGATGGAAGCAATCACATGCTCAGTGCTTCAGCTGTAACGCAAACAGCCCAAACAAAGGCCCTTGTCTCCTGAAGCCTGCGGACCCCTCCCCGAGAACAAAGAAGAACAGCAAGCTCTTTTCAACCCAGCTCAGGAGATAAAAGGAGATAAAAGTTCACAGACTGGAAACACCGCAAACATGCTGCAAAGAAGTCTCAACCCAAGTATTCAGATTCTAATCAAATACAGAAAGACAGTATGGCGTTTTTTCATGAATAAATTATACTTACTCCAGTCCTTCCTCCATAAAGTGGGCATCTTCGTCGAAGCTCACGTTACGAGCCGCCATCTCCTCTATAGTCTGAGGGTCTTGCCTCAGCTTGTCACTCAAAGGCCATCAACACAAACAAGCCAAAAGCCTTGCACTTGCTCCCACCTCCTGTCATGCTGTTGCACCAGCCCTGAAAGAAGGAGAACAGAGGAACAGAGAGAGAGAGAGGGACAGAAAGGAGGTTTGTCTCATTAAAGGGTTAGCTACTTCACCGTGTTTCAACATGCCCGTTGTCTGTATCCCAGCAGTGGAAATACCTACACACACTCGTTCCAGGGGGAACAAGAAGGAACATGACCTGTCAGTCCACGTATAATTAAAACTACCACTGTGTTATAGGCTAGATTCCAAGAAATTTCCATGCATCTCTGAAGCATGGCTGCGTGGTTAATTGTTGTACGCATCAACTGAAGTAGAAATGAAGAATACACCAAGAATGAAATAAGAATCCCCTCCAGCTTGACTCCAAGCTCAGCCTAAGACCCCACATTTCTTATATGCACTGATTTAATAATGGACTTGACGAACTAATCAAGAAAACCTTTTGTCAAATGAACCGAGTGTATTAGAAAATACTAAAAGTACATTTCTGTGCAGCATGTTCCAGGCCTTGACTGGCTTAGTAACTACATAGTCATGCATACTGATGTACAGACACATTGGTGCCATGCCTTTTAGAACCCTAACTAACGTGTGATAGTGACTGTGCTAAATTTCTAACTTTAACATTGTGCACTGGAATCAAAGGCATGCATGTGTGAATTCGAAACACCGGTGAGAGAGGGCCAGCTGGAGAGCACATTAAAATGCAGAGCACCCTTTTTTCTTTTAAGTTTCTGGCCTACAGGCTTATAAAGAAGACTGTTACGCCGCAATTAATTACTCAATGCCCGTTAAGAGTCATAGGCGCATGTTTATATGTGTGTGGGTGTGTAGAAAGAGGTGCTGTCCAAAAAGTCATCTGTTTGTAGGCGGTCTGGCACAAAGACACCGATGACATCATCAGAGGTCTGTGGTCAGAATTCAATGGAAACGTGAATGAGGCGAGCTACGTTTCAGCACTCGTGCAGAAAACCCGAAACTGCGAATCCTGTACAGTAATCCTAGCTTACTTTATGCACTTACACTGAAACGTCTCTCGTACTGCTCTGCTCGGAAAGTTACTTGCGGATCAACTTTCGGTGCTGCAAAATGCAGCTGCAATTCGTTTTTTTCGTTCCGTGTGGGCAGTATACAAGAGAGAAAAGGGTAAGCGAATGGGAGTGAAACAGAGAGACCCATCAGGGTGCCTCATTGAGGAAAAGGCTGACTTCAGCGCTCTGAACGGTTTGGCCCTTCTCTCCCATGTGCAGACGCTTAACACACGCTTTTCCTCATTCCTGCATTCCCACATTTATCAGTCTTCCACACACACAGCAGAGGCAATGACCCTGTCAAAGTCAACAAGACACTTGAAAGCTGATCATATTTTGTGAGCTTTAGGAAATCTCTCATTCAGGATGAACTTTATTGGCCGAGCGCACTCACATACACGAGGAATTTTGTTTTACTTAGATTCAGTGCTTACATAACGGGACAGGACCGAATATACAATCTGAAAAAGTAATAGTAAGCAATTAATACAATACTTGTATCTCACAAAATAGCTACATTCATATATCGATATATCTGATATTTATTCTTTAGGATGTAAGCACGGAAAGTGCAATATACATGTTTTCTGTAGGAATAGAATATTGACGCCTGGGTTTCACAGTCCGTGACAAAAAGGTTTCAAGACATCTGTCAATTCCGCCTGTGAAGTGTGCAAATACATGCATGCATGGTTGCACACCATGTACAAGCGTAGAGTCAAGTAGTGTTTGAGGATGTGCAAAAAAACTAAAAATAATAATAATTTCAGCTGGTTAGTAAGTGCTACTGCATGTGGTGAAAAGCTATTTGCGTGGTGTGATGTGGTTTTCACGGTCCTGTAGCATCTGCCAGAGAGTAGATTTACGAATCGATGATTCCAGCTGTGGGTGGGGTCTGCGATGATCTTTCCTGCACATGTCCTGGTTTTGGATTCATGCAGGTCTTGGATGGACCGCAGACTACAGCCAATGATCCTTTCAGATTATCGGATAATGCGCTGCAATTTTTACGTTGGCCTAAGAAGATGCAGCACCAAACCAGAAGTTTGGATGGACTGCTTAGTGCTTTTCCACCGGACCCAAGTACCCGTTCTAAATTTGGTTACTCTTGCTTTTCCATGTACCACGCGAGCCATATGGGTGTAGCTAGAAACAGTGCAGACCATTAATTGGTCAAACACAACGTCCTGATAAAAGGTCTCTGACTGGAATCCCCTTTCTTCTGGAAAAACAATCTTCAGTAGTGTAGTGACTGTGTGCCAACGTTTTTTTCTCTTTTAAAATGTCCTTTTTCTGGTGGACTTAAGAGGCAATTTTATCATACAATATAAAGCACAGTAACGCTTTCTTGTCAGCTTGATTTTAAATTTCGTATCCGGAACTTCCCAAATGGCTTCCGATTCACTTTGTTTCCACCCTACATAAGGTATAAAATAATGGCACTGTACACCCTACCTAGTACCCTACATGCATAGTGTAAAACGCCGTTTGCGTTTCAGGCACAGAAAACGCATGACTCCTTGTGTTTCTGTAATATTTTACCGTCGTCTGATAAAGATTGCAGTCAAACTTTTCTGCATTTTCACTACAGATGTATTGGCACTCTTGGCTGTGTTTAGGTGAGCGCGCTGCCATTAAAACCAACTCGCTGCATCTCGTGCTCAGACACGCGACAGCGCCACGCACATTTTAACGTCAAATGAGATATACCTGGTTTCATTTTAAGATCCGTTTTAATTTTATTTCGAGTAGTATTTTACTACTCATGTCTATCATTAGTCCCCATCCAATAACATCCAGAGAACTCCTCCTTTCACAGGTAGCGCTATGTGGTGGAAAAACCAGGCCACAACACGGATAGTCCTGGGTTCAGATTGGTTGGCTACGCTGCGCCACGCTGTTCGGTGGAAAATGCGATATTTGATGGCTGTGTAAAACTGGACCAGTACCACCCGTTACGGATTTCTTCAGCTGTCACAGGAAGAACGTCCTTTGCTGAGTCTTCTTGATGATGCAATTAAAATATTCATGAAACTTGAGGTTTTGATACAGCACAGTGCCTAAGAACCTAAATGACTCAACTGTCTTGACAATTGACAATCTGGGCAATGTGCGAGTGGTTGTTTTCTGAAGTATATAATCATTTCCTGTGTTTGTATCAAGTCTAGGCTACACTTTGAGGCCTCTGTTCAAGCATGACCTAAAGTGAACGTCGTCTCACAAAAACACAGCACGGCTGTTTCTATAATGAGAAAATGCTGCCAAATAACCAGTGTGCAAAGGGTGTAAACAAGAGGGTGCTTTATAGCTTTCCCAAAAGCAGAGCCGTATATGAGGCACCTCAGAAATAAGCATTAACATATTCTCTAAACAGACGCTTTCCACTGGAGGCTGTTTGAGAAATAGAGAGGAAAATGTGGAAGTGATTAGTGGGTCTCACACACACACACACACACACCAGAGCCCAGCAATGCATGACCAAACACTGGTGCACAAAAAGAGTTCAGATTCTGGACGTCACCATGGAGACCCACAGCATTTTAGAGTCAAGTTTCTCTCAACATAGAAGAAAAGATCTTTCAGAGAACTCTTGCGCAGCCCCAAGTCCTCAGTAACAGAACACGACTCAAATTCATCCTCTCACAGGAATCAAATTTAATGTCACTCCAAGTTTAATTCTGATGCATTATATGGAAAGCCAATCAGGTCATATTTCACCAGAAAGCAAGTTCACATTATGCTGTACAACACGGGCTTACGATATGTTTCACACTGAAAGTTATGCTGTAATATTTGCCTTTAAAAACATGTTTCCTCCATCTTAAGAGTTATTAAAAAAAAAAAAGATGTTAAATCCCCTGGTTGTCCTTCCATAACACAACAATGTATGCCGTTTTCTAATAGGGTAATGTGCGCCACTTGACAGTTTTGACAGCCGGTAAATTCATACTTTTAGTCCATGATGAACTAGGTCAAACCAGACCAATTCAAAAAAAAATTAAAAATGGGTATGCCTTACAATATCAATTCTCATTGAACCCTTTTCTCGAGTTCAGCATTTTACCATTGTTCGAAGCCTTATCCAAAACCTCCATGTTACAAGCATCTGACGCAATGGTGTTAATTTGTTAAATACTTTTCATTATTATTATTATTATGATGATGTCAGGGTTTTATTTATTTAAGGGTGACAAAAAGCTGGAAAAAATGTAATCTGGATGAGGTGGGTCAGGATGAAAAAGACTACCCAGATCTCTCGCACACACATCTAACCAACGTCGGCACGATGTGCCCAAATTACGTTGTAACAATGTAACATGCAGCTCGTTTGCTAATTCGGAAGACGTCCGCACACGGTCGTTTCTGTTCATCGTTAATGTTCTTAATATTCCGCCTTTTCATGCTTGGAATATTTATTCAGTTGTTGCTGACTGTAGTCATCCGTGTGCTACTTGGCACGGAAGGAAAGTTGCACGAAAGTTGCACGCGGAGCTGAAACCGCCAATCACACTGCGAGATTGTGGAGATCCTGAATCATCTGAAGGTCACCAGGAAAGGGTGCTGTCTTGCAACACCGACCTACTGTATTTAGATCACACATCATACTCAAGGACAGCTGGAGGGGAGCAGACAAATGACTTCGTGGCGACGTCGTCCCAATTTAAGACGTAAATTGCGCAACGTCGTGCTATCTACTGTACGTGTTTAATGACTAAATGACACCACAACAAATGTAAACGTCAATTCGTTTTTTTCGCTCATCAGACCATTGGCAAATATGAAAATGTTTTAGTTTCTAACTAAAACAGGAACTGCAGTGATATCAAACAAAAGATTGAACATTAACAATAACTATTCAAGGACTATTGAGTGGCACAAAAGGGGCGTCAGTCTAAAATGGTGAAAAATGATTGTCAAAAACTGTCATTATGCAGATTTTGCGCTGTTTATAAAAAAAAAAAATATTATTATTTATTATTATTATTATTTATTTATTTTTAAACGCGCTTGGTTTATGGCAATATGACCCGTTTGGCGTTCCATAGCGTTCTCTCAGGTGAAACGGTGCGGTCACTGTAGGTCGTGATTAACTTCAATTAACTTGAATAAAAACCAGCAGATCCTGCGATTAACAGATTTTTTTTTTTTTGCAAAACGCGCAAACTGATATTTTCTGATGTTTTCAACAGATAAGCGAAGTCGAATCAGACGAATTTTTGCGGGTTACTCAACAAAAAAGAAAGAAAGAAAGAAAGAAAGAAAGAAAAAGTCACCCGCAGCTTCGCGTGCGTTCTTGGAAGTAACTGGCCGAAACCATAGCAACCTTTAAATGGGCCGTTACACGGCGGTTGGCCAGCTGCGGGGCTGCGCGAACAGAGACCCTACAAAGCCCTGGACACATGGTAATAAGTATGAAAACTAACCCGCCGCGTGGTTGTCGTGGGTTCTTGGTAATACATTAGTAACGGCGGATGAAGCGTTTCCCACAGGTGGTGCCATATGCAGCATCCTTCATGTATTAACAGCGCACCCATTTTCACTTCCTCATAACCTGCCGCTCACTCCGTGCCCGAGTAAACACACTTCTGAGGGGGGGAAACTATACAAACCCCTGAGCTTGTCAGTCCAACTTTCCCTGAAATAAAACGACATTTAGGAGGAAGATACAGTCCTAATAAAGTCCACCGGTTGTCATTCCTAAAACACCGCTAAAACGTCCTACTTACCCGAGTTGCCTGATAAACGCCGCTACCGCCGCTTTTACCTTCTCAAAGTGTGCGCGCGCGCGCGTCTGCGTCTGCGTGTGCGTGCGTGTGTGTGTGTGTGTGGATACTTTAGTAGCGCAAACAACTTTCTTTTCCCGGGGGTGGCGGGTTTGTAGAGCGATGTTTTAAAATAAAAATTAAAAAAAGACAAACATCGACTTCGTTTCGTATTGCACTTAGAAAGCATATATCACGATGCATATTTAGACTGTGTTATGATTATAGTGATTATACCGCGTTTACATTAACAAACGCCACATTAAATATCACCCCCCCCCCCGAGTTTCACAAAAGTGGTAGAGTCCCATTCGTGGAGAGCGCAGTGACGTTTGATTGACTGCAAATCATTAACCGTAAAAAAAAAAACACAGCGGCCCGTCATTAATAATATTAAAAAAAAAGAAAAGAAGAAGAAGTATTTCTTTTTCCACTGCTCGAATAAAACACAAAACGGCGATTATCGCAACTTTAAAATAAAAATAAAAAGTTTAACGGACGTTTTTTTTTTTAAACGATTTTGAATTTCATTCGAACTCACGCGGGCCCGTTCCATTTCACGCGTTCTAAGTTCTAACTAGTGTTGGGGCGATATTGCAACAAATATCGCATCGCACTACTTTTTTTTTTTTTTTACGATACACAATATTTATCACGATATTTAAGTTTGTTAACAGAGTGCCTGCAAAAACCGGTAGTGCCATGTGGGTCATTCCTACAATACTGTGCCTTTCAAGTTCTTGGGGCTTGTTTCTGTATATTTTGTGTATACGGTATGTAAACACTTGTGCCACAAGAACCTACGTGCATAGCTGTAACCCATCTACTATTAAAATTTTTTTTAAAAAACCATACTGATATGTACCGCAGAATAAATACAATGACAAAACCCACTTTTAAATTGCAGCTGAGGTAACTTTGCATGTCTCCAAATCAATCCCATGAATTTCTGAAGGTGACACACTTTTCTTGGTGGGAATGCAACGACGAGAAGCAAAGTGAATATCAGGCTTCAATTTTACCTTATTTTCCATATCTTAGTATGCTTGATTAATGGGGCTGAAAATAACATGTCCACCCTTTTATGTTAATTAATACTAGAAAAGGGGCAGTGGTGGCTCAGTGGTTAGGGCGCTGGACTACTGATCAGAAGGTTGCCTACCTGCCACTGTTGGGCCCTTGAGCAAGGCCCTTAACCCTCCCTGCTCCAGGGGCGCTGTATCATGGCTGACCCTGCGC